>OZ022577.1:147680-461643 GCA_963669155.1 Arbacia lixula | reverse complement strand
GTTTGACTACTATTCAAAGACTCCTGCATCTAGTGTGAACATCACTTTGTGGAAGGGGAAGGCCGTGGTTGTCAACGACGATTATTACCGGTTACCTTCTGTTCTTCACGACACACCACTGGTCCCCCTTTTCTCTCATTCACCGCCCTCCCCCTCTCTATATACCCCCCTCCCCCCTCTCCCCCCTCTCCCCCCCCCCCCCCCCTCCCCCCCTCCCCCCCCCTCTCTCTCTCTCTCTCCTTCTCCCCTCTCTCTACCAATCAATATATCTAAGTCCCATCTCCTTGTCTACCTCTCTCTATCTTCTCCTTGTTCATGTTGTTGCCATGTCTTTAGGCAGAACAGACGCGCTTGATAGTTGAAAGTTGATACTGCGAACGAAATCAAAGCTTATCAGATCAAATTAGCACTTTGTTATGAGACGCACGACATTAGCCACGTCTGCTGCTTAATACGCGAGCACAACCATGAAGGACATCGAACCGACAAAACGACTCTTCTCATACTATGGTAGCTGCATGATTGTAGTACGTGTAGCTATAATATATAACAACAGCGAGTGAACTGAGAAGAACAGTAATTCGAAACTTCTTCGATGTGATGTGCATTTCACCATACTGACGTTTTCTTGAAGTTTAGACTCGCATATCCCTAAAAAATAATCTTCACACACTCATGGTATTTTGCGCTTTATTTTTTTTGTCGCCCACGCTTCCTTTTATCATATTTCCACGCCACTTCAAACTTTCTTCCCCCCCCTCCCGAAATAATAAAAAAAGTCATTTAAATAATTTACATTTGTGAGCAAGCTAAGCTTGAAGTTGCCAACTGTTCTTCGTGTGATATGCACACATCTCAGCATGCCCAATACAAGTATTGCACACCATCGACTAATTGATTCGGATGCTTCTCGGTCTTTCTCCTTGAGAAATTTACACTTTACGCTGAGCTGTCAATAGATTCACATTCCTTCTGTGTGAAATCAACACATTTTCCTTCGTTAAAATAATGAGCTGGTTAATTCTTCTTCCTGTGATATACACACATCTCACCATGCAAGCTACAACTGGTGGATTAGGGTTTTCTCGTTTTAATTAGTTCCGCGTAACTCATTACTCCTAAGTGAAGATATGAAATCGTGTTTATCTTTAAAGCATGTTTTAAATGAATTTGTATTCGTTACATGAAAACAAATTGCGAACTTTTCTTTTGCATCATATTATGACTCGATCCTTTCACTCGTGTATGTTAAATAATGTTTCGTTCTTCTTCTCAAGATACAGCCCGTTCAACATGGTGCTTTGATCTAGTTAAAACGTGCTTTAGACACACATACATGGGCAATCGCTCAATTAATACTACTGGTATTGCAGAAAAACGGGGAAAAACAGTGAATATTATATCACATCACTAATTATCCCTGATTTGTTTTTCCATAATGACAGTACTTGCCAAACAAAGAATGCACTTCGCATTCAAGAATAAGTCTTCTTTATTGAACATCCCGATTTGATATACTCAAGGAAATTAGCATGTTGTATTTAAGGATATTTCATGTTAAGTTTGTAATAAAGTATCATTTTTAAGTAAATAGAATATAGAATTGTTAGTTTAAACTATGATTTTGCATTTGAAAAAAGAAATTGTACCCTAGATGCAAGGAACAGGGCATGTTTTTTCACACATTGACTTCTACGTCACCCTTAAACGCTTTCTATATAATGTTATTGTGATCCAAGAAATGTTTTTCAAGATATTATATTTGACGGCAAAAGGGAAACACTACCTTTAAGAATAAAAACATTCAAAATATACAAATAAATCATACATTTACACAGAAAATGTGTTCTATTCGATCGGAATGAAGACATCACATGTCCGAGCCTAGCTTTCAGCCGGTTGGGCATTTCTAAATCAAACGATTTAATAAAGGGATCTGTCAGTAGAAGACTTGTCATTCTCACCCCCCCCCCCCCGCCCCCACCCCCACATGTAGTGATGTTCGAAGTGGCTAGTCTTAGAATATCAGACTCGATTTGCAGTTCTGGATCAGAAACGTCCAAGTTCCTGTAACCATGGTGACAATTTACAACTCTCTATCGCTCACTTGCGTTCTTTCAGCTCTGCTGTATGCCTGCATCTTCGGTAACGTGACGACCATCTACCAGCAGTTTACGTCGAACACGGCCCGCTACCACGACATGCTGCAGAACGTGAAAGAGTTCATGAAACTGCATGGAGTCAACAAGCCGCTCACGGAGAGGGTCCTGGATTACGTCATATCCACGTGGTCTATGTCGAAAGGAATCGACACGGAAAAGGTAACAAATGCATGGCCCTATACAGCTGTCTTATATAGCTATTTACTTGTGATATGTGTTACACTATATAAGACCAAAGACCATCGTAGACAAACCGAATTTGCCACAACACTGCAGTCTTAGGGGCCTACGAAAATGTGACAACACCTACTTACACAAATCCCTGCGATTCAGCCAAGCACACCATGAACTTGTCCCATTTTTGCTTTACATTTCTTTCCAGCCGCCCCGATTTTAAAATATCAAATTCACCATCCCCGCTCACCGTTCCGTCCAACTGGTTGGAACCAGCACACATTTCTCATCAAAATTCCCCACCTCCCTCCCGGCCACCACCCCATACCCGCTTGATGTACGATCTGCACCGATTTTTAATTTACATTCACCACTTCACTCCCATCCAACCACCCCATACCCGCTTAGCACTGACTTCGAATTGCTTGCGCCGGCCTATTTTCGCTCTAATTTCGAAATTACGAAGTGCATGAAATACCCACTGGCTTTATTTCGACTTGGCAAGGAGCGCCATGTCTGCATGTTCTTTACCACGATTGACACGTACAGTGATCAGTTGTCATTACCTAAGACTTGATGACATTCTAACCTGGTAGTTCTCTTACACCTGGCCCTGACAAAAAACAAACAAACACATTTAAAGTATTGTATTAAGGACATGTCATCATGCCAAAGCACGTTCAATTGAAGTGCTTTTCTGACGCGATTCTTTTCATTCCACGGTTCAAATTCCATTTGCATCGATAGACAAGCCATTAGGTCGCTATAGGTTTTCTTGTTTCATGCTTTATAGAAATACCCACATATTTCCAGAGAAGGGATTCATTCCTACTAAATGTTTTGAAATAAACATTTCCACTTCCAACATAAAAAAACATACGGAAATGTCTAAATTAGACTGAAGATGTACTTGAATGTATTTCTTTACCATTGCCACCCGTTTGTGCTATGATTATATACAGAAGGGATTGAGGTAGGGATGTATTGATAAAGAGAGAGAGCGGGGAGGAGGGAAGAGAGAGAGGGAGAGAGAGGGGGGAGGGGGAGGGAGAAAGAGAGAGAGAGAGAGAGAGAGAGAGAGAGAGAGAGAGAGAGAGAGAGCATAGAAGATACAACAAATACGTAAAAGTATGCTGATATTAGTTTGAAAATAAGACACCCCACAATACATAAAAACTGAAATCATGACTTTGCTGAAATGTAAGGAAATTGTGCTGATTACCTTGCGTCTCCCTCGAGTACCCCTCTCTGGTGATTTTGCTTTTGATGCTAAGATTCTTTTCAACACGATTAAAGAGAAACATTATGAAAATAGATAGGAAGGACAATCTATTGATTTTTAAGCGCCGGAGCGTTGGGAGAAATCCTCCGCGGGATTGGTCGTGCATCTTCTTTTGTTCGTATTCTTCCACAATCCGAGAAGTCATCAATCGGCTCAATGCTTTCATAACTCGCTTTCCGTATGCTGCCCTTCATTTCCATTCATATTTGGCAGTTCTTTGTAACCTTCTCTTTCCTATAAGATGACCCCGCTTTACCTCCCTTCTTTCTCTCTATCTCTATCTCTCTATCTCTATCTTTATTTCTCTATCTCTCTTTTCCTATCTCTTTATATTACATATATATATGTGCATATGTTTTTTTTCTCTTTCTCTCTCTCTCTCTCTCTCTCTCTCTCTCTCTCTCTCTCTCTCTCTATGTATTTATGTATCTATCTACCTTTTATCTTTATATAAATCATATTTTTCCTTCCCTCCACCTTTTAACTTTCTGTTACCATTACCATGATTACCTTTCTTGCATCATTCTCTTTGTCTGTTTGTATCTATCCATTGATCGATCTTTCCACCAACCCTATTGTTCTATCCATCTATACATGTATGCTACCTATCAATTTCGTGATCTATGCCTATACCTGTCAACTTAACCGAATGATGATCGATGGAAATATTATCCGAGAGCATATAGCACACTCTCCCCGTCATACGAAGTGGTATGTCCTCCGTGATAAGAATTCATTCCCTATATTCTTCTCCATAGGTGTTGAGCTACTGTCCCAAGGACATGAAAGCTGACGTCTGCGTCCATCTCAATCGACGCGTCTTCAATGAGCACCCTTCCTTCAGGCTGGCCAGTGAAGGGTGTCTGAGGGCGCTTGCCATCAACTTTCAGATGAGCCACAGCGCACCTGGGGACCTCCTCGTGCACAGCGGAGAGAGCATCGACTCGCTATGCTTCGTGGTGTCAGGGTCATTGGAGGTCATCCAGGACGACGAAGTGGTCGCCATTCTTAGTAAGTTGACAGTGCAATTCAAGTCTACACTATTCAAGAATGTGTTTCTTATCCTTTCCATTACCAAACATTCATAGTCCCATATCAGGACTGGCAGTCATAACGTCTATTTTACCAATCCTTGGTCAAAGTGTACGATAGGAATTTAGTCACAAATCGCAATGAGGCAATGCACCGTGACAGGATCTGGAACTACCTCCTCCGTCTTTTGGTATTGGATGTCAAACAAACTAATCATTGAACTACATGTACTAATGTTAAATATAACTTAAGAAGTAACCAATTTTACAATGTCAGTTTGCATTTATAAAGCCACAGTATGTCCTGCGGAATCATGGGTGGAATTATGGTGAACATACAGTCCTCTATATTATCTTATATCTTCAGGTAAGGGTGACGTATTCGGAGACGCCTTCTGGAAGGAACAGCACCTAGGCCAGTCTGCGGCCAACGTCAAGTCGTTGACGTATTGCGACCTACACAGCATCAAGCGCGATGACCTCCTCGATGTCCTCGACTTCTACACATCGTTCGCCACTTCGTTCGCCCGCAACATGGTGCTCACCTACAACCTTAGACACCGGGTGAGCCTGAAACCCCAACCCATGTCTGGGTCTATGTTTACAGTTACCATTTTGACCGTAAAATAAATCTTACATAAATTGGCCTAATATTGCAATATGTACGACACCTTATCTGAAGTATTGGAAAAATGATGGGATAACTGCATTTCAAATCCCTGTAGAGAAAATATACTAGACACTTGTCTTCCATACGCTGTAACACAAAATGAGCACTCTTGTTGTTATATAGGCAAAGTACGTAGTGTGCGTACATGTGGTTGAGTGTAGAGGATGTATCGGTAGCAATGATTGGAACATATCAGTTGTCTTCATTGCCATTCCGTAAATCCTTATTTGTCTTGTTTTCCATTTTTCTTATCCTACTACAGCTGATCTTTAGGAAAGTGGCCGACGTGAAGCGGGAACAGGAGGAGGCGGAGAAAAGGAAGAACGAACCCCCAATCCCAGCCAACCATCCCGTCAGAAAGATGCTTAATAAGTTCCGAAAACTCAGCGATGTGCCTGACAAGAAGCTTCCGGCCACGCGGAAATCGCGCGGAGAAGCTCGAGACATTGAGAAGGGTGACTCTCACGCGTTGACGAGGGTCCCTGAGCACCAAACGCCACCGCCTTTATCGGTGATTGGTAGGGTCAAGTCGGTGAAAATGCCCGATGCAACGGTGAGGAGGCAAGACAGTACTAAAGACACCCCTCCGGACTCCAAGTGGGGCCCGTTAAAGAAGATCCCTCTGCGCAAGGCCGAGAGCACGGACAGTGGCATCCTGCGGAGTGAACAGCGGCTGGATGAGATCGGCAGAAGCGACAGCAAGGACGGAAGTAACTCAGCCGCCGCTCCCTCCGGCTCCGATCAGCACCTCTTGGCAAGCCTGATGGAGATCAAAGTCGAGCTGAAGGAGGAGATCGAGAACCTGGGCGTGAAGATGACGCGGCTCGACGACCAAATCGCCGATATCATCAAGATATTCTCACCGGACGTGTCGCAGTACTCGTCTAGCATGGCGAGCTCCAGCAGCTCACAGATGGGTTCCTGTAACGAGGTGCCGCTGAGCTCGCCGCAGAAGTGCCCGCTAGTCGTGCAGGTTCGAGAGCAGGGCGAGGCATCGTCAGACAGCAGCGGGCTGGGCGAGCAAAGGAGCTCAAGTGTGACCTCATCCGGCTCCACGGCGTCCAGGCAAACCATTTCCAGCAGCGGTGGTCGAAGTCCTACTATGCTCACCTCCCAGCACCGAGGTCCACCGCCCGTCGAGAGCACACTCGCCCTCGTCGACCACGACGCACAGGCAGACGCAGGGTCCTTGTCGGAGATCGAATCCCCGCCGAGTCCAGGGCCGCGGGCAAACCCAGAGTTCTGATCATCGCTGCATTACTATTCGCTCAGAAAACTTTGACGCTCAAGATGATGAGCTGAAGCGGAAAAACTCACTTATTGATGAATAGAAGGGTTGCACATGCCCCTAACAATGACATGCCCTGTGCAGGCTTTGGCTATTCAAATGGCTATGGAAGTGATATTTTCATACCATTGCATTTTCGGGATAAAGTAGAAGCGTGCCTTTATCTCAAGATCTGTTTCTGTAATTATTATCTTAATTGTATAGCAATGATCGAACTGTGCTAAGTTAATTAAATGTGCTGATACAATTTACAGAGTAAGGTAGGTACATGTAGTGGAACTGATTGGTACAGGATTGTATTACTTTGTAATCAGTAAATATATTACCGACTAAGCACTGTTAAGTACACGCATTTGTTCTCTCTCCTTCTCCCGTCTGTTCATCTGTCATCCCCTTTTTTCCTATCACCCCTCTTCTTTTGTCCTGCTTCTCTCCCTCAACCCACCCCCCCCCCCCCCCCCTCTCTCTCTCCCTCTCTCCCTTGGTCTCTTTGTCTCTATCCCTCTTTCTCTCTATGATATATACTTATATATCTAAATATATATTTAGGTTTATCCATTTCCTCTCCTCTCTTTCAAAACTCTGTACTAACAGACTAAGACTGAGTTTCTTAGAATACGTAGTCAACCTTTTCGATTTCGTATTAGATTTGAGTCATTTCATAATCAAGCTCTTGAATTACGCTGCATTCCAACCGTACCAATAACTTTTTACGACATGATTTACATTTCGGACATTTCATCTGAGAATGTAACAAATTGTCTCAATGCTAATGTGTGCAGAACCCGAGTACAGTACGTAAGAACGGGTTTGGTATTTGGTGTGAAAATCATGTGATGCATTTAAATACAGATAAAGCTTTCGCAGAAATTTTTCCTGGGAAATGAAAAACACTGAACTGGAATTGGGCTACAGGACTTAAAACCAGATTTAGCCAAATTTAGACGTTTACTGAAGACTCATCTTTTCCGGAACTCATAATTTTGCGTTGTCATCTCCGTGGCATATCACATCTCGAAAAGTTGATAATATATGCCTATACATGACTGTATAGGTATACATTAAGATAAAAAAAAAAACAACATTAAGTTAATCTTTATCATTTTGGAAAGAAAAAAGAAAACTAGTTGAGGGAATTCAAATATCACCCTTTGGCATTGTAAGACGAATTTCCTTCTATTGTATAACGCAATGTGTGACTTGGCTTTAAAGTTAGATGTTATGCCTTCGTGGTCTGGCGGATTTGAATAGCGGTGTGTTAGACGCTGTTCGCGCAAGTCTGCAGATATTGGCTAGTATACCCAGGGACTGAGTTGAGAGATTATCTGTGAAGCACGTTGCAGAGAAAGTTAATCTGCCCGCTTTCCTCGTGTTTGTAATCCATAGATTGTTCAGTATTCGATCAACCCTCCAAATCAAATGTGACCTCCCAACTTGCCGGGCCGGGTTTAGCTCGAAATGCTGCTAACCAGAACCCCAACCCCCATCCCTTCCTGAAACCATGGAAGGTATGAGGGCACCTAAAAAGTAGAAGGGACCCCCCGCCCCCCTAACCCCCTCCCCTTTACTAACATTCAGGGTGTGAAAAGGGTGGAGGAGGGCGGGGTGGGGTAACATGAGCACGAAGTTTTATATCTTGTGAGAAAAAACACGTGTGCCGAGTATGAATGCATAATACTGTACCATACACATAAATTACAATTATATCATGACTTGTATTGCGTGAAAATGTAGAGATCTTTTGTAGGCAAAATAAAAACTATCGATCTTTCATCTCGTAACATATGCACGTAGAGATACTAACATAACACAGTGCGTGGCAGGAGTATTGTAGACTATACATGATATTCTAATCGCACATATTATATATTTTACCACATGTATATGCTGTACATAGTGTTTGCACTGATAGAGGAGTTGAAACAATTTTTATACGTATTCATTACGATTTGGCTTCTACAGTGTAAGATTGGTAATTTTGCATTGTGACATCCTTATATTTTTTTTTAGATATTCAATAATGTGATTCTGATTACTACAGCAAGCTTTAAGAAGCAGTGCCCATGGCGGGGTGATTCGGTGAGGTGTATATAGAGGATTTTTCTGTCGAATTCGCAACGAATAGGATTATGCCATTTTGAAGACATGATTTGAATTGTCTTCATCGTTATATAACTTTGTGCAATATTTAGAGTTTCTATTATGAGTGTATATAGATTGTACTCACAGCCTTACATATCATACTCGTTTTTAATCAGCACGTAAGTGTTTTTTATTATCATCCTCAACACCCTCTTCGTCGTCATTATTGGTACCATCTTCATTATCATTATCATCATCATCACCACTGACATATCCATTTTCATGATTATCATCATCGTCTTCATCTTCATCTTTATTATCTTTTTGACCGTCATCATCATCTATCTCATCCTCATCGTCAAAATCTTCAAAACGGTCACTATATATTCAATGTGAAATATCATATGCTTGAAAATTACTAGTATACAGCCAGAAGTTATGAAGATTTTATTGGTTGAGGAAATAACCGAACAAACTATTGTTGCTATGTTTACTGGCTGAAAGGGTATTCAAATGATAGATTTAAAACTTATATCATATTCAGTACAAGCATAGTAATGAACAATGTTAAAATGCTTTCTCCCCTTCGATTGTACGCTGGATCAAAAGACAGATGAAAGAACGGAGGGCGGTTGTGCAATGCCATCAATGTTACATAATTTGATAAGTTTGGTAATAAAAACAATTACTCCTCACAATAACTGAGATAAGTAATAAATCACTAGTGCGTAATGATGCGCATTAAGTAGGATTTAAACCTAGGAACAATACAATGTTACCAGAAATCAAATCATGGGATCATTGAGGAAACATTTGACAGCTTGTCATGATATAGTTGTCGGTGATTGTGAAATGAGATACCATTGCACTTCAAGAATAACAATATTGATAAGAACAAAACACTTTTCCGATATCAAATCGGTTTACATATAATACATGCAATGTATCTTCAACCCTCCAGATTTAGCCGTGTTAGCATTAAACATAAATTGTGAATTAAGCGTAATGAATTACAATTTACATGAATGTTACCTATTTTCCAAATGCAATAGTGGGCAAAGAAGCTGTGTTTATTGAATAGAAATGACGCCACTGTAAAGCCTGCGTTGGAGACTAAGTATTTAGGCTTACATTGTGATCCGTGCAATCTGCTTTGTCACTAATAAGGGCATCTCAGTTATATATTTGTTTGGTTGTGACTTGAGATCTCATCCCCTTTTTCAAACAAAATACTGCCTTTTTGTCGTGTGTTCATAGATCTTCAAAATGCGATGGTAGAACTAATACTAATCCATGCTGTACAGAATGATATTCCGTTGTCGTTGATTACTTATACAGACGGGAAATGTGTGAATTTTGCTATATACGGTGTGCCTTATCGCAATATTCAATCTTCATTTTGTGTGCGGGATAATTACTTTTTTCAACTTTTGTCTAGATGATTATATAAACAAAAATGTATTCTTTGTCACTCTATTACAAGAGAAACTTATATCAAGATACACGGATATTTCTAAATTATCAAAACGCTTATCGACATGTCTCTATAATTGCGAGCCTCTCATCATATTTAACTCCACTGTTGTATACTGTTATCTTACTATGTATAGTGAGTTTAGTCTGTAGCATTAGTTTCTTCTGATTGACTATACATGTACTTGTTAGTGCATTGTCCCGTGGGTTAATGTGACACATTTATGAGCATATTTTCAATGAATATCCTTAACGCGATTCCAACATAGCCATTCTCCATTTTCATCTTTGTCTCTTTTTCTGCATCTTTAAAAGTAGAACGATGTTCATACAATTATCTGGAACAACTCTGAAATCGCACAAACTTAAATTGGTTCATGATTATACGTATTGGGAATTGCATTTGTTGATCTTATTTTGTCGTGATTGTGTTCGCCTTCCGCCTTATATCAACCAGAAAAGAGGTGCAATGTCAAATCTTACTTTTAGAATGTAATGATAGTCTTAGTTTGTGCTGCTTCTTAAATTTCTATATTTGGATTTAGTAAAATGTCTGTTTCTAAAATGCAGATCACTTTTAATGAACAAGAAACCAATCGGTGGTATGCCAAGGATGTGGTATTAATTTTGATTTAATCATTTTGAGACCTGCCAAAAAATTGAATTAAGAATTAAATTAATTAGCACTTGATTCAATTACATGTTTGTTAAACATTAATGTACCTCTCCATTATTTTTCTTCGTCTCTCACTGTTAATGTTATAAAATGTTATCATTCCTTTCAGGATTCTTCTCACTATTACTGTCATCGTTATATTATCATTAATATTATGCTTGCTAGGTCTATCATCATCAGACTTATTCATTGTCAGTTATAGTCATGGTCGATGTTATTAGGATTGTATAGCTGGAACCGACTCATGTCCTGAAAAAACATAGGCTATTCCAATATGACGTGATAATTACTGTTTTAATCTTCATAATTATAATTAACACATTCTTCATAGTATGCTGAAATCTACTTACATTCCGACAGTAATTAACCTTCGATATATTGTTAGGTCTTTACTGTGTTCATATCATATCCTTCCCCAGTGCGATACGTGCTCACGCTTGATTCATTTACATTCCTTTGAAGTTACGTATGATATATCAGAAGAATTTGTTCATTTCATCAGGCGGTTATCGCATCATATCAAAGGCAAACTATTGGCTGAACATCATCTCAATTGCTAGTTTACACAGCATTCCATTGGTTTACAAAGGCAGAACCGAGATGAAATGTACATAGTATACTGCTGTGTATTATGATGAGCGACATATCTCTGACCGCCTTTGTATTTTACTTTTCAGGTTGGAAGCGATTTATTTTGTATATTGCACTTTTAAACTAAGAATGTCTAGAGCATAGTTCCCGTAATTAAAACGGAAGTCACGAGCGGTTACATCATGTATGATGAGACGCTTAATTTGATATGTTGATATTTCAATATTTTGTTGCCACTTTTTCGGCAATAAGTTTGGTGTGACAAAGGAAAACCATTCCTGTCGATTTGATTATTGTTGCCTTTTCTTCTTATGCCGTATTTTGTCTTAGCCAAGAACAAAAGAAAGTTATATCTTAGATGAAGTCATATATTCGAGGTGTCAATTCTAAGGTAGTTATTTAAGATTCTGATTTTTTTCGATTTGAAGAGATATTTATTGTTTGCATTGAATTGTATTCTTCGGCACTAACCAAGTAAACGTGTCAACGAAATACAGTCACATTGTTCTCCGTTTATTTCTTAGCGGTTGTTTACTCCTCAACACGCCGTGCTTATCCTGGTGAGATGCTTTCGTGCAGAGTGAGGCCCAATTCATATTGTTTATAAAATGGGTTTAAGAATCTCTTAAGAATTCTCCTATTTTGATTAATTTTTCCATAATGTAGTCTAATTTGCAATATAACACAAACATTTTGCTTAGTTTGGAGATAAAATTGCTGAAGATATTTGATAAAATGTTCTTTGCCATGTTTTTATTATCATGCGTCCGGTAAAATTAGCCATGCATTGGTAAAATTAGCCATGCATCGGTAAAATTAGCCATGCGTCGGTAAAATTAGCCATGCGTCTGTAAAATTAGCCATGCGTTGGTACATTTTGCCACGCGTTGGTACATTTCGTCCTGTGACATTTTGCATGATAATTTGTGTTCGTGTTTATTTTTGTTGTTTCCCATTCTATAAAACAAATGATGCACATATGTGCTTTATGGTTCGTTAGAATTGTGTTCACGATGTAACTTTGGCATGGTCTAGAACACATGGCTGCATGCGCCTCGTGCGTTTCAACCATGCGAACTTGCCTTGTGCACACAATTTGTACCGACCCATTTGTACACACCTCCGCCGTAACCCGTGCTTGCGATGGGCATTGGTATATAGAATTCGCTCTTCCCCCCCCCCCCCCCCCACCGACCAGCACCTCAATGTCGCTTGCTCACATACACAGATACATACATATACGCATACACACCCACACACACACACACATTTTTTTTATTATTTGTCAAAAGTGTCAAAAGTTATATTTAAAATCTAGTATAACTCTAAAGTGCTCCTTTCACTCCCCCCCCCCCTCTCCTCAATTTCCCTCTCGCTCATTCTTCTCTCTCTCTCTCTCTCTCTCTCTCTCTCTTTCTCTCTCTATCTCTCTTATTCACGTACACACACACACACACACACACACACACACACACACACACAACCATACACACACACGCATACACACACATCTAGGTTGCCCTTTGCAGGTGTATCTCTCCCTTCTTCCTTTTTTAAGTATCCTCCTACACACACACAAACATGTTAACACACACCTCTACGATTTCCGTCCAAATGCAAATAGTTTCGTACGGTTCTTGACTGATAATTTAAACAGAAAAGCAATGACGAAGTCTGAGTTTTTGTTAAATCTTTACTTCATTTCACTTAGGTTCTGGATTTCGTAGTGAATGGTCGTTTGGGTCGGGTCTTATATGAAATGGCATTGTTTTAGATTTGAGGTAGTATTCACTAGTGCTTTTGGCGAAATTATCTGCAGAAAATTCTGCACCTTCCGGCCGAGTTTCAAACAGACAAACATGTCAGATAATTACTTCAGAACACACTAATAACCATTCTGTTAAGCGTTCTTATCAATTAATTTGGAGTATTTAATGGGATTTGCACTTAACAACCAATTTGGACACAACAGAACACAACTGTGGCCATTTTGTGTAGTAATGCATGATGCTTCTGGCAGAAAAGAAAAGAAGATGTTACGTGATGCACAATTGCCATTGTCATGTTCTGAATTATCTGATACACACAAATCCAAATTTGTCCGAGATTGAAAATCTCATTAAACATTCAGATGATTACTTCACGAAAAGAAATTAATGAAATATAAAACAAAAAACCTGAAATGACATCCCTTGACGTTATGATATACAAATGTCAGTCTGATTCAATTTGTAACTTTAATCATTTTTCAAGTGTTGAAAAATGGTTAAAAATACATGAATCCTGATCCTTCATTTAGATTTGATGGAATAAACATTCCTGAATTTCAAAAATGCCACATTAAACCTTGTGCTAAGGAAATAAGAAGTTTTCATACAATCTTTGTTGTTATGAATTTTGTAACTGTTGTCACTACCATTATCTAATAGAAATGCACGATAAGAAATTGTCCACAAAAGAACTTGAAAGCAAATATTATTTTACAATTACACATCAATCACAAATATATTGCACCTTTTTTGATCACTTCATCCATGAGTGATCTAATATTACATTCATAGTTTCAGGGTTACATGTGAGCTCTGCATTACAGCACAGTAAGATATATATGACACCTTATAGATCCCTCTCATTTGATTAGTTGTTTGATATCATTCATTCAGTCCATTTACAATGACGTTATCAACCGTGCAATTTTGGATCCAAAAAATATTGTCCATTGCACGCTTGCCGAGACCACCAGTACTTGCGTGTATTGTGGAAGCGAACAACGGCCGCTCAGCAGCTGTACTTGTGCATATGCATATCGAGCTAATGACAGGCATCTATCTAGGTGTCAAATAAAACAAATAATGAAATGACTGGGTTTTTTTTTTTTATTTGTGCAATGGACAGAATATTTCATTCGATAAAAGATGAAATTAATGATCTATTCCTGCTACTCGGCTACACTTCGTAGAATGGATCTTTTCATCTTTCACCTCATGAAATATTGTCCATTGCACTCAGAAACATTCATTATTTGTATACTATTGAAGACTTCCATCTAAATACAATGAACCCTTCCTGTGTTATATGAATGCAGCTCAGTGGGATTTGTGCCTATGACTGGTAAAACAATACAAACAGCCCTTAAAGAGTTAACATGCATTTCCCTTGCTGAAAACATTCATCACAGTATTCATCGCAATGCTTGGATAGGGAAGGAATCAGAATTCCATTAATCATTTTTCATGCTTATATATCATCAGAAAATTAAATTTCTCTGTTGATAACAATTTGTCTTTTTAACATATTCCCTACTTTTATACCTGAACCATTCAGGTTATATTGCAATATTGGATGAGCTCCGACAAGTGTATTTACAATTTTATATTTTCATTCACATACTTTTCAATTTTTGATCATCATACATATATTTCTATATAAACAACATTATGCATATTTTGTTAATATCCATACATAAGTTTGTATTGAATAACTAAATAACAGACAGAGGGGCAAATCGAGGTAGAGGATGTAAGAAAGAAAGAAGTAAACGGATTTATGTAAGATCATTTCTCATCTAATAAGGCAATTTGTATGGCGTGATAAAGACCACATGAATTGCTCATGTATATAATGTAGTAACAAATATTTACCCATACCAGAACGTAGTTATACCATAAAATTCATCCCGAGAAATCTACATTTCAAATACAAGGCTACACAAATATGTTATAAATACACTGTAGCAAGGCACAGCTAAACATGACAAAAATATATCTGTATTCCTGCAGTTTCTTAATCATGCACTGATTTGTGTTGGTATATCATCCATCTCGTGATACCGATGTGTGATGCCATCTTCTGTTACCTTGACGATCCTGATGCCCGGTGTGTCTGTCGCCCTCTGCTGCCAGCCCATGGCAGAGGTCACAATCTGCTCCAGACTCTTGAACTTCCCGCCTGCGTTCTGGTGGTAGTGCCCTGAGAAGATCGCTTTCACCCCTGTTGATTTTGGAGTTTAAAAAAAAAAATGGACAGAAAAGTCATTGTTGGGGTCATCCCTATGGTAACACACAGCAAGAGAAAAGGTCATTTCAGCTAGCCTGGCTTGCAGGCTTTTGAACATTTCCTTCAAAAAAGATAAGAGTCTCGTACTCACAAGACTACGGTAGTAACCCTTTAATCCACCTCTTTTCTCCCTCTGTCCCAAATACTTGAGCAAGGCAAATCAGGAATTAAGATTAGTCTACTGCAGCCAGATTCATTTATTGAATATTGAAGTTTCAATTGAAAATATCAAATAGCCTCGCAGCTAGGCAACATTACAACCAGCTACAACCAGCTAGAACAAACATGGCCATTTCATGAATTAAACCCCTGAAAACCTTCATGTCAATAGAGTAACATAGTTGTATTGCTACATCTTTTTTTCTGCAGGTTTCTGGTTCTACATAACATCCCTCCATTGTGTAGGGTTCTCCTAATGAGGGTCCCCACTCCCCACTATGATCATAGCTGCTTTACAATCATGATTTAGAACCGGTTGTCTGGACAACATATTCATAAGATATTACACTTTGGAAGTTTATAGCAGTTCCGACTAAACCTGATCTCTGATCTATGGTGTTTTCATCCCAACATGTCATCAGTATTTCTTCTCTTTGGTACAAATGGACAGACAGATAACCACAAAACACAATCATATGGCTCTCAGCAGTTTGAGGGAGGGTGATAGTAAACAGATACCTAACACCAAAGGAAAGATTCTCTCATGCTTTCTGTTCATTCTCTTGCTCTTTACCCACCAGCATCGTTGAACTTTTCCAGCATTTTCAGTCTGAACTCCTTCTCGATGTTAAAGTAGACTTTCTCTTCCTCAGCATTTTCTAGGAACCATGGGATATGCTGAAACACAATACCATGTTTGCATCCCGATGACTTCATCACTGTCAAAGACAAAACAGACATGTGTCAAGCTGGAAGGAATGTTGAATAATCTACATGTATTAGTGATCCACTGTATATCATCATCATCAGTTCCAGTTTGCTTGTTCCACTTTGTGGGGTTGAACATTTCATTTCCTGAATGGCTGCTCTCGAGGCTTTCCTGTCCGTGGGATCCATGTTGGTGAGACCAGATATCTTAGCATCTTCTTCTTGATCAGAACCATTCTTTATGAAAAAAAAAATGATAATAACTTCAGTTAAAACCTAATTGGGAGTATCGAATCTGTTTATGATGGCACCCGAAAGATTACTCCTCACAATGAAATGAATTATTACAAATGTTAATGTTAACAACATTGCTAAAAAAATACTGGAATTTGACTATACACATAAATTTTCCTATATTTGCCAAAGTTCTCCTGCAGTTCGCCAAAAATAGTAAAGGCTAAGTTATGGACTGAGCAATTAGCTTTACCAGCTTGATGTCACACAGATGTGTGCATTCATTATGCAATATATCCCAGTTGCTAGGCTGTTAAGTGCATTTGGACGTAACCAAGACACAACCAAGTCTGTTTAACAACTTTATTTGAAAACAAAGACTACGTCCTCTACCCAAGGGAAATCAATGGGGAAATGTGAAGTTTTTGTTACCAGACATACACTCGGCTAGTTGTGTCCATGCACTGCACAACCTAATAATTTGGTTATATGCAAGAAAACAGTGTTACCTGAGAGTTCGCGCTCCAGCCAATCATCATGCTCCTTCCTGACGTCCTTGGCTTTGCTGTCGTTGTCGTACAGCTGAGTATTGAGCACCAGGCAGCGCACCCCACCCACCCAGAAGCTGTAGTAGTCATCACCAAACCTGCATCATCAAATTGGAGACACATTAATCCAATGACTCCTACATGATCTCACTCCCATAGACTTCACACAGGCACCAGCTGGTTCATATAAGCAGCGGAGCTAAGATCATCCTGCACAAAAGGGCTTGCATAGTAGAGATGGCATACATGTAGACTATGGTCGCTAGGAAACGTGTGTTTCAAAAGAAAAGAAGACTAGTTTTTCACTTCTCCTGAAAAGGTTTGTTAAGCTGTGACTGTGAAATGACATACATGTTATTGTTAAGGTATGTAGCATACTGCTGACCAATGCAACATTTCATGACTTTTATAAAGGTACACATATACTATCACAGAGAGGCCAGCTTATCCACATATTTCTTGATCCAAAGTAATGAATAAATCAATTTTCAGTTAGTAATAATAGTCTGTCTCGCAATGTATGGTAAACGGAATAAAAAAAAAGGTAACGATTTCAATCGAGACAACAGGATCGATATCCCCGATTTTTGGATTCGTACGATACGCCGCCATGACACTCCCCGACCAATTGTCAACACGCCATAGTAGCTCGTTGTTAGTTTTAAAGCTAGCCATTGTTACCGCCCAACAATGCGCACCTATTAGCGGCCCTTGGACTGGTTTGTCACCCGTAATTACCGGCCAGTGCCTTTGTCCCTTTTGTCCTTGGTCGGTAACTTGTTAGCACCGGAGGATGTGAGTCACATCAGTGGGCTTTTGTTGATTAAGTACCCGGATACGCCGGCCATTAGTATTGGACCATTTATGAGCAGGTTTCGGTTAGTGCGCTGCACTGACCATAGGGTATTTAAACCCCTACTTACTACGATTTGTTGTATCACACCTGACAAAGTGTTGCGGCGGCGCACGAAACGTAGTGATCTTTTTCGATTCCGTTTACCATACACTGTGAGACAAACGATTATCACTAGCCAATTATCCGCAATGAGTAACATATCTAGCATTATTAAATCAATTTTAACTAAATATGAGATGCAAAACAATACCCATTATTTCGCACATACTTTAATTCTTTGGGGAAGTTATCACAATTAAGAAGACATAATGAAATATTGAAATGGGGGTGGGGGGGGGGGGGTGGGGGGGGGGGGGGTGGGGGGGGGGAGGAGGTTGTGCCCTCACATCACAATCTTAAGTTTTCTCTCATGTAGTAGATATGACTTAATTAACTTGGAATATCGAGTCAACATAAAGGATTCATCTAAGGAATTTCAAGGTTATCTTAATAAAAGTGATTACCAGTGTAACAATACTTGGTGCATTAATTGCAAAGATAGACTAAGTTAAGAATAAGAACAAGTAGTATAAATGCCCCAACAGTGCTCTATAGTGCATCAAGAACATTTTCTCTCATGAGGTAGTCTTACCTGTCTGTATACACTGCAATGGATGCGCGGTCTGGTATTCTTCCAACGTCATGGTTACCACTTACAAGAACGAGTGGAATCTCCGGGTCCAACTTGGCAAATTCCTTGATAAAGTCTGCTTCTTGTTCCTCTCTCAGGTATTCTCCTGAAATAAGTATGCGCAGAAAATCAATATATAGGCGACACCTAATAATATAGATATAAATAAAGATATAAAGTAAATTGAGGAAACATGAATGGGGAAAGGCATCACTCTACATTGGCTGTGTGTACATGATACGTTCACAATTTCACAAAAAAAAGGGATTATGTTCAATGTGTCTTTGCAAAATTTTAATAGGGTCCTTTTTATGACAGCATACTAAAAATAACACTTATGATGTCTCCCTCTGTATGACAGTGATTCCAGTAGGTTTTCGGTTCATTGCATATGGTGTTGACTTTACAGTAAAGTTGTGAAACATTTAACAAAGAAACTTCACCATGCTATGACATAATAAAAGTTATAATAAGATTGAGTAAGTGAGTGGAAGGATCTAAAGAAGCTAGCTGAGCTTGAAGTCTGAACCCCTAAAGCCCCTTCTTAATAGACCTTGCCGCGGCAATGTCGCGACAACATCAGGGTAAGAAACACAGGGTAAATTCCGCACCGAAGGTCATCAAAAATGTCGCAACAACGTCACGACATTGCCGCGGTAATTATCGAAAGTTACCCTAGGCGGGCTAGGGTAGATTTTCGGCAAAAGTTGCCGTGACCTTGCCGCAGCAGCACTCCGTGTGGACCATCTTAATAGACAGGGTAAAAAAAAATTACCCGGACGTTGTCGCTGTAATTCAGTTTTCAGAAGGTCTGTTAAGACGGGGCTTAAGGCAAGATATGTCTAGATATAAATTTACTGCGACCAGCCCGCTCACTGCGCGGGAGCAGTCCCGGGGCTAGATATAAATAGAAATCTATGTTGGAATTCACCTGGCACATTCTGCACCAGGTCACCACACACAATGAAGAACTTAGGCCTGGGTGTCATGGCGTTGACTGCCTGGATGGCCTGCCTCGTCAACGCAACCTCCTGGTCCCAGCCCGGCTCCTTCCCTGCCATCTGGTTGATCATGCCAAGCTGTGGGTCCGTCCCCAGCACAAAGGTGAAAGGACCCTGCCATGTCTCTTCACCAGCTGGATACATGCAGGCAGCAAAGCACATACAACTCTCAAATGCATGCATTTAAATTCACTATTTTAATTTCCTCAAACCCAACATTGATACACTTGCACTATTGCATGAGTGTATAAGCTAAGCATTAACATTATCCATGATGAACGTTGTTTAATATGGAAGCTAGAAAGATTGGGAGAAGATATTATTTCATGAACATAACATGATATTGTGTCTGTGTGTGCATCATCAAAAGCCAATGGTGGATACAAATTACAGGATTTGGATTTGGGAGATAGTGGAAATATGCCACTCAGAACTTGTCAAAAGATAATAATGATGTAGATGTAAGCACAAATAGAGTATACTATAGGAACATTATAAATGGGGGCAATAAAATAAATGGGGGCAATCAGCAAAATACTGAAGTCGATATCATACTTACCACCGAATCCATGGTACTACTGGTACTGTCGATTGCTTGCTTGGATTTCAAACTTCACGTCACTCATGCTGGTTCCCCGGGCTCGTTCCTTCACACAGTACAGTGCAGCACACTCGATCTATCTTCGGTGCACTTAAGCTAAGCATCGAAACGAAAACTGACGCTTTGTAGCCGGAGCACGAAGCTTACATGTCTAGCAACATTGCTGCCCTGCTGGAAAACGAAACGTGTCTCCTAGTCCTAGAACTAGTGGGACCGCATATTACGGCGATTGCACACATCGTTGAAATCTCCATAATCCAGTGGGAAGCCCCATATCCGCGATCTGTGATGTGAGCAATGTGTCGAGGGGAAATCCCCGGTCATGGCGAAATACATATCGCCTAGTCTACGCTGTTCCAAATACGGTCTGTTTGAGTGTTGGCATTGTGTTTGTATTGCATGTACTATAGTACCATATGCAGCGCACAGCAGTGCTGCAATTTACAGCCAATAAATCAATATATTTCAATACACCCTCACCGACAAAGCCTATACGTGTAGCTTAAACGTGCGAAATATGTTTACTTCCGTGTTGAGGAAGATGTAATTGAGTCTGAATACGAAGACTGGAAAAGCTGTGCTTTCAGTCAGGATGTGGGCTACTGAATGTCATTTTTAGGGAATGGAGAGGGAAGTGGTACACAATAGAAATATTTTTTTCCCAAAGTAATGGATATTTCTTCCTTAAAATTTTCTTCCATTTTTTTTTTTATAACAAAATGTATTCTTCTTTATGATACAGCAATCAGACTCCAGTGTCGGGGACTTGTTTATGTGTAGAAATTAAGCAGTGCAGCTGTACTAACCGTTCTTTTAAAATATGTGGTGGAACATGAAATTACCTTTATTTCAATTTCCTGTCTGAACAGGGAGCAGGAGGGGGAAAGGGGGGGGGGGGGGGGGCTAGGTATTTGAGTTTATACCACAGAAGAGACAATACTTGACCTAAGTCTCCTCAGTCTCCTCATCTTGTATTATTCTTCGCTGTTAAGTTTTCTTTCATTGACAACCGAAGCCCTTCCTTCCCAGCCTCATCACTCTCTTTCTCTTTCTCTCTCTCTCTCCGTCTCTCTGTTTGTCTATCTGTCTGTCTCTATCTATCTGTCACACACACACACACAAACACACACACACACACACACACACACACACACACACACACACACACACACACACACACACACACACACAAACAAACACTCTCTGTTCATTTCTTTCTCATCCTAAAATAATGATAGCCTCTCACTGCAGTCATGTTATCTCACTCTCCTCTTCTCCCTTTCCTTTCCCCTTTTTAAAACATCGTGTAAAGCAAAGTATTAGTGTTGTATGGGTGTATTTTATGTTGATGTTATATCTTGATGAACTTTGTCTAATTACGCAGCTTATTTATTATACCACCTGAAATTGTTAAGTATGTATATACAGGGCGCACTGTACATGAGGTTTTTTTTAACTGAGGTTGCCTACCCTGCATTTTTTGAAGAAGACTAATCTTGAATAAATAAAATAAATAAATCCCCTGACACTCTCTCTCTCTCTCTCACACACGCACACACACACACACACACACACATACACACACAAACACACACACACACACACACACACTATCTCTCTCTCTCTGCCCCCCTCTCTCACTCTCTCTCTCTCTCCTCCCCCCTCTCTCTCTCTCTCTCTCTCTCTCTTCGTCTCCTCTTCCCCCGCCCACCTTCCATCTTTCCCTCCCCCTTTCTGTCTTGTTCTCTCCCATTTTGCTCTTTGACCTGTTGATCAAACTGTGCAAATAACAGTTGACCCATCATATTCATAGAAATATGATTGAAGTCCAAAATGAAAAGCAAATATAAATAGGGCCGTGGGCTGTAGACTGAACCAAACACGCATAAACTATCACAATGCAAATCAGCGTGAAAAACTGAATGAATTTGAAGCAGGATAGACAGCGAGAGCGAGAGAGAAGCACAAGGTAAATGTGGTTCTGAAGAACAAATTGTTGGCACATTAGTTGATACATTGGGTAGCCCCTTCCTTGAAATAGCCTAGTTTGCTACGCTTACGTGTACAGCATGCTACTCATGACTAATACAATACACATCAAGTTTTAGTCTGAGACTCCAAATATATTCTTACAAAAACAATATAACATTTGAGGATTAAAATATGATATATATTCATCAAAAATACAGAGAAAATCAATACACTGTAGTATATATTAAACTTAAAAACATTAGGCATATGATTTAAGTCAATATATTTTGTAAATTACAACAAAGGAAGAAAACCGTGCCCCATCTTATCACATGTACTGTTCATAGGAAGCATGCGTCAAGCGAAACTCGCAAGAATCTTTAGAAGGAATGCTATTGAATCAAGCTTCAGATTCTAATCAAATTCGACCTATATATGATCTATTCCTCTAAACAAAATCAGACTAAGATTAAGATGAATGATATACTATACTGGTACACAAAACTCAGTCAATTACCCAACAGCATACAGGCACTAAGTCCAAATTTAAACTCCCACTATAATAAAGTCGTAGATGTACATGTGCTACTTTTCTCTCTTCAAAAGCAGACAATCATGATGAAATAAAAGCACAACACACTACAGTAACTTCACATGGAAGTGGTTGCGTGTGTCGCTCACTAACTCTATCAAACCCATTGGTGATTTATTGCCATGGAAACAAAATCAGTAAACACTGAAACCTGCGAAGGATAATCTGTACAAAAGACCACTTTGTTACTTCCCTTAATAAACGATATCTCTCACCAAAACCTGAATTAAAGTTAGCCATGCACAGAGACCACCTACTTATAAAGGTAATTTGCCATTTGGTGCAATCCCAATTGGTCCACTCACCATTTCGTCTACCATCACATGCTGATATGTATGGGTTAGGGTTAGGGTAGATGGTCTGGATTATGGTTAACGGTTAAGTTTATGGTGTAGATTAGAGTTGTTCATAAGTTAACCAAGTATTTCAATCTAAAACAATATTTTAAGGGGTTCCTTGAAGACGAAATGGTGAGTAGACCAACTGGCATTGGACGAAATGGCAATAAACCCTTATAAAGACCACACTTACAAATCAATCGTCTGCCTTGAGTGGTCTTTCTATACAGGTTCTTATTGATGTTAGCAAGGCACACAGCAACCCAGTTGTTTGCCAGAGTGGAAGTACTGTGTGAACAGTCCAACGTATGACAAACTGCTTTTGTGTGAATGTGTCTGTCATCTACTGTAGCACAGTGTAGCAGACTAAACGTTACGGTCAGACTCCCATGGATTTGTGGCTTGTTAATTTTGTCTGGGATTGAGAATATTGTACTACATGTACCTATCAAAATAGTTCTTTGGGTACTCTGTCAATTTTCAGTTGAACGAGTGCCTTGGCAATCTTTTACCAACTATTCTATGAAACACATTTAATATAAAATGTTTTACATATGAACCCCTTTATCACAAGGCTTATACCCGTACATGTTATTTGTTCACAAATAAGGTAATGCTCCAATAGTATGTTGAGCTAAAATGATATGAATTCTCTAAAAGGACTATAATTCAACTGATTAAAATCTGATAAAGATTGACAGAGGCTAAATTTGTATATTCTATCTACAATTTGATTTTCCTTAAAACTACCTTATATATAAATTTCAAATCATGTCTTACAAATGGCAGAGATAGAACATAATACAAAACCCTTTATGACCAACAAACACATCATATAATTACGCATTATTCTGAGTATTAAGGCAATCAACTCACATGAAAGACAATTTAGTACATTGTTTGAGCATTAAAATAACAATTATTGTAAAATATCAAAATGTAAAAAGGATGTTCACTTGGTCAAGCCACAGTGCATACTTTTACATACTGAAAATCACAAATGCTGCTAAGGCACAATCTACGAGGCAAGCTTGCTATTCATAAGGATAGCTATTCATAACATGTGACTTCCAAAGCCGAAGCGACCAATATTCATAAAAGGAAATCGGTGACGCTATACATAAAGTATGAGGACATGTAAGGTTACATTTGATAAACAGCAATTTTTTATGAAAAACAGTAATTATACATTGCGAGCAGACCCCCAATATGTTGGTTACAAAAGATATTTCAGTACAAAAACTGATCTACATTACTTTGCATTGTTATATACCATCACACGCTACTATAAAAATATATCATCATAAAATAGCTACAAATAAAGAAAATCAAAAATCAGATAATTCTGTTTCACAAAAAGATACGCATAGAGTTGATCACACATATATCTGATTATCAAAGTCACTTGCATCAGTATTACTGTAGTTTCTGATGCAACATACCAAGTCTAGCAATACTACAAATTTATTCACAAGACACTGTGTATGGCAGTAACCATACTTGAATGCTAGCATACAAGGAAATACCATGGTGGAGTACCATGTGGTCTACATACATTTTGTTTAATTTGCATTTGGTCTCCAACTACAGTATACTGTATTAAGGGGCTGGGGTTAAAATTATGGGCTTAATATCAGGATGAAGTTAAGTGACAAGGTGTTGAGTTATTCTTACATTAACCCTACATGTGCCTGACACACTGCTGCTTTATCGAGACTGTATTAATTGTGATTTAAGTCAAACAAACAGTTAAAGCTTCAAGGGTCAGTTGAAAGTTGTGCTTGTAAAAACATGGATATTAGACTAAATAGAAGTAGACCACATGATATTAAACCAGTCATATGTTATGCATTATAAGTTAGCTACAAATAAAACACAAATCAGCTGAAGTTTATAACGGGCATTTGCATTGGCATGGCATACATGTACGGACTAATTATTTGTGCGAACTGATTGGATATCATCAAACACTCAAAGCAGGTCATACCAGCTCTAATTATTGCAACAATCAAATCTGAAATACTACTTTTAAAAAAACATGAACAAACAGAATTCCTGGCATCGCCTACATGTAAATCCATATGGTTCTGTGAGGATTGGGAACAGGATGTTGCAATAGGCTTTCAAAATTATAAACCAGGTTTAATAGTTATCTCTACAATACACTTCCATCATGCCTTACATGTCTACACCATTCAATGCAAAATGAGTGTTGAATATGAATGCTGAACAGTGAAAGGATGAGGTAAGTACTGAATAAATAGAACAGGACATGGCCCAGTGAAACTTCAAAGACATGTTCTGGAGTTGAGTCATTTTGCAGCATTAACGTATTGTTTTTAAACCCTTGTGCCCAGTATAAATCATGAAAGGCATTCATTAGTCTGGCGCACAAAGGTTTAAAGTATGAAAATTCATGTAAAATACATGCAACGTAGCATATATCACCTTTAATACTTTGAAACATCTACTACTCTTCATCGTTACTATTTGTTACTAGAAGACTTTGCATACATGCATACTCCAGGACCCGTAGTGATTAATGGAGGGCCGTTCTGCCTTGATAATTCTGGTTTGATGTCTGGATACCAGGAAGGAATCATCTCTAAATGATACTAATTTTGAAATCTGGCTCATGCCATTAAATAACCCTTCACCTTACCTCTAGGGTCTAACTATGAGTTGTATGTACATTTGGAGCCTTATCATCTGGGCATTGGGTTTATACGCATGTAACCATTCAGTACGGTAAGAATGTTTCCATGTTTTGTTTGCCAAACTGCTGCTCTATGGGATTTGTGTGTATTACTTGTGAGGGAAGACACATGTGGCATTGAAATGGTTAATAAGACACAGGTAAACTGTATACATAAATTCCCTTCTAGTAATGTGTACATAGAACAGTAAGCAATTATCTTCACTTAGAAAATAACAACTTTGTTAAGTTGTTACTATAATAACCTTCCTCATACAAATGTGAAATGTCATGTGTATTTACTGTACATGCTTGTATGTATAGTTATACAGACACAGTCAAGTAATGTTGCACACTGTACCATGCACAATGTGTATATACCATACATGTTTCCCTATTTTCATTCAACATCTGGATAGCTGGACACGTTCATTTCACCCCAACCAAAATGGAGTCCATGCTACAGTAACCTCTTTCTTCCCCTCCATTCATTATAAATCTTATCAATAGCTGCAGCTTGGAGCCTTGGAATCATTGACATCATCTAGAAACAGGAAGTTGTAGTGGTAAAAATACCACAGTTTTAGGAACAAACTGAATATCCAGCCATTACCGGATAATACTGAGTAAGCCACTGGGCAAACACAGAGTGTAAGAGCACAATATTAGATGTCTGAATCTCCGGAAATAGACCTGAGAGTTCACATACATGTAACTTATATGCAATGAGGTAGCATATTCGGGTGATATTGGCAGCACTACATCTACATGTATGTACATCAACAAAGGACTCAAGATAAATCAAGCATTGAATTGTTAATGTTTGTAATGGAGGAATGCTAATACCTCTCATCTTTCATGCTTGCAATGATCTAAACAAGAAATGGTGTCATTCTCATGAAAGGGCATACAATCCTGCATGAGATGATGCCATCACATCATTTAGTGAAATGGTCTGCCTTTGTTATGATTTTAGAGGCAAAATAAAGATGAATGGATCACTACATCTCCAAGTAGGTCACAGGTTGGAAATGTTGAAATCACATCTTTGTTGTTCAAATTGGCACTATTATTGCTAGTTATTTCTTATTTCAATAATTATTTTCATTTACATTGGAATGTAGGTTCCAGTGTACACAAAGAACATGATTTCTTTTGTACATATTGTTGCAAATTTGAAAGCAAACAAGACTACTTTCGCTCTAAAAGGGTCATAGTCACAGTTCAACACTATGCGATATCTATAATATATCTGACCTCATGGAATCACCTGTTTTAACATAATTCTTACACTTTACATCAATCATATATTTGAACAATAACTATCTGTACTAGTAGTGAGATCACATTAACATGGAAGAGATTGTGCCATTGGCACTAGCATTATACTGTTGCACTAAGCAGAACATATGAGGAGTGCAGTTTTCTTATAAACTAAGATTTAAAAAAAAAAACAACTGGAAGAATCCTCACAACCATTGTGGTATTTTGGCAATAGGTTAGCTCTCATAAAATATACTACAACATCTACTATAAAAAACAAATAATCATTCTTGTATTGCTGTGTAAAAAGTCAGCACAAACTGACTGCTACAATTCCTGAAATGGACAGGACACATAGTGTGCAATGGGGAAGATCATCATCGCTGGAATAAAAACAACCCAGAAAATTCATGAGCTAATGATATCAGATAATATCATACTAAAGTTATAAAATCTTCGCTCCAGCCCCAGCATAAATGGGCAACAATAGCCCTCACACTTCCAAGTTTTGATATATACATATATATTGACTTGCTACACATCTGCATGTCAATGAAAGGGTTACCCTACATGGACATCATCAAATTGGCAACACATTCATACCTGACCTCATGTAGTGTACTGTAATGTAGTACTACAGGTCTACTGTGGCTGGAATGTCATCTATGGCGTAGTACTCGTGTGATATGGTTGTGTCTGTAACCTTGACGACGCGTAGCCCTGAGGGGTCGTCACCCAGGGGACACCCCATGGCTGATGTGACCACTTCCTCAATGCCCTTGTACATGCCTCCTGCATTTCTGTGGTAGTGGCCGCAAAAAATAGCATTCACTCCTGCAGGGTAAGGAATAACAGATAATCATTTATTGAATGAAATAATGAGAAACCAGAAGTTTGAATGTCTTGATCTTCCAAGAATATTGTTACCCCTTTACCAATGTCATACCCTAATGAGATATATATTTACCCCTCCTGATGGCATTCATGCAATCTTCATCATAATATCACTCACTTTGTAAACAGAAATCAATGGATATTACTCTGATTCACAAAACCTTCCCTCAGAAGGAATTCTGGTAAAACTACACATTTTTAGGATGCATTTACCTTCTTGAAAATGTAAATTAGAACTGATATATAAGATATTTAGATTTCCTGAAAAATGGGCTAAATTTTAATAAAAATGATAAGATATAATTTGGGATTAATATTGTATTTATATTCAACTTTTACATACCATATTGCAGTGTGGTACAATTTCATATCCTGTTACCTATTTTTGTTTTTACATACAGCAAATAATAAGCTTGCAACACAGGATCCATTTGATCAAATGTAAATCATGAAGTATTCATTTCAAACTTTAAAAGTCAAGGCAACAATCTTAAAACTTAAATACACTGACAAAATCCTCAATTCCTTCCCCCACTTTCTCTTTTTTCTCTTGCTCCCTAAATCTCTATGTCTCCCACTAGTTTGAAAAATTGCTACAGCTCTACATAAATGTTCAACAGCCCATATGAATTTAATAATTTGTGGTTGCTAGGCAGCAAAGGTTAGCAATATTTGACACAAAACAGTCCTTGCTGTACCTGCATCCACGAACTTCTCTAGCATTGGTATCCGAATAGCCGTGTCAATGTTGAAGTACTCATCTGCCTCATCTGAATCCTTCAGAAACCATGGTATATGCTGGAATAAGACTAGATGCTTGCAACTTGACGCCTTGGCGGCTAAACATAAAATGACAGACAAAAAGACTCATCGTCCAATCCTGCATGCCTGCTGCATCACCGTTTGATCTAATATGACCAGGGAGCTTCAAGCAGGTTTCAAATACTAACTCACTACTGTACGCTGAGAAGAAGTTTGGTTTCATAAAAACCTACCTCTTTATTTTGTCCCTTTGTTCTGTTTGTTCATTGCACCCTTGCTACAGGGAAGTTCTTAAATATCATACGTTACATATTTTGTTCCATATCATAATGACTGTTTCTAACAGAAAAATACACAAAATCCTGTACTTCATACAAGGAATCAGGCTTGGCTAGCACTTGTGCTAACTTTTTATTCCTGTTAACAGCTTCATTATCAACCTTGTCTTTTGTATAAAATGTTTAAACTGCTATCACATATATCATGCTTTACTCTAACTTATATTCTTTTATATCCTGAATATAGTCAGTTTTGTAAAAAAAAAATATATATATTTTCTGTCTTTCTTTGTTAATTCAGTCATGTACAAGGAAGTATTCTTATTGTTAATAAATTCAAATTAAAATATGGACTCATCAAAAATCAAGATACTGTTCTTCAGACTTAAAGACATGTCAAGATTTGATGCCTCACCTTTCAACTCTGCATCTAGCCATGTATCTTGAGCTTTCTTCAGGTCTTCCACTTTGCTTGCATCCTCGTAGAGCTGGGAGTTCAGGACTAAGAACCGCACACCGCCAGCCCAAAACCCAAAGTAATCATCACCAAACCTGAGGAGTACACAGATTAAAAAGCCATCAATTAATTTTGTCAGAGCACCCTAAATCTATGGATTTTATCACATGCAATGCACCCAAGACACACAAAAGATTAAAGAATAGAAAATAAACATTTTTGGATGGTTTATCAACTATTAAATTAGAAGCTGAGAAATAAATGAGTCCAAAAATGGGAGACATTCAATGAACAAGCATAAACAAGCAGATAACTCAGATATCTCATACTATTCAATGTTACAATCCCTGAAGTGTCATTGAAGCTTTCATTAAAATTGGAATGACACCCGACTTTTAAAGACCATACCCTGTCAATAACTAGGCATTAGCACATTTTTATCTTGGCATTACTACCCATTTCAAATACTGAATTTCGTCAACCAAATGTTGTCATAAGTCCAAAATGTTGAATGATGCTAGCATATAAATCATACATTATACGATGGATGCATTATCTAAATAAAGACAAAAAGCCTGTACATATGAACTACAAAGCTACAAAATAATAGGTAAGCAACATGTGAGATGCAGCGCACTTACTTGTCTACATAGTTGTCAATGGACTCCCGTGTGGGTGTATTGCCTATATCATGGTTGCCACAAACACAGACCAGAGGTATGCTAGGGTCCAGCTTGGCAAACTCTCGTTTGAAGTCCTCCTCCTGCTGCTTCTTCCCAACCTCCCCTGATACATGTAGTACAATGAAAACACAACATAAAATACATTATAATGTATGTCTTTGGATACTTTGCACACACAAACCCTTGGGTGTCAGTTAGTAAGTGAGTTAGTAAGTTAGTAAGTTAGTATGCTAGTAAGTTAATAAGTTAGTAAGTAAGCTCTGACCTGCACCTAATGCTCTCCAAAATAATTTAAGCAATTTTCAAACGTTTCCTGTCAACTACAGGTGTACAGTATTTGATTGGAGCAAGTAAACATCACAAGGCATTAGCAATATTGTGTCTCGCCCACTTGCGAAAATAACCAGAAATATCGCGATCTCCGTTGCTACCCAAAAGAATTGTATCCCTGGCTGATTGTGAAATATCTGCCATAGAATGTAACATTCCATAAATGAGAAGGGCTATTTCACGCAATGCTACTTCCTGTATCTACTCCCCCTCCCCCACCTTCCCCCTTCTTTAAGATGGAATAAAAAGCCTCCACCAAGTTCTATTAGATTAGACAAAGACAAAACAGGATGATAATCAGTTGCACAATAGAGGCGAAGTAAACTTTGTCTCTGGGGGGCATAGAAATGTAAAAAGGTTAAAATTAGTGCTGCAGTTGAAAACTGAACATGGAATAAAGTTTCTAAAATTGATACGTTTATATAGGTGCATGAGTAATGGTTGCCTAAATCTACATCAGTAATGCTCACACATGCTCACACAATTCTGTGCACAAGTTAGGAAGCCTTCACCAAGAGTCTTGCAAGTAAACTTTAATGTATGACCTCAAAAGACCTTTGACCTTATCATGTGACCTCTTACAGCACAATAACATGCAGGTGCCCCCAGTGCATCCATCATCCAAGTTTGATTGCCATTGTAGCAACATGTGATGAGTTATGTGTGATAAGAGAGTCTTGCAAGTAAACTTTAACGTATGACCTCAAATGACCTTTGACCTTATCCTGTGACCTCCAACGGTACCATAACATGAAGGTACCCCCAGTGCATCTATGACCCAAGTTAGGTTGTAATCCAAGCAACCTATGTGAAGTTATTTGTCAAAAGAGAGTCTTGCAGGTAAACTTTAACGTATGACCTCAAATGACCTTTGACCTTATCCTGTGACCTCCAACAGCACCATAACATGAAGGTACCCCCAGTGCATCTATGACCCAAGTTAGGTTGTAATCCAAGCAACCTATGTGAAGTTATTTGTAAAAAGAGAGTCTTGCAGGTAAACTTTAACATAGAAAAAGAGAGTCTTGCACATACTTTAATATATGACCTCAAATGACCTTTGACATCATCACATGACCTCTAACAACACCATGACATGAAGATACCCCTAGTGCTTCTATCAACCAAGTGTGGCTGCCATTGCTGTAACAGTTGCCAAGTTATGGATCATAAGAGAGTCTTGCAGGTAAACTTTAACATTTGTGACGGACGACGGACGACGGACGGACGACAGACGGACGACGGACGGACGCCATTTGGATCCCTTAGTCTCGCCTTCACCTCCGGTGGGCGAGACAAAAATAGATCATCACATATGAAATACTCCGATCCTTACTCTTACCTTGCTTGCTTAAAGAATAAATCCAAAAGTCTTTTTCAGAACTACATATGGTAACCCATGAAACTTTCTTGCAGAGTATTTACAATAGAAAAGTATTATAACAATCACCTGGCATGGAATTGACAAGATCTCCGCACAGCACAAAGAATTTGGGCTTGGGCTTCATGACATTAATAGCGGCTATTGTTTTCCTGGTGATTTCAATCTCCTTCTCCCAACCAATCTCCTTGCCCTCCTTGCCAGCCACTTGGTCCATGAAGCCGTACTGTGGGTCTGCACCCTGTATGAAGCAGAAAGAACCCTTCCATGCCGTCTCATCATCTGCACCAAGGAAGAGAGAGAAGAGCTTGTAGCAATCATGGTCTTCACTTATAGATTGTATTCTATTCAAAGACAGGTTAGCTCATTTACAAATGTCATTGAATTTGGCAGGAATCCGCAGTATACCTTAACAATAAGATACCTTAACAATAAGATACCTTAACAACAAAGAACTAACTGATAATTTTATTTGATTTATTATGTTTTTCATCATTTTTTTTTTGTCTTTTCTCCTCATTTAAAAACTTGCAATTTTTTCAGCCAGACAAATAAGACGGGTCTTCCCTGTCTCACACCACTACCTGAATGCTGTTTTGAAAATAGGTCTTCATCATTAATTAAGTAATGCTGAGTATCTAAACCTGGGCCTAGGCTTAAGCACTGTGTAGAAATATTTGAACAATTGACCCTGGGCGCGTTTCTTGACACGATGATAACTCTAACCCTAGTTCCAATTCCGATAGTTAGCACTGAGGTAATTTTCAAAACTATTACAACTCTAATCTCAGCTCTAATTGCTGGAACTGCTTGGACCCTGTGGCATCTATTGTTCTCGATCAGATCATCAGACATCCTTGAGAACAATAGTGACTTATGGAAAGCTGAGTTGAGTAATTAGGGCCATGAAATGTGAATAAATTTGTATTTCGTGTGCTACAATAATATTTCTGTTGCATTTTGTCAGACTCCACTAAGCATTAAATCAGCTCTGGCCGGGTAAGGGGTTTGCTTGCTTTACATCACTTCATTGAAGGCGAAATTCATGAAAAAGCTTAACAAATATTTCAAAATGTTGAGTATCATTCGAGCATTCCATAGATCACAGGGCTAGGCTAAGCATGCACACTTTTAAACACTGTTTATGTTGAAAAATCAATACTACTGTTCGCTTATTTAATTTTGAATGATTAATTCTACTTTTGATTGAGATTTTTGCATCAGTTGTGAATATCAACACATGCCTTGCATTTGATAACCCTCCTTTTTCAATAATCAGACATTTATTTTAAGAATGGCAAGTTTGCCTAGATTATTCTTTCAACATGAATATGACCATAATGGAAAGCATGAAAGAAAATCGTTGACTTGATTTAACAGAAGAAAATGAGAGATTGGTATCACAACAATCTTCATGAAAATGATGTGTTATACACCAAGCCATTACTGCGACCAGCCTGCTCACGCAGTGCGCGGGAGCAGTCCCGGGGCTACACCAAGCCATAGCATAATCAATGTTTTGAAGTATAATTTGCCCTATATTCAACAAAATTCTCATTGTTTAACCTGATAATAATCAATTATTGCAGAGTTTCATGAGAAAGGTCATCAATATGCATGAATTGGTCTGTCTGAAAATCCCGATCCAGTATTGATACGCAAGATGTCACTGATATCCACCTTAGCATTCTTTTTGAAAATGGTTTAGCATCATTAATAGACCCTAGACGAAAATAAATCTAATACATATGCCATGCATGCAACCACAATTTCATCACAATCACAATTCACAGCACACGTCACTTGCAAGTTGTTGCGTATCCAGTGTCTCACTTTTAAAGTGACTTTAGATTGCCATAATCATAGCCACAAATCAAACGATGCAAATCAGTTTTCCATTAATCACTATTTTCTTTTTCAAAAGTCAAGGATCGTCCGTTCAAGAAATTTTTATATCGGGTTCAATAAACGTTAAACGTGAAAAGAGTAACACACACATTTCACGGTGAATGAGGCCCGCCCGCGCGCCCTGGCCTGACCGAGGCCGATTGCGCGGTAGCGGTCTCGCGGTGCCGGGTAATTTTGTAATCCCTCGCAGTTCAGTTGAAAATAACTTACCTCCAAACCCGATAAATTTCCTGTTTTTCGCTAAAATCTTAAACTCTGCCATCCTTGATATCAATACTTTCCCGGTAGCGTTATGAAGTTTTGAACGAGTTCATGCAGCAGCGAACCTCAACGTGTACAAATTTTTTTTACTACAAATGAGTCTAGGATCATGCAATACGTTGTACGTATATGGAGCTTGGATCAAAAAAAAAAAAACAAACAAACAAAAAAAAACGTTTATTTTCGAGAACACTTATTGAACGGAACAAAGTATGGAAAGCCGTGCTGGTAATTATCGTATGGAAAGCCTCCAAAATAATCATAAGCATGAACGATCTATAAACGCAGGGCTCTACAAAAATTTTTTTTACCACTTGCCCTTTCGGGCAAGTGGTAAAAATATTTGCTTGCCCTGGAGGAAACACTGCTTGCCCGTTTTTTTCTTATTATAACCTTTGTTTTTCACTAATTCTTCTGCAGAAACGGCATACCTTATCCTGCAGAATTGTAACATACTTTACAGGACAACTGAACTTAACAATAGGTATTTACACAGAGTTTGACAAGTTACTAGTGTTTGTTTTTAATCATCTGAGTCCATCATGTTTAGCACTGACTCTCCTAACTATAGTACTCTTGCTTTCACTCGAAATGAAGCACACATACGCCTGACCTCCCTTAATTTAATAATTGGGCATGTCGGTAATGCGGATATCGCTCATGCGCAGAATTTATTTTTCAGTTCAAGATGGCAGTGTCCACGGAACGGAGTTTCAGACGAATTTTCATGACAAAATCTCAGTGATCTCACTCCAATTTCGGCTGTGTTTGCCTGGTTTGACATGATACGAGACCCATTCACATTAATTTTCTCGCATATGCGTAAGAACAATGTTATTTTCATATTTTTTGGTGAAAAATAACCACTTGCCCAGACGGGCAAGTGTCTTTGATAAATGCTTGCCCGGGCGTCATTTTCACTTGCCCCGGGCAATCGGGCAAGTGGGTTTGTAGAGCCCTGAAACGTAATAATGCTTTTTACACTGGCAAAATTTCCTTAACCCCACCTTAAGTACGGAGCTAAGCTCGGACCACTTTCTGTTTACATTGGTTTTTACCAAAGTGGGCTAGCCCCACCGTACCGATGGTTCGGGATTATGGCCCTACAAAAATGTAGGGTTAACCCCGCAATTGCGGTGCCAATATTAAGCCATAAAATCCGGTACAGGGAGCTCCAGTGTAAACAGAAACAAAAACAAATAGTACGGGGCTATAGGAAAAGCGGTGCTATACGCTTGCATTGAGGCAGTGACCAGTCAGATACCCGAAGGGCGAGTGACCTTGATGCGGAGTGGCAAAGAGGAAAATATTTAGAAAGTCCGGGGCTAACGATTGGAAATGTGAACACATGTATATTCAGTTCAGTTCATTTTATTTTAGCATGGTGACCCACTTCAGCCAAAGGTGTTTTCAGGGGGGGGGGGGGGGGGGGCGTGAAAGATAAAAACATTGTATAAATACATTTGGACTTCATACATTATCAAAAGGACATATTCAAATATCAAAACAAACGTACAAGAAATGTACATATTTAGTCATGATGAGAAAAACAAACATGGATTGAAGAGAAACCATTCAATTAGCTACTACCTTTTGTCATATCATTAATACATGTAATTTAACAATATAAGAAATATATGCTATGGAGAAAGTCAGGGCAAGAAATTAATTAAGAGCATTCTAAAAAATGTTAAAATTTGACAAGATTCTTATTTCACTAGGTAAATTATTCCGCATTTTGGCTCCTCGATAGGCAAGAATGTGTTTTGTATTATCTGTACGAGGCAGCGACAAGTCTAGTAGCAAAGTTGTTCTCCGGGATGAAATTAAGCAAGCTTCCCCGGACATGCCGGTACGCCAAGGATCACGCTGGATGCCTCTACGTTGTATACACGGTAATGCCGGAGATAACACGGATGATCCCGGAGATCAGTGATGCGATCCGTGAAAGTGTAAAAGGCCTACACTTTCACGGACAACGGAATGATTTTTTTCTTTCATACAGCTATGTGTGTTTTGAAACGTATTTCTAATGATGCATCAATGCAAATTAATCATGCATATATTTTTGAGAAAATGCATATTTTCGATAAAAGAATTGTACACGACATTAGGGAGCACCTTGCACGCGACGTCACAAAATAAAAAAATAATTTTGATCAAACCTTAACCATTATGTTTCTACCACGTGTCTCCTTTCACGTGTTCATACAGCTATATGTTTTAAAACGTATTTCTAATGATGTATCAAATCAAAAATTTATCATGCATATATTTTTTGGGAATAAAAGAATTGTACACACATTATGGGGAGCACCTTGCACGTGACGTCACAAAATAAAAACTTTGAAAGATCATAACTATCCTTTGACGGATTTACATCAAAACTTTACTAATAATTTATGCCTTTTCACGTGTCTCCTTTTATTGAAACCAACTTAATTTCAGGGTAAATTAAATGAAATTCAAATTCGGTGGCGACGACACAAATACATAGGTTTTACTGGAATTACTTTTCCATGCATATATAGTTTTAAGAAAAGAATACTTGAAGATATTATATGCTGAATCAAAAGAGTCATGTGTAAGCCTGGCCTATGTTTTGACATAAGAAGAGGGCTAAGAGGTGTCGAGAGCAAAATCCCTGAAGAATAATTGATCGCGAACTGAGCTGATGCATATATAACGTCATTTACAGTTCTCAATTAGTAACCATAACTATATCTATCCAAATAAAAGATGGTCAGATTCATGCCTCCTTGATGTAAACCAGGGGGGTGTTAAGAAGGAGAAGAAAGTCGAGCATAATATATTCAAACGTCTGTATGGGTTCTAAAGCTTTGATGTTTCATGTGCCGGCCGACATTTAGTTGTCAACTCAAAAAGAAATTTCTTTAATTGCCCATTTGTCTCTAGAAGCTTTTTTTTTGACAAATTTGTTTGCAAACTATAAGGAAGTTAAGGGCAGATTATGACAAATCCTTTACTCTGTTTTTGTTTCGAAAAGTAATGAGAAATCATTAAAAAAATTGGACATATAAGATATTTGTATTGTTTACAAAATTTACCAATTTCTTCACTTTCCGACATTTTATGCATTTGTGGGATTCAAACATTCTCAAAATGATATATTAAACTGTGAAGTGGGTATAGAGTCATTACATCATTCCTCTTGCAATGTAATTTTTGCCTCCTTCTTCTATTCTTTTCCTTACTACGTCCTTCTCTTTGATATTCTCCTTACCATTTTTTTTCTCTCGCCCCTTTATCTTAAATGCCTATACATTTTGTTAGCACATACACGTGACCATTCAGGCAAATCTTTGCAATGTTAGTATGTTGTAGGTGCGCTTTGAGCTTTCGTGAGTATTGCCTCTGATTTCTTATGGATAGATGGTGTCACCATGGAAGGTCCATGCCTTCTCAGCATGTGCTTTTCAGGTGTTTTAATAATAACGAACAGGGTTGCGTAGCAACGGTTTCTCAGATAGAACAAAAGAAATGTAGAGTCTTATTTCGCTTGTCCAGTTCTGTTGGATTGCATCAATACTTTTTTGAGGAAAAGAGATATCAGCGAATGAAATAAACATTTTTTCTACTAAAATATCTCAGTTGCACGCAAATGCACGCAAACTCTGTTAATGAAAATAAACAGCTTAATATATAATTTTGATAATGATTGAGTCCCACATTTGCGGAAATATGCGGAAAGGGAAGAATTTTGTTAATTGTGTAACTAAGAATATTATCTTATATCTCCGCTTGTGCATCATTCAACAATTATTTAGAAGAAAACCGAGTACAGGATCTCTAGTGGTGTTGCCCGTAACATTTCTTGAAAATTGCACAAAAATGTGATAAGAAACATAGCTTCCAGAGACAAAACAGTGAATCAAAGATATTGCTTTTCAAGTTGACAGCAGCTAAATGTCGGTGCTGCGCATGGGACATTAAAGCATTGTAGTGATTGTGGAATGCTTTTGACATTCATTAGCACGCTTTAGTATCCATACAGATGTTGAAGATATATATATATATATCATAGGTGGTCCACAAACCGGCCCCTACCCTTGAAACCGGCCCCCGCGTATTTCTGCGCAGTGTGCGTTATCGAATTTTGGATGCCCAATTTATTATGTATTTACGCATTAGTAAACAAAATGCAAGATTTTCGGAAGCAAAATTACAAAATGTGCACTTATTTGGCAATTGCACATTTTCGTTCGAAACATCTCCGTTTTTCAACTTGCGTTCGTACATCCGTGATTTTCTCGTCGATCGCCGAAACTTTTCCGTCAATTTTTCACTGCACTGGAACGGGCATGATTGAGACGCAATACTGGTGAAATGTCGGCACTGTACTCGTTGGATTGACGGAGATATCGCACATAATCGGTAGGGGCCGGTTTCAAGGTTCAGTGATGTGAATGTGCGACGATTTATCGAGCGATATTCGAAGCGCAATTTCTCCGAAATTTTATCGTTAATCTTCAATCCCCAAATAGTTTTTTAAAGAGCATTATTTTGCTGATTTGTGTGTGAAATTTTAGAATTTTATTTGGTTATCTTGGAATTAAAATATTCAAAAGAAAACAAGGGGGCCGGTTTGAGGCACCCGCATCATATATATATATATATATATATATATGAAGTTGTTTCCATGGAAGGTGAAACATTCAATAAACGATTTACAAGATACTTTGAAGGAGATATGATTGCCCAATGTGCGATATGGATGCCTTTCTCTGACATGTTTTCTAAAGAATTCTCATTTTATAAAAAACACACACACACGCGAAGCAACAATATAATTTGAAATTCACAGAATCGTATCATTATAAGATGTACTACTACTGCACATGCTCTTCAATTCATGAAGTGGTTCTGAAATCTTCAGCGCATACAGAATATATATTCCTCTAAATGCATCCAAAATTTGTCATGCTTGTTTGGCGGCAGATCTCCCTCGATCACAGAGCCAAAATATTCCATTGTGACATCAATGCACGCGACTTCTGTAGGAATAAATTACACTTCGTGCTGACTCCATTCCTTACACCTCTCTCATGTCTCTAATCAAGTCAAGTGGCAATTATTTTGCATATGTTTCAGGTAATTTCAAGCATTTCAAAAATTTCCACCCGTTTTTCCGTGCGTATAACGCAAACGCAACGTCAGATTTCCGTTTTTTTTCACTGGATTAGTGTTTCTGTCACTACGCTACATCCTGTCATTTTGAGCTATGTTCATACAATATTAACAAGGTCGTGCGGGTGCGTCAAAGGTGAATAGTCTGCACGTGCGTCAGTACGTTTTGTGTGCAAATATTGCAAAAAACATGACTATCTTCAATCGGATTGAGCTCCTCAGAATGGCTGGTAACCCCCGATTTTTTTTTTATAATATTCTAAAAGGATGTGAAGAGTAGATGTTATTTCATGTCTCATTTTGTCGTGTAGTGCATCGTGACATAGTTATATTGCTATATGTATAGAAAAAATGTGTTTTTTTTAAGTACATGACGTACTGAAATGTTTTACCATTTTTTTGCGTATCTTAGCAATTCAGCGCTGCCTCTCATTTCAATGAACAGATGGTGTCACCTTGGAGGGTCCATGGTGTCACCGTGCATTTACCAGCCCATGTCTTTGTATGAATTTGCCAACACAGACCACCTTATACTTGTCCACAAGTATGTCTCGTTTTATTTTCTATCCCGCCCTTCCCTTTCCATACATTTCTATATCTACATATATGTTCTGTTTTAATTTTCTACACTTTTATGATTTAGTTAAACGTGTCAATCATAATTCATATTTAAAGTCATAGAGTACGGTGCTGGAAAACACGGCTTTTTGACAAAAAACTACAAGAGAACACAGATACAGATTTACACAGATTTACTTTATTTCCTCCGAACAGGAAGTTGAATAGGAATTTAGCCTCAATGACTTTTCCATCATTTACATTTCTAATGATGCAAATACACATTTTCAAATTATGTATCTATATATTAATACTTTTTGGAATCAAATGCACAAATAGTTGCTAAATTTCAAATCAATTGAAATAAACGGGTTGAGAGATGTGGAAAAGACTTAGAGCTTAGTTCCTCACAATACGATTGGCAACGAATAACCAACGACATCAAACTACACATTCTATTTCAATGTTAGGATTTTATTACCCCGTAAGGTGGTAGGTAGCCTTAACCTGGACCCTTCACCAAGTCATTATCTGAACATAATATGGCATTACACATTTCAAAACCTCCTCACTTTCTTTATTGCCATCACAGAAAGTTGCATAATGCGCGCCATTACAAAGGAGGGAGAGAGAACAGCGGAGCGTGGAAAGGAAAGATAAGAAATATAGGAGGCCATTCAAATCATGAGGGAGATGAAAATAAGGGGGGAGAGTGAAAGAATTAAAGAATACTGCTTCTCCTTCGACTTAAAAAACGACAACTACATGTATATACAATCCTCCAATTATACTTCATATTCATACTTTCAAATCGTGTCTACACAAATGAGCAAGGAGGGAAGAAGGATTTTAAGGAAATGAAGAAATAAGGTAAGAAAGGAAGAGCTCAGATTCAAAACATCACGTGGTGAATGTAATCAAATAACATTTCTCAATGTGGTGTTCAAAGGTGATCCGTCAAAATGTAAGGTTGAGCTCTCAAGAATTGGAGGGAGCCATGGGGATAATGACGTTTTGCAAGCATGCAACCACATCATGGTACCTACTTCGAAGCCGTATTTTTGTCACGAGCCTTAATCTCAAGCATGATTTCATCTTGAGGCCTGCTAACCACATGAAACACTGGGATGGAATCTGAGAATACGGACAGGTTAAACCTAGCAAAAATTCTAGCGGCCGCAATTTTCAGCTCCTGCAGGACGAACTGCTGCCCAATGCAGTTCCGCTCGCCAGCGGAGAACGGGAGGAAGGCGAAGGCATCCCGAGTGGCCCCATCGGCGGGGTCGGACGCGGGTGTGTTACCGCTGGCGCTGGCGACGTCGAAACGATCCGGTCGGAACTCCATGTGATCCTCTCCCCAGACGTCGGGGTTGTGGTGGAGCTGGTAAGGGAAGATGTTGACGTCCGTGCCGGCGGGGACTTCGACGCCTTCAATGACCATGGGCTCGGTTAGGACTCGGTTCGGCGAGACGAAGACTATCATCCGAAGGGATTCCTTGATACACTTGGTGAGGTAAGGCAGGTGCTGTAAGTCGTTGCTGGGGAGGGGAAAAGTAGCATATATCGGCACCACTGCGTTTTCATCGTCAAAGGGTTGTATTTGGGATACTATTGCCACTGACCATGGACCCTACCACGAATGCACTGACCATTGTCAGGTCATGGCCAGGCAAGCTAACGTCAATTTAAAGCTCATGAAGGACAACTTTTCTTTGATAATAAATCGTGAAGTTTTTTTATGCATGCAACGCAATTCCTGACTTCTGAAAACATACTCAACACAAGCCTTAGCAGCAATCAACTGTTCTGTCAGTGCCATATCCGGTTGTCTGTAATCAGTCATGCGTGAATCTGTGTTGTTGTTGTTGTGTAGGAGGGGGTGGGACTTATTGAGACATGTATAGGAGACACGTATAAACACTCACCACGAAATCTCATCCGTGCTCCTTCCCTCTAATAGTTCGTCGACCTCTGCCTGGACTTTGCTCTGGTCCTTGGGGTGCTTGGCCAGGAAGTATAGCAGCCACGTGAGGCCGCTCGCCGTCGTATCGGTCCCTCCGAATATGAACGTGTTGACCTGGAGCGACAACAATAAGCTATACATACATTGACGATACCGATGCCAATGACGATATAGATGACGGTTACGACTGCGATGATTGAATTAATGGTAATATCACCAGCAGCGATATCAATAGTGTTCTCACCTAGCAGAGATTAGAGTCCTCTGACAGAAGCAGATTAAACTACTACTGTGATGATTAGGACGTTGACGACGATGATGATAGCATTGATAGAAATAACATCACCTTCAGAACCAGTAGCAGTGTCAAAAACAACGGCATTGTAATGTTTAGGATAGACCATCCACAGCAGAAATAATGACAATGATGATCGTGTACATAATGTAGATAACATGTGCATGAGTATTGATAGGATTTCAGTACCCGACATATTGATGAGCAAATCCTCCCTGTTTTGGATTAGGCTCATTACATCCAAGTTTGTTATGTCTATCAGTCTTGTTCTGCTGTTCGTCGATACGAGTGATTACAAAGCGAACGTCTATCACTCCCAAAAGACATCCCTACAGTTCAACGTGTGATAGTAATTCCATTTTGTCTATGTATGTTTACACTTTTCAAAAAGTAATTTTCAACCAGATCAGACAGGCTATGTATTGGTAAATGGAATGGAATAGGATACAGACGGTCTTTAACACTCAACATTAAGATACGACGTTAGACTACAAATTTCTGCTGCTCGCTTGATAACATGTACTAAAAGATGTGAGTCCATAAGTCCTGTTTTTACATTGGTTGCCCATAAATAAGCGAATTATGTTTAAGATTTTAGTCATTTCCTTTGAATGTTTATATGGAAATTCTCCTGTCTATATTTAAGAACTTATCAGATTGTATAAATTACCTTGGGCGCTTTGTTCAAATTCAAAGATTTTTTTAGTGCAGTACTCCGTTAAAACCAAGACATACGGTCAGAGGTCTTTCCAGTTTGCCGCACCTATGCCGTGGAATAAACTTCCAGACTTTATTCGAGAATCTAAAACTGAGGATCAATTTCGCGCCAAATTGAAGACATTTTTGTTAGTTAATTGTAGATTCCAATCACTTTATCTTTGCTCAAATAAGGTTCTACTTCTTTCTCTTTTTCTCTTTTATGCGCATTGAGACTTAACTGTAATATTGCACTTTATAAGAATCGACTATTATTATCATTATTATTTATCTGGTTGCGTTGGTACAGAAATTTGGCGTGGTCCCCGCGTGAAAGGCAGATACTGAACATGATTCGACAACTAAGTGCGGATATAAATATTGAATGCCACAGGTGTTAGTTGTTTTATTCTGAATGAACGTTTCGAAAGAAGTTCTTCATATTCACCTCGTCTCGGATTTCTTTATCTGAGAGACTGCCCTCAGAGTCACGGGCCAGCAACAGCATGTCCAGGAAGTCTTTGCTCTCAACTCCCACCTGCATAAACATCAAGCAAACACACAAAACAGATTGGAGCAGTCCGCAGAGTGTAGTGACCCTTGTTGGAAAAGCGAACTCAATTTTCTGAGAGGCTTCCATGCCATTAAAGGGAGAAGATCCATTTTGAAAACATTATGAAATACATGTAGTTTAAAAGTTGGTATACACCACAAAAAGAACATGTAGGTCTGTTTGTGAAATACAAACTACGCAGTGATATGGTCAAAATGATGTATTCAAACATAATACACATTTAATTAATGTTTGTAGTTTGCCACTGAAGCTCAATTTCCTTCCAAACGCAACTAAAATTTGCCTTCATAATCAAATCTGAACACACAAAGTCGACACGACCTTAGCATCCCATCTGCCTGCGTCAAAATGAAAGTGCCAGAAAGTTCTTCAAGCACTAAAATGCAGATATTACTAGATAGAATTTACCTCCTTGGTTTCTGCGTGCTTCTTCCGCCGTTCAGAGATGATGTGGTTCTGTAGCTCGTGCAGGACACGGATGCCATCCACCCAGGGCTTGTAGTAGGAGGAAAGACGAAAGACCCACTCCCACTGAAGGTGCGGCAAAAAGAACCTAAGAGGATTGAAACAACGACGATTCCTGTCTTAATCCGTAAACCAGAAATAGTTTGCGCGGTTGAGTCACTGCCTGGTAAGCGATAGATTGCAGGTTCCAACCTTTCTGGTTCCAAGATTGTTGGCTTGTGTTTTCATTCATTCACAGGATGGAGCAGGCTATCATTACTTCTACTGGGTGCAAGCATGAAATTTCTTTTCCAAAACGACGCTCCTGTTTAAATAAAGAATTGGATCCAATGTTTCTTCGATATCATGTGATACAAATTAATATATCAATGTTTTGCACCCCATATGAATTATGATGAACATAGTCGCAAATTAAGTCCCTGATTGGGAGCATACGATTTGGGTGACTGAACACAATGGCCTTTCATCGATATTACAGGTGCGGCCTATGAACACCTGTGAAAAGAGCACACCTATTTCTTTAACCGCGAACATGCCGGAATAATGAAAAGCTGCAGATCCCACTACTCTCTCCAATACCACCACCGCCATCTTCCTAACCTTCATCAAGATCATACCCACCATCATGACCATCATGCACCATACCACTAGCATCTATACCATGTATACCACCATTACCACCACCACCACTACCACTACCACCACCACCACCACTACCATTACCACCACTACCACTACCACCACCACTACCACCACCACCACCACCACCACTGACACCACCACCTCCACCACTAACACCACTACTACCACCACCACCACCACCACTACCACTACAACCACCACCACTACCACCACCACTACCACCACCATCACCACCACCACTAGCACCACCACCACCTCCACCACTAACACCACCACCCCCACCACTAACACCACCACCACCACCACCACTAACACCAGCTTCAACACCACCACCACTACCATCACCACCACCACCACCACCACTACTGCTACCACCACCACCCCATAAGTGAGGGTCTGCCATTACCGCTATCACACGCACCTCTTCGTGACGATCTCTGTTAGCGTGTCCATGGCGCGCGCGTAGGGCGACTCCACCACCTGGCAATGCGATTCGAAGGAGAACGCGCAGTGCAGTATGATGTCACAGGATAACCCTGCCGATGTGGCGTGGAGTGGGAGGGGTTTACCGTGTTCGGCGTGGCTCGCGAACTTGGAGATTGTCGTGTCGACAACCTATGGGGGAGATGTTTGGCCATATCCATTATACTCAATGATTACGGTTAGTCTAACATGAAAACTCGATGATTGTACTGAAAGGTATTTATTTTCATTCATCTATTAAAGTGTGTATGATGGATAAGGTGTGGGTGAGGTAGGGGTGGAAGGGGCACATTTTCCAGACAGAACTTACACACATTCTTTCATGGTCTAACAGCTGAAGTGCCATATCATGAGACGTAGGCTAGCATAGAGTGCCACAACTCTCTGTCCTCGCCTCATTTTGTACTTTTATGTTGGTAAAGATGATAAAAACAAAGATAAAAGCTGTATGATTTGTTGCATCAGTAATACCACACGATTCCTTAGACATGTTAGAGCCAGAGTTTGTCTGGTACACCAGGGATTAATGATACGCACCCGATTCATCTTGAGGGCGTACTGCTTGAGGGCGTTGAAGAAGAAGGCGGGCGTGATGAGGTTCCGATGCCTCTTCCACATGGGGCCCTCGATGATGGCCAGGGAACCTCCCAGCCAGTCGTTGAACAGCCGATAGATGGTGCCCTAACAAGACAGGTCGAGAGGAAGACAGCGTTTAGCATGTTTTGTTAGAAGTAGTCGGGGCAAGCACGTGCGTATAGTACAGTATGAAAAACATACTAGGTTTATTTGGTCCTATAAGATTATATTTAACCCTTAACGTGGTGTTATTGTGTACGAGTCATGCACACAAAACTCATATACTAGAATTGATGTAACATTATCTACTATGTAAGTTATTCAGTATTTAGCACAAATGGATTTAGCTTTTCTTAGAAGAACATCGAAATTGTCAAAGTGCCTATCTCATTGATGGAGACGGATCCTCAACACTGGAGAGCAAAACGTGGCTTGCGCTCTCACTTAGTCTCCGCTACAATGTCGCTACCAATTTGCTCGGAAGTTGCGGGGACATCTTCGCATTTGTGGTGACATTTTCGCGATGACTATGCGATGTCTCCACCAGTTGCGGCAACGTTGCGGAGACTTACTTTGTCCGCAACTGGGGAGACGTCTCGAACATTTCCATCCCGATCACCTGTGGACCGGGCTAGTCTCAAGGAGACGTCGCAGAAACGTCGCGGAGAACTCGTCGCCATGAGGTCGCCATCTAGAGTCTAGTTATCACTTTAATCTACATCATAATCGTCACCACCCCTATCATCATCTTCAACACATATCTTTTTAATTCAATGCAATGATATATTTATCTATACATACAAATATAATAAACATGTTTGACATCGTTTGACGAAAGCACGTGAATCATTTAACATTATGTTTAAACGATAGAAACATGTATAGGCATTATGATATATACCAAAATAGTTTACATTTACATATCATTTTTTTAATTGTAGAGCAAAATTTATCTATTATAATAAAGACTAATATTCAAAAACAAAATACACTCAAAGGGAGGCAGAACAATGTTGACTGCAAATATGACCATAATAATTAATACCGTCACCATCCCCACCATCATTAGCACTGCGTCCCCATGTACCAGATCGTCATCATCATCATCATCATCAACATCATCAATATGCGTCATCATTGATACCATCATTGACGTAATCATCATTATCATCACACCATCACTATCACCATCGCTCTCATCACCGCCACAATCATCATTATCACCATCATCGCCATCGTCATCACCATCATCATTGCCATCACCATCACCTTCGTCATCACCATCACCATCATCATTTTCTTCCTCCTCCTCCTCCTCGACGTCATCATTTCCAGACTATTATACCTTTTTGGTACCGATTTTGCCCGTCAGCACCTTCCTGATCGCATCGGGATGATTGAGGATCAACTGCGGGTTCCAGAACAACCAGAAGATGAAATTCTTGCGGTACGTCTTGGCCATGTTGCGGTACCACTCGAACCCAGGGGTCAGCGGACCAGGCTTATCCATGATATTGCCAAACAACCAGTGGGCTGGAGGCCCGGGGAGGTGACGCCGCATGTACGCTACATGGCGGAGCTTCGTCCACAGCGCTGTCCCATACTTAAGGCACACCCAACCCACTCCAAGCAGCAGAGGGGTTAAGAGGATCCTAGTGAGTGAGACCCCACGAAGGAGGGCAGATGAATCCATCTTTCCAGTGTTGATCCAAAGAGATATTATTATTATCTCTTTGGTAAATTCAAAGCGAGTCAGGATAATTGTTCGCCACAGCTTTTGATTGAGGGCGACCTACACGCCTATCAATAGCTCAGTTGTGTTTTACGTTTCTCGAGCACCGACGCCGTCTTAGGTCCATTGAAACAGTACGAGTAAGTAAACGGGGGCACACTGTATATGCATACGAAATTCCCCCTTTGGAAGTCCGCTAATAGTGAACGCCTATCTGTTTATTCCGTAATGCAAACATACGATAGTAAGCGCAACAGTAAACACACCCACGTCACACATATGGGACGCGGCGCAAACAATGTCAAACAAAAATGTCTAGTTTCTCACTTTATATACATTTTTGTTATGAACATTATGTGCACGTCGTTCAAACATTAACGTTACCAATGAAAACCCCAAAAATTTGCCCGAGGTTTGTCTGACTATAGCAACAATTGACTCGGAGTGCTTATTGTGAATTATGAATTTCCTTCCCGAGGATAAGCTATGGATAGTCGTAAAAAATATAGTACCAGTGCGTCGATAGTAATTCCGTAGATTTATATCCCTTGATCTGTTAAATACGGAGCCCCTTAAGAGCATGATATCACGCTTTTTTTTTTCTTTTTTTATTCTTTTTTTTTTTTTTCATCTCGGGGCCCCGAGATAATTATCCAATCACGGCTTAGCTTATATAGCGCATGCCGTAAAGTGTACGGTGCAATGGCGCTAGCGCTACATCATGCGTATCGACTTTCGACACGATCTTAACCGTACCATACCCATGTATAGCTAGCTAACTGTTCCCAAAGCAGCATCTTATATCTAAATATCACTAACGCAAACCTATATATTCATTCTGTGTTAGGCAAATATTCTCTAATTCAAACTCATATTCTGTCAATTTGTCCTTGTACATTTTTTTTCGTGCTGTTTTTTCTGGGACCTACGCCTCCACAAGGCCCTTTAGCTTTATTTGTAGTTTTCTATTTTCATTTTGCCTTAAACCATGTTACCTTGAATTATAATTGATATATACATATACATATATGTATTGTTTTTAATTGAAATGAAAATGAATAAATGAAATGAAGTCGTAGTAATATAAGTAATAGTAGTAGTAGCAGGTGTAGTAGTAATAGTAGTAGTAGTAGTAGTAGAAGAAGAAGAAGTAGCTGTTGTAGTTGATGTAATAGCCCCGAGAAGTCTGGAAAGCGCCCTCCGTACTGTATAGGAGAGCAGTTGTCATAGAGAAGCGCTCTATGGCAATTGTCTACACCGCCTGCTACGTCGAAGTGTACATACTGTATATGACTCCATGAAAAAGCTGCCTCTGAGTACTACGTCATGGGTCGACCTGTGAACGTAACTATCCACGATAATTGTACTATCAATGTTGCTTGCTGTTTATAAAAGTTGTATATAGGACGTGAAACTCGATGAAACTTGATTGGTACACTTTAATTCTATTCATTCATTTGCATTGTAATTATTGTCATATTGTATTATTGTATTTTCTGTATCATTTGAAATTAACACTGTTATTCAATTCAATACAAGATATTTGTCATTACACAAAATCATATCATCTGTATCCATGTAGTACTTTACAATGATGATAGTGACTTAAAGGTTTATCATATTCACTGTATGTTTACGGTCATTAAACGTGTCTAGATAAATACAAGCAAATATTACAATGATTAAAAAAAATCATAACATAACATAATAAAAGAAAATTAAGGGAGTGAACGAACGCCTCGAACGTGTATCCTATAATGTATATTTACTTATTTGATGCAAGGTGAAGGGTGAAATGGAGGGATACAATTCTTGGCGCTGCGCTGCCATGGTAATTAGCGGATATGGATGCTATTTAGCCATTGAGATACGAAGACATGTACCAAACTAGGCAAGTGATGTCTGTATTCCTTTATTAAGTAGTGGGTGGCACGTAAACCATTACATCACTCCAGAGGTATTACTCCATTGTTCGTTAGCTGGCAGTATCATTCCATTGAGGGAAATTTAATGTTAGAATGGCGTATGATTTGTTTCGTTGAGCCTAAATTTAATTCATTCTTTGCTCCCGGGTAACATGATAATAAATGATAGTGAAGATCATAAACATTATGTTTTGTCTGTGCCAGAGCCGGCCATAAAAAGGTCATTCGCTCTTTACACACTTGTATCACGGGGGTAATAGCGGGGTTGCTACTTTATGTTATGGCAATGTCAAAGTTTCGGGCATCAAACTCTCCCGGGGTTTTGCAAAATTTACCCCTGTAAAATACATATCCTACTCCTGAACATTATTTTATGCCATTCACTCATGTCATTGGTATATACCTAGCTAATACAAAGAATGTACAATATTGGACGTTATGATATGAATATACATTGCTATAATACATGTTGCCGCCATTTAGAGGCTACACTAACTCGCGAGCAAAACACAAACACAGAAATCAACACGTACATAAGCAGCGTCTTTACACAGAGTTCCTCTGTATCATTTTCAGTGGTTGGTTCTCATCAAATTATGCATATTAACAAAAGAGGATCCCATTTGAACAGAATCGCGAGCAAGCTGAGGAAGCTGTTTAACAAGCTAAGCTGATAGTAGTAGTAAAAATAAGAGGAATATAAGTAGATGTTGTAGTAGTAGTAGTAGAAGTAGTAGTAGTAGTAGTAGTAGTAGTAGTAGTAGTAGTAGTAGTAGTAGTAGTAGTAGTAATAGTAGTAGTAGTAGCAGCAGCAGTAGTAGTAGTAGTAGTAGTAGTAGTAGTAGCAGTAGAAGTAGAAGCAGTAGTAGAAGTAGTAGTAGTAGTAGTAGTAAAAGGAGGAGTATAAGTAGGTTTTTTACTAGTGGAAAAGGCAGTAGTAATGGCAGTAGTAGTCCTACAGGAAAATCAATCTCATTCCAAAGCTGATGTCCTTCATGAAATGCACAAATGAAATTCAGTAATTAACAAAAAACTCTGCACTTTATGTTGTAATGACGTTTTCATCTATGAGATGAATTATCTTTGTGTCGTGTCTATGTCTGATATCAAGACACATACCCCCAAACACACACACATACATACACACACAAAAAAAACTCACACAAACACACACACAAACACACCCACAAACACACACACACAAACACACACACAAACACACCCACAAACACACACACACAAACACACACACAAACACACACACAGAGACACATACACAGACACGATACGTAAAAATGGAATGCGGTGACATTTGTTGAATGATGTCATTGAGCCTACCAGTTCATTTGATATAACATGTACAAACACATTCTCAAAATCTTACGTAACACCATGTTAAGGTGTATACTCGGAATTAAGTTATAATGACTCGTATCTTAACAGTCAGTTTCAAAGATATAAAATGTACAAACACATTCTCAAAATCTTACGTAACACCATGTTAAGGTGTATACTCGGAGATCAGTTATAATGACTCGTATCTTAACAGTCAGTTTCAAAGTAATAGCCTAGGTTCTAGACGGTTATATTGATGCTAAACTGATCCATTTTTCAGTCAAAAGTGGCTTGGACTTCAATAGCTGATGACGAGTGTTAAATCAATATAAATATATATAAAATGTTTAAGATGTTACTGGTAGTTACGGTAAGATGGCATTACGTAACCCCATGTAAAGGCAAATACAGAGATAAAACATTTGATAGATAACGGCATTAGAGCATTAGGACTCATTTAGGAGAGCTGTTGGAAGATAATCTCCGACTATCAGATTTTACTTGGAAACAACTAATCAATCAATTAGCAGCATACGCGATGTCTCAGCCTACAATAAACTACCTGCATTGTTTGTTTTTACTGTTTTATTATCTCATTATAGTGTCATATTTGATTATATTCTTGTCCCATGTATACAACAATCACTCCCCGTGTGCTCATCATTTTCTTTGCTTTGTTTCTAACAAATCAATCTTCTTACTAAGGAGAGAGACAACAAAACAAAGATGATCTTAATTGTTCTTTGAATGTTTCCATGGTGAGAGTGTACTAATAAATACTATTTAGAAAAAAAAAATTGGGATACACCATGTGGTTATATTCTTTCGGATAATTGATCCACATTAGTTTTCGGTGTTTTAAACCGAAAATAAATAGGATGAAATGGAGGTAGAAGAAAAGGGTGGGTGGTGATTGAGAGTTATGAACTAGTCACAAAGTATTTATACAGAGAACAGAAGAAGAAATAAATGAGAAAAGGCAAAGTGTGGAGAAGTTTTCACTTTTCCTTTCCTTACTTCATCCCATAAGTGGGTCAATTATCCTAAAGAATAGAACCACATGATGTTACCGAAAGTTTACTATTTTCTAAAAAGATTATTTTCTCTTAAGTCTCTCCGCGAAACATTAATTTTTTCGAATAAACTGGGCACTCATGAATGCATATAAGTGACATAAAGGATGCCTTAGATCTTGGTTACTGTCGCGTCATTACCATCAGCCAAGTCGTAGCCCGGTAGATGACAGTGTCAATGACCAGAAAGCAGTATCTAAAAAGTGTTAAGCAAAATGTAACACGCATCAAAAATATGCATAGAGCGTACACAGTATTTTCTTCGATTTTACGCGCATTCTACCAAAACGTTACATCATATTATTGGTCAGAAGATGACCATAAACATGGCATTATGTCAAATCCATGTTCTGGAAAGCTGAAGAGATGCAAAGCACCTCATCGTGGGAACTTCAATGAACTACAAGAATCGAAAAAGTTGCAACCAAAAGTAAGCACAAAAGCTAAAAAAAAGTGTTGCATTTTGCCGTCGTCGCGACAAGTCGTCGTCGATACCGCCTACAAAGCTGTTATTGCCAAACAAACTCAATGATGATGCTGCCCATGTACTAGGAAAGCAGAAAAAGCGGAACATACCAAGTAAGTTAGATAATTGAGCGTGAAAATATGTGTTTTAACACCTTTGTTAAGATGGTACAGTGTATTATGTTCCTACCAATTTTGAAAAAAAGTTTTCCGGTAGTGACGTCACATATGTGGTGATTTTGGCGGGAAAGCATCAGATACACCTGCCAGCAAAGCATTTCTGTGATGTCCAGGGTTCACCCTTTTGACCTATTGGGACAGTTGTTCTGGCCTTTTTCATATGAATAAATCTTCGGGGCTCCCGCCCTATATCTATTTGGGTCAATTTCCTATCTTTATGCTTTAATCCCCATTAAATGTTGCCATGGTAGTTACCATTGATAGTAAGTTACAATAATTCAAAACCTACATGCAACATGGCCCTGGTCAGTATCAACCCTTCAAAGTCACGTTTTAGTTCCTGTCTTTTGAGGAATGTTTTTAAACAGTGTTTTCCATTTACCATATTATTTACACTGCTTTATTCTTTGGCCCTGCGAAATGACACTCTATTTCTAACTTATCATATTTGACAATGGACTTGGCTATAATGGGCTGGAACTAAACAGATCAATGTCCATACTATTATGCCCGAATTGGTCTACACCTCTGCGACAAAGATCAATGTCCGCGCTATTTATGACCCAGTTGGTCTACACCTCTGCGAGAAAGCCATCCCTGGTAGGATCTGCTGATCCAGTGACTGGGGTATGTTACGTCACATACAGGTCATGAGGAAGAGCAGTGCTGAAGCTAAATGTTCTATCCTCGATAGATAAGAATAATAATTTTTATCAATTATTATTGTTGTTTTATCATTATATTATCATTTATCATTTTGAATACGACTAGTAGTAGTATAAGAAGTAGTAAAATTAAAAATAGAAGAAGAAGAAGTGGAAGTCATAGTAATAATAGTAGTAGTAGTAGTAGTAGTAGTAGTAGTAGTAGTAGTAGTAGTAGAAGTAGAAGTAGTAGTAGTAGTAGTAGTAGTAGTAGTAGTAGTAGTAGTAGTAGTAGTAGTAGTAGCAGTCGTAGTAGTTACAAGTAGTAGTAGTAGTAGTAGTAGTAGTAGTAGTAGTAGTAGTAGTAGTAGTAGTAGTAGTAGTAGTAGTAGGAGTAGTAGTAGCACTCGCAGCAGTTACAAGTAGTAGCAGTAGTAGTAGTAGTAGTAGTAGTAGTAGTAGTAGTAGGAGTAGTAGGAGTAGTAGTAGTAGTAGTAGTAGTAGTAGTAGTAGTAGTAGTAGCAGCAGTAGTAGTAGTAGTAATAGTAGTAGTAGCAGGCGTGGTAGTTACAAGTAGTAGCAGTAGTAGTAATGGTAGTAGCAGTAGTAGTAGGAGTTGTAGTAGTATTAGCAGTAGTAGTAGTAGTAGTAGTAGTAGTAGTAGTAGTAGTAGTAGTAGTAGCAGTCGTAGTAGTTACAAGTAGTAGCAGTAGTAGTAGGAGTTGTAGTAGTATTAGCAGTAGTAGTAGTAGTAGTAGTAGTAGTAGTAGTAGTAGTAGTAGTAGTAGTAGTAGTAGTAGTAGTAGTAGTAGTAGTAGCAGTCGTAGTAGTTACAAGTAGTAGCAGTAGTAGTAATGGTAGTAGCAGCAGTAGTAGTAGGAGTAGTAGTAGTAGTAGTAGTAGTAGTAGTAGTAGTAGTAGTAGTAGTAGTAGTAGTAGTAGTAGTAGTAGTCGTCGTCGTCGAATTACGAGTAGTGGAAGCAGTATTAGAAGTACTAGTACTAGTGCTACTATCATGGTTATCATTAGTAATATTATCAATATCATAAATGTCACATCTATGGTCACTGGTCCATCACATTTTCTTCCACACCATTTTTAGTCCCAATCATCTTGTCATCGATGTTGCGTGATTGATAGTGTCCATTATCCGGAATTGCGTTGTCCTGTTCAGATCAAGACAATGCAAGGATCGCAAACAGTCTATCTGCTAAACAAATACATTCACTTTACAACAGTGCGGCAAATCTTAAGTGATAGGAAAAGATTGATGTTTTGTGACGGATTGACATCGATTTGAAATCTGATGATCTGTGCTTCGTGTACTCCTTGTTCTAAGTCCAGACTTGATGAGGTGTGGTTGAAAGGGCTTTGGCAAGGACCTTGTTTTAAACCTATTATGACTGGGCTGGGGGGGGGATCATTTTACCCCCTCCCCAACATCTACTTAGTATTTTTTTTCTATTTTTCTCTATTTTTATGATATTTTGGCTTTAGATATGTATTTTGACAAGTTTCACGTGACCAAGCAGTGTGACCAAGCAAATTTACAATTGACAGTGATATAGAGCAATAGGAAAAGCGGTTATTTTGTACACAAACTTATGAAAAAATTTAGTTTTTGGTCTGACATGGCAGTTCAATATTGCGTAATCTCTGAACGGAGTGTCCGATTTTTTCAAACTTGGTCTCAAAAGTTGCAAGACGCTTTAAAAGAAAAAGTTGTCGAAAGGCGTGACACGGTATACAGCGGTTGCGCGTCAGTCGTGGATTTTGTACGGGGTACACCCCCCCCCCCCTATCAGAAATGTGGGACAAGTACTGATGCAACGGTTAATGTGCTATGGAAATCGAACTAAGTATACTGCATAATCATGAAATTACATGGAAGGCCAATTACGGGGCTCGTTTACCCAGATTCAACATAGAAACTCCTCTTCTTATCATTTGGAGAGCGCGTTTCAATATGCCGAACATTTCCTAATGAACATTACAGTCAACAGGTGGATCATTTATTACATTTTATTGCTTCACAATATTGACACGTCTGGAGTGGACAGTAGGAGGTGTTTTGAACTTAACTTAAAGGGGAAAACTGGTCCAAAAATCAGTTGCTCACAATGAAAGCAGAAACATTTCTTTGAGAAAATTTGATATAAAATCATGCATAACAATAATCCTAGACGTAAGCATGTGTCATCACAGCATCATGCCAGAGCTGCTAATTTGCCTGAAAAAGAAATCTTCCAATCATTCAAACATTTACAACTATCTCATTAGATGTCTGAGTTTCCTCTGATTGTGGTTTTCTTTATTTTTCAGATACTTCTGCTTTGGGTACTTCGTTTTGTTGGTAAAGAGTAAACTTACTGTTTAACCATTAATGTGTCCACCTAAAGACACCTAAAGACATGGTAGCTCTTTTGAGAGTCGAAAAAGAAATGGAAGATTAAAAAATCACAATACTAAAGCTGGAAAGGACTTTGAGCGGAAATGTAGCGATTGCTAGATTTCGCGGGGGGTTCCGATGGGTCGTCCCCAACCTCTGCGGTTCTAGGACGTGACCGCAATCAGCACACATTGCGGTAATGTAAACAGTGCATAAAGTGGCAGCAGGGATGTGTTATGGAAGGATATGAAACAACTTTCTTTCTTTTAACTCATGCGTGGCTCCGCCGAAAGAAATGTCTTCTCAGCATGTGCTTTTCAGGTGTTTTAATAATAACGAACAGGATCGCGTAGCAACGGTTTCTCAGATAGAACAAAAGAAATGTAGAGTCTTATTTCGCTTGTCCAGTTCTGTTGGATTGCATCAATACTTTTGTGAGGAAAAGAGATATCAGCGAACAAAAATAAACATTTTTTCTACTAAAATATCTCAGTTTCACGCAAATGCACGCAAACTCTGTTAATGAAAATAAACAGCTTAAGATATAATTTTGATAATGATTGAATCCCACATTTGCGGAAATCTGCGGAAAGTGAAGAAATTTGTTAATTGTGCAAGTAAGAATATTATCTTATATCTCCGTTTGTGCATCATTCAACAATTGACTAGAAGAAAACCGAGTACAGGATCTTTAGTGGTGTTGGCCGTAACTTTCTTGAAAATTGCACAAAAATGTGATAAGAAACATAGCTTCCAGAGACAAAACAGTGAATTAAAGATATTGCTTTCCAAGTTGACAGCAGCTAAATGTCGGTGCCGCGCATGGGACATCAAAGCATTGTGGTGATTGTGGAATGCTTTTGACATTCATTAGCACGCTTTAGTATCCATACAGATGTTTGAATATATTATGCTCGAGTTGTTTCTCCTTCCTAACACATCCCTGGTGGCAGCACCGCGCCGTCGTCCACTGCAATACTGGAGATGAATGAAGACTATGGTCACTACGATACTGTTATACAGTTTCCTCCAACCAGGAAGGTGTTAGGAAGAAGAAACAACTCGAGCATAAAATATTCAAACATCTGTGAGGATACTAAAGCGTGCTAATGAATGTCAAAAGCATTCCAGTATCATGACAATGCTTTAATGTCCCGTGCTCAGCACCGACATTTAGCGGATGTCAAAATGGAAAGAAAGGTTTTCACTAGGGCCATTCTCATTACAAAAAATCGAGAAGTTACGGTGCGAAGTTAGAAAAATCGCGCTCTGACTTGCGAAGTTTCATGCGAAGTTTCGGACGGCTGTTGGCACGGTTGCTAGGCAACTTTCAACCTAACTTCTCGATTTTTCTAACTTCTCGATATCTTAAGTGCAATGAGAATGCGCCTACTTGCCCAATTTGTCTCTCTCAGCTGTGTTTCTTATTATCTTACTATGACATTTTTAAGAAAGTTAAGGGCAACGCCATTGAATATCTTGTGCTCCACTTCTTCTAAAGGATTGAGGAATGATGAATAAATGGAGATATATAAGATATTTTTTTACTTACAAAATTGACTAATTTCTTCACTTTTCGGATTTTTGCTGAATCAGCGGATTCAATCAGTCAAAATTATATCTTAAGCTGTTATTCATCGTTAACAGTTTTTTCGTGCATTTGCGTGCGGCTGAGATGTTTATTTGAAAAATATGTTTGTTTGTTTTTGTTTGCTGCTATTGATTCCATTAACAAAACTGGACACGCGAAATGAGACTCAACACTTCCTTTGTTGTTGCCACACAATAATGTTTGTAATTGTTAAAACACCTGAAAACCACATGTTGAGAACACATAACCTTCTGCCGGTGCCGAGCATGGGTTCCAAGAAAGAAGGTTGATGCAGGGATATGTTATGGAAGGATATGAAACAACATTCTTTCTTTGAGCCCATGCGTGGCACCGCCGAAAAATTGCGTGGTCTCAGCATGTGCTTTTCACGTGTTTTAACAATAACGAACACTATTGATTAGCAACGGTTTCTCAGAGAGAACAAAAGAAATGTAGAGTCTTATTTCGCTTGTCCACTTCTGTTGGATTGCATCAATACTTTTGTGAGGAAAAGCGATATCAGCGAACAAAAATAAACAGTTTTTTAAAGTAAAATATCTCATTTGCACGCAAATTCACGCAAACTCTGTTAATGAAAATAAGCAGCTTAATATATGATTTTGATAATGATTGAATCCGACATTTCCGGAAATCTCAGGAAAGTGAAGAAATTTGTTAATTATGCAAGTAAGAATATTATCTTATATCTCCGTTTGTGCATCATTCAACAATTATTTAGAAGAAAAACGAATACAGGATCTTTAGAGGTGTTGCCCCTTAACTTTCTTGAAAATTACAAAAAAATGTGATAAGAAACACAGCTTCGAGAAACAAAACAGGCAATTAAAGATACTGCTTTCCAAGTTGACGATAGCAAAATGACGGTGCCGCGCATGGGACTTCAAAGCATTGCAGTGATTGTGGAATGCTTTTGACATTCATTAGCACGCTTTAGTATCCATACAGATGTTTGAATATATTATGCTCGAGTTGTCCCTCCTTCCTAACACATCCCTGGTTGATGCATACCCTTCCATGACAGTATCCCTGGTTTTACGAGTGCATATTCGTTAATATGATACAGCCATCATTAGTGAAATATGTCAATGACGTTTAATTGACACTCGGCGACGTGATCGAAAAGGTCGTTGCAATAACATTCATTTAACATTCATATGGTAACATCCTGCGGGTATATGTATGTGTGTGTGTGTGTGTGTGTGTGTGTGGTCTCCCCACAACCCAATAAAATCAATACCTGTATATGTATGTATTCAGTTTAATTCAGGGTTTCTTGATAAAGAAAACATCATACATACATGGCAGCTAATGGCTGAATTTCTCATGTGTACACACTTTAAAAACGTAGGTAAAAGATACAATACAACCGCATTCAGAATGCTTAGGTTCAATATTTAAGAAATATACAATCATATTTTACCCAAAGCGCTTTTACCAACAACACTATATTGTCCGAAAGATGAACAGGTCATTCCAGTGCTTGACCACGAAAATTATGACTAAATACGATGATTATCAATCATCAAGAGTCAAGGGTTGATACTTAATGGTTTCATTCATTGTGTAACACAAAATGAGTAGGATAATTCATGCTTAGTATCATCTTTTCTCTGAAGGACGGGCAGATCACAAACAGACATCATTGTAACTTTTATATATACATGAATTCAATTGAATAGTCATTAAAGTCTAATCCACAATTCTTGATCTTTACACAAAGCGTGTTGAAAATCTTAGTATTCTAAACAGCCATATTGTCAGATGGAAACAAATATGATGCATACAGACAACATCACGACAACATGGTTCATTCTTTGAAATAACCCGCACACAGATGTCCATCAAACCATCAAATATATTCCATTTCGTGTGCCCCTGGCTATAACGTGTGTTTGGTAAGTTCTCCGTGCTCAGCAATAGCTCTTTCGAAGCTAACTTTATAATCCAGCGTTAATTCGCTTCAAGCCTGTCTGAAATGCAAGTTCTCCAATAATTTTTTTTAGCCAATGAATTAATAAATCCAAACTAAAACAACGAAATGTTTGCATTGTAGATTCACGTTCAAGGATAAAAGGTACTAGACAATATCATGAATGCTAAACAAGTCTGGTAACTAGTAATGCGTGAATATTAAAATATCTTTGCTTTAGCTACATGTATTGCTAATAGTATTTAGTGGTCAGTTGATCAACAAAGCAAAGTCAAAATATGTATTTGTAATCTAGCACACTTATTTCAAAATAAAAAAAGTCGAAGCAAATACGAAAAAATAGTTCAGCCATTTAAAATACATGTGAAAGAATGAAACTAATTAAACAATTATATGAATGCTTATCTGGTGCGGTATATCAAATTATGACCACGGATACGCGATTTAGGAAGAACAATTCCATAAATTACACATGTATGTGTTGATCACTCGGTTATTGAAGAGAGACATCTGAAGGTACTGTCTATGTCAACACATCCTCTGTCGAACTTTGTCGACGTGCTGGTGCCGCATTATCAGAGGTCATCTTACCATTTCCCTTATTTTATTGCATGTTCCCTTGGAGTAGTACGATTACAGGGTACACACGCGTACCACCCGTATATATATGCATGATTGTGTTTAGTTCAGTGGCGAGGATGAAGCTTTCATTTACCTGAACAGCAGAAAAGGTGGTCATACTGTGGCCAGCCGTTGACTTACATTTCAGTCGATAGGTATCGCTAAAACAGAGAGGGTGAGAAATGAAACTGTACATGAAAAAATTAGATGATGGTAGTGGAAGAGATATAATCAAAGAAACGGGGAAGTGGGCAACGTAATCATCGATGATGTCTCTTTCTTTTGCCCTATGTATATCAAAAAAACATCAGGCAACCATGCAATGAACCATATTAATGTCATAAGACCGACGGACTACCAACATTTACACCAAAACGGACATCATTTTGTTTATTAGCCTATCATCATTTTCGATTTGATACGAGTATTTTGTTGATCGCTAACACATACTGATATATATATATATATATATATATATAGAGAGAGAGAGAGAGAGAGAGAGAGAGAGAGAGAGAGAGAGAGAGGGGGGGGGGGGGATCCTTCATACATATATTCCAGTTCGCTAAATGGTTAAAATTCCACGTTTTATTTAATCATGGTAATCCTTTCAATTTAGATAACTGCTTTTCAAAGCAGTGTCACATGACGACAAATTGTCTGAGGTCATCTAAATGAGTTAGAGAAAATCTAACTGAGTTAGAGAAAATAGAATAGAGAGCGAAGAAAGCTTAGAGGGAAAAAAGACAATGGAGGGCGTGGGGTACTATTACCTCGACCTTCGATCTAGGATAATAGTACCCCATACCCTCTACTTGACCCCGGGAACTAGATCTCTCATGATCATGAAATATTTGTGTAATATATGTGCATATATCTGAGTTTCGTCCTCATCAGTACGTGGATTTCTAAATGTAGTGCAGGAGGAAGGGGTGGGCATACGTCGAGGAGGTGATGGAGGACTTTGAACGGCAATTAACATTATTAATGATAGTCAAACATCAAGAAAAAAACTTACATGGTGTGGTTAACGCAATCTCCCTGACTATTTCAATACCAACATGCGGGAATGATTAAGTATCTGAAAGCATAAAAAGGTCGCATCGATTTAAGTACTGGTTGGCAAAATTTCTTGCAGGGCAGCAAGTACGTAAACAGTCATAATCATGATGACACGTACAAACTCAACACCCTCACACATTAGCCTATATAATGGCTAGGCTCCTTACAAAATGGACCGAACCTTGTTTTGTCACATCGTGGGTACTGATTCCAAATCTGAATGATGCCACTCGCGAAACTTTGAGCATTTTCCGCAAATTGGCAAAATCCAAAATGGCTGTCAAAAATAGTACTTTGACTCTAAAAATTGCAATTGCTTGCATTTCATGACCAAATATGTTATCATTTTTTTTTTAATTTTTGTTCCTTGAGTGACTTGGTATTAATGCAGGTGAGTTTTCATATTTGATGCATGTGGTACATAGAACGAAATTTCAAATAAAAATAGTCGCCACCGATATATCTATTGTGTTTGTAAAACAAGTACTTATCTATGTATACTATAAATCAGATGTTCCTAGCTGTTCACATCAACTCCCATTCCTCCCATTCTAGTACTCTATCATTTTCATCCGCTCATACCTCCATGAACCCTCCACGACCACTATCTCAGCTATTGACCCCCATTTCCCAGATTGCCCTGATACATGTCTCCATCCCCAGGCATGTTTACAAAACATAACCACCATCGGTACTGTGTATAATGTATAGTGTTGTGATGTGAATAAAGGCAGTTGCCACTCAGACACCAACCAAGCAAGTCCAACAGTTTCCTCCTTCTCAAAACATAAAAATGGCGACGAGGATGGGATTGATCTGAACCATCAGCATGTAGAGCCTTCGGTGCTCGGCGGGCCCATGCTGGGCTGCGCCAAAAAGGAGAAGGAGGAGGAGAAGGAAAGAGGACCGGATTGGACACTGTGACGACGAATTCTAGTTAGCAACAAAAGAGACCGTAATAAAGAAACAGCAGATCGATCGAGGATGACAACGACACGGCAACTTGAGCCACAACGACATTTCCAGCCCACTGCATGCGGCTATATTCATAAGGCCCTAACGTACATGACAGCGAGACTGTGCCTTCGACAATGAGTATGACAATGAGTGTGACGACGACTCCCTTGATGATGATGATTCCATGCAGCAGAGGAGATCCAGCTACACAGAGCTGTGGACAACTCCAGTGACGCTCATGACGTTTCCAGCCCTCGAGCTGCGGCTGATGCGCTGAGGATCTGCAGCTACTTGACAGCTGGGTGCCTGCAGCGATGACGTACGGCCACATACGCCCATACCACGACTCTGGAAGAGAAGACTGCTACACGAGCTTCGTACGATGACGACTGATGACGATGACAATTCTGGCAGAGGAGTTCCAACTACACGAGCTGTAAACTAGATCTCTGACGACGCCGACGACGATGACGATTCTGGCAGAGGAGTTCCAACTACACGAGCTGTAAACTAGAACTCTGACGACGCCGACGACGATTCCAGCCCTGAGCTGCGGCTGATGAGCTGAGGACCTGAAGCTACGCGACTAGCTGGGTGCCTGCAGCGATGATGTCCGGCAACCTGCGACAAGATGTCCTGCGTAGTAAGCCCGCGACAACCATGACAACGAGAACCGAAATGACCGATGACAACACGTGACAGCGATGACTTCACGACGAAAGCGAGAACTGAGACGACTCTGATGACAACGAGAACCGAGACGCGATAGCGATGACTCCACTACGATTGACGACAGCGCGATGACAGTGATGACAACGAACATGACGAAGACTGTGATGATAGCGATGACCGAAGTTCACCGAACAACATACTGACACTCGATCCTGATAATAAATGTATGATATTCTGCCATGACAGCGCGCTAAACGCGCAATCACGAGAGCACTCGCTCCATGCATAATTACTTTAAATGGACAAGAAATTGAAAGAACTTGAACATTAATGAATCCACCTTGCAACTGTAAAAGCTAGAACTCTATATGCATATTGGACTTCAACTAGAACTTGATTGGACTCAATCTCAAAGGACAATCCTGATTTCTGAATTGTACCATGTTATGTTTTGACCCTGTAATTTCACAGCGTATCAAATGTTCACGTTTGCATTGTTGTACATGTATGTCAGCCATGAATGTTCTTTCTAATTCAAGGGGGATACTCTGTAGATAAACTTTCAGACTTTCGCAACTGATGTAAATATGCTGATCCAATGATGCCTTTGAGGATTGTATAATCTTTAACTGTCTGTACATACGATGTATTAAACTAATGTTCTTCTGTAAAGACTTGTTTCAATGTTAAGCGTAGTTTTATCATACCACGAAGAAATTAGTTGGAACAATCCAAAGTTAGTTTGTACTTAAAAGGATGTTAAGTTTCACTTGTTTTCTCTTATAACAAAAAGGAGAGAAATATCAAAAGTAGTAATGGAACGATACGAAACTGATACGAAACCAAATTTTGCTTATCTGAAACACTTAAGGTATTGAGAGTGTTCATGGTTTTCACATGTTCAGAGATTCAATTAACACGCAAAATTAATGTTGTACACAAGTTAGATATATGACATGTTACTACAGTTTTAATTGTGCCTTCAATATCATCGAATTGATCGATTGAGATACTTATCCATACCACTGGATGTTAGTGTTTGACGTTAACCGCACATTTAACTGTGACATATTGTTTTAGGTAAGGTTATACATCACCGAGCGAGGATGATTTTGACTAATATGTATAGATACAGTAACTTAGAATAGATTCAGAATGATTAATCAATCGATATGTGCCTTGTGCAGTTTAACATTTCGACGTCATTCAAGTTGACTCAAGTTGAAGCATATTATTTTGTTATGGTATAGATGATCACTTTTTGTAAGAAGGGGAGGGATATTGTGTTTGTAAAACAAGTACTTATCTATGTATACTATAAATCAGATGTTCCTAGCTGTTCACATCAACTCCCATTCCTCCCATTCTAGTACTCTATCATTTTCATCCGCTCATACCTCCATGAACCCTCCACGACCACTATCTCAGCTATTGACCCCCATTTCCCAGATTGCCCTGATACATGTCTCCATCCCCAGGCATGTTTACAAAACATAACCACCATCGGTACTGTGTATAATGTATAGTGTTGTGATGTGAATAAAGGCAGTTGCCACTCAGACACCAACCAAGCAAGTCCAACAGTTTCCTCCTTCTCAAAACATAAAAATATCAAAATATATGAAATATTTCTCCTGTTTCTCCTGCCAGATACCTACACTTTTTTTATTTTTTCCCTTCAAATGCATATAAATTTTCATTTCTAGTAGATATGTGTTATTTAGGGCGCATTTTCAAGTCAAAATGGCCACCACTCATGTACTTATGTACAATATAAATGGCTAACAATACACATTGACATATGGAACATTATTACTGTTTTCCTGTCACATAGCTACTCTCTTATCACATTTTCCATACTTAACTCTTTGTGAACTCGTGTGGGCCGCATTGTTTTGAGGGTGCAGAGATTTCACACAATTCCGACAGGGGAGCAATATAAATCAGGCGCTAGTTTTGTACTGGACTGTTTTTAAGGAAAATGTCGTGAAAAAGTGGTAAGAAATTGAATTGGCTTTGTAGTCAAATTTGTTTCTATCCACTTACTTGTGATATGTGCCTAATGCAATGAAGAATCAACACAGAGTCACGTTGTTACGAATGTGTTTATCACATCCTCCCCTAAATAAATAGTTGTTAGTATCTTTTCGCAGTAGATTTTTTCATTACCTCAGTCATTATATAACCAGCTTTCTAAGGTTACCGTAATCATTATTCTTTGAGGATGAGATAATTGGAAGAGCGGAGAGCAAGTAGACAAAATCTAGGTGACTCCATTATATAATAAAAAAAATGAACAATCTGCCCCCATATCCTCCTACCAACTCTATTAACGACTTTGACTGGGCCATAATACTTTGCCCCAGAACTTGTTGGGTAAGCTATTGATTCTATGTACTATTTTCAGTTTATGACCAATATACTTGAGGTCGGGAGCCCGGTAGGTTTATTCATGTGAAAAGGGTCGGCACTACAAAGTCGAAAGGGTGAACCCTGGACATCACAACAAATATGTTGCTGGCAAGGTGTCCGATGCTTTTCAGCCAAAATCACCACGTGACGTCACTACCGGTAAGCCTTTCTTTTTCAAAAATGGTAGGAACATAATACACGGTACCATCATAACAATGGTGTTAATACATATATCTTTTATGCTCAATTATCTAACTTGCTTGGTACTTTCCGCTTGCCTAGTACATGGTTAACACCATCATTAAGTTTGTTAGGAAATGGCAGCTATGTGGGCAACATCGACGACGACGGCATGTCGCGACGACGTCGGCAAAATGCAACACTTTTTTTAGATGTTTGTTTTGCTTTTTGGTTGAATAATTTTCGATTCTTGTAGTTGAAAAACCGAACCAACAATTTCTTTTAAACTTAGTTGGTTGTGCTTAGCATCATTTCAGCTTTTCAAAACATATATGGATGTGAAATATTTCCATGCTCCTGATCATCTTCTCGTCCAATAATGGGACGTAACGTTTTGGTAGAATGCGCGTAAAATCGGAGAAAATACCATATAGAGGTATTATTATTTTGGATGGTATTACTTTTGGGTTGAAAAAGATACTTTTAGATCCTAGCAGTTTGATACTGTATGACATATTACTTTCGCTTTTGAAAACGTCTATTAGATAACATAACAATAACATAACGTAATGTTTCGGAAGAATGAGCGTAAAATCGTACAAAATACTGCGCACGTTCTATATAATTGTGGATACGTGGTTATTTTATACTAAGTACTTTTTTTATACGTGTATTAAGCCTGTGTTCCTTTTTTCTTGAAACGTTTTACCTTCAATTTGTTATATTTTTGGCATCTCTTCTGCTTTTCAAAACATGCTATATGGATATTACAGACGTGCACATGACACTGTGCACATTATAAAAATGTATTGAAGCATGGCAGGTCGTGCACAAAATAGCCATGGACGTCCCTTCAAAAATTGGTACATGAAAAAAAAAGTACATGACATAAATTCTGGAAGGCCGGTTTGCATGAATAAAGAGTACCGCTACATATAAATAGGGAAACCAAAGAAATATGACAAATCACGTGATTTTATCTTTAAAATTGATATTGACATTATTTGGTTTACAGATAAGTGGTAACGACTACGAAACCAATAATGAGTGGAGTGCCGTCATGTCATAAATAAATGGTCCCATTCCAGTTTGATTTCAGGATACCAGGAATGATTTGTCTCAAAATCATGAAAATTAAGTGAAATCCAGATTCAGTGGTGATGACAGAACGGTTCCGCCATTTTTTTTATGGCCCGTAAACCATTACAATCCTTTATAGAGGAATTCAGTTTTCTCACCCTAGCTTCTCCCATATCCTAAATGTATTTGTTACTCCCAATAACTTAGATGCCCCCCCCCCCTCCCCCCGAAGCCAGTTGATTGTCATGTGGCTATAGTAGAGGGGGAAAGCTTAAAAGTAAGGGGGTGTTGGAGTTAGACGCGAGAAGAGGAATGAGTGAAGTCCAGACTGCTCTCTTCAAATATCTTGTACATATTATATGCTGAGAATAAATACATGCCTCTTCAATCTTCGACTGTATCATCAAACGATCCAAACACAGCAATAGTTTGGTACTCTTGGCGGGAAGGCCCCGCTGTGTGCACGACATGCCGTTCATAGTGAACGTCATTGACAAACTAATAATTTGGAATTATTCGGCCGTGGGTCTGAGATTGTAATGAACTTTTGGACTACGAAAGTAATATTTTTTCTATTTACTATCCTCACACGTTCATAGTGGCTTCGAAAGCAATCTGTCAAACGTTCTTAGATGCAGCATTTTGACACAGTTTAACCCCACATTATGTGAAAATGAGAAAGGTGCTGTTTTTCGCCGACGGCACCACGACAGGCCGTCATCGTTAACGTCGCATAGAGTTTCATCCATCCCCTCCTCCCAACACCCCTCCCCTCCCTAAAATAATGAACTTCCTAAGCAGTTGTAATTTGCTCTTCTACGTGCAGTTTGCAAGGGCGAGGTTCCACGCCACAGTCTCTTTCTCTCTCTTTTTCTCCACCCCCCCCCCCCCCCTCTCCCTCTCTCCCTCTCTCCCTCTTCACTCATGCCACCCCACTCTCCTATACCTCCTATATACATGATGTATAAGCACTCGTATGAATTCGTATGATATGGAGCTATTGCACACGTGATAATGTGTTAAGAGAGTGCAGCTAGTGCATGCGTGCATTATGTCTAAGTGTAGCACGCCAGTACCGTGATGAGTGTGTGTGGATCGGTGTTGCGTTGTGGTACGTTCTTTTTACTCAAGTCGCCGTTACGATTAAAATTAGCCGATCTGAAACGAAATATCGCGGGCCGAGGTCCTGTGATTTAACCGGTCGCAGAGTCGTACGACTGATTGGATGGAGTTTCCATAACTTACGTAAGCGGATACCTATAGCCTCGATGACTAGCGCACCCCATTAAATAAATCGTGTATTAATAGCCGATCCCACAATCCTTTGCGATATAGTGAGACTTGAGCCATTGAGATTGCTTTGTGCGCAGGAAGCGTATGAGTGGTAGACAGTGGCCGACGGAAGGTGACATTATTGATCAGGACCAGCAAGTCACTCGAGTGTTGAGCCCCGGATAGAGAAACACTAACAGGTAAGATGATTTTCATTGGGGCTTGGCTTTATTAGTAAAAAAAAAATGGCACGGACTGATCATGCATTCTAGAGCGAAGTAAAGGAGTATTTTCTCATTTTGAAATCAAGCTTCTTGAAGAGTTTTTTAACATTAGAAACAAAATCATCTTCATCGATAAAGCTAATGGTAAAAGGTTGCAGTTGTTACTTTTGTTTGGCTCACTTTAATATTGTTACAGCGGTTTCGCTGTATTACGAAATAATTGTTTCAAAAATGAAGATGTACTTTGTAATGAAAGTTAATGTGAACCTGTCCCTTGATAATAGTAATACATCGTAACTACAATATATATTGATCGCGATAGCAATAAACCAGCCTATACCATCATTGTCACATGCGTCTATCTGCAAGTTTCGCGGTATTGTGCATCACGAATGGGAACAGATTACATTGCTTGTCATGTATATCAGTTTGCACGATTTCCATGTCTTTGTACATGTACCGAAAATGAGAGATGTTTTGTGGACAAGTAATTAGATGCGTATTATGATCAGCCTTTTGATTGTATCGATTGATTAAGAGCCAGTAGGACGTTAGGGCCGGCTTGGTTGTGCAACGTATATGGCGTAATAACAGCCTTCTGATTGAATTCATTCTGGCTACACTAAAGGTAATTAAAAAACACCCCCACCACACATGTTCCTATGCAATCTGTATGTCTATCAATGGAGGGAGAAGGTGGGGTATCCCGACCCGCTATCCGAATGACACGTTAAAAGTTTTATCATTGACTATCACCATTGCTTGTGAGGTGGTGGTATTGGATTACACCTGCGATCCTCGTCGTCTTACGTAATAGTGTCAACAGACTCTTACTAGGGCATTGCCTGAAAAGAAATGGAAAGTAGGAAATATGTATTTTAGTTGTTTTAACATATTAAGTGTCTAGAAAGTACTCTTAAGGTAGATAAAGACCCAAATTAAAACTTCAAACAAAGCTACATATGGGAGAGCATCTTGCATGTGACGTAAAAAAAAACTTTAACAAATCATAACTTTCTTATCCTTTCTTATCGTAAAACCTTCGCTCATATGTTTCTTTCATGTCTCTGCTTTGATCAAAATCAACTAAACTTCAGGGTGAACTTTCCCTTTAATAATGTACTATTAACCACGACAGTGATCAGCTATTATAACATCTAAATAAAGTTTACGATAGCGAGATAGCGACAACAGAAAGAAGATCTAAATTGCTCCTTCTTTGCTAATGTATGACTTTTTGAAGTTGAATTTATATATCGATTAATGAGTCGGGATAAAACAAAAGTAGGTATTTTGATTGTTGATCAATTAAAAAGCATCAAAAAAATTGGGACAATGTTCTGAAATATTAGAACCAAAATCCCTGTCCCGTACTGCCATTTAACGAAACGAAAAGTACTCCGCAAAAAGCGTAAGAGTAACTGCCAATCGCGATCGGGAGCTAGCCCTGTAAAACTTTGAATATGTTCAAAGTTTAAATCGGCTAGTAAACCAGCGGATTTTGTTGTTGTTGTTGAAAATTCCAATAAACGAGTTCTATAGCTTTGGCAACGAATGCACTATCCCCAATTGCAACTGTCACTGCACGGACTCTGCCCCAAGTTTGCAACTGAAAGTTTAAAGTTCCTGTCCCACTGCATACATAATTCTGTCTGAAAAACGAGCACGTACGTTTATGAGACTTTTCATTTTTTTCAGTTGGTTTACAAACATGCATAGACGTTATGGTGCTAGCCGTTTTTGATATGTTCAAAGTTTGAAACGGTCAGCTTTTGATCGCGTTCGGTGGCTCATAAATGTTATTATGGTGGTTTTTGCCGTTTTCATCGTTACACGGGCGGAATCTTTACCGGTTTTTAGAATTGTTTAGCTGTTGGGCAGGCAGGCATCTCGTCTGCCTCCAGCCACGGAACGCACTATACCGAGATTGGTCTTTTATAAGACTGAATATTGATACACAAATTTCAGGCGTTTTCGGCCGTTTCGTTCGTTACTCATACTAAACAGACGTAAACTCAGTCATTCGATGTTCCGTAAGCTGGGCTGTATGAAGACGTAACTTATACTTAAGCAGACGTTTCTCAGTTTCATTTAGACGTTACATATGCTTTTATATATACTGTTAATGGCTATTTGTCTCACGTAAATATACTTTTCGGAGGCAGACAGAATCTTTGAACGACAGTTTGGGACAGGGCCTTAAAAATTCAAATGGTATTTCCCATACATTTCAATCAAGCATACAACCAAATACAGCATAAGAAATGTCACATTATTTTAAGTGTAAACATTACATAATGATATGCCCATTTACCTACACATTTGATTTTATGTTTTTCTGACATCATTTGCTAATCATTATGGTCGTACTTTACATTCTGAATATCGTGAGGGGTGCTGTGTTCCATTTGGTAATGATCCCTCTGCTGTTTCTTGTTTATTATATGACGGTATGTTAACAATGTGTACTTCCGATGATGAAGAGGAGGATAATAACGATGTCAACGATCTGTTTGTAAATAATGTAGAAATGAAAGTTGATAAATGCAGATATTATTTGGAAGATGAATGCAATAGTGCATTTGGTAACGCGTCAAGCAATTTCAGTACAATTCATTTTAATTCAAGTAGTCTCAAAAATTTGATAATATTTCTGTTTTTCTCAAAACTCTGAATGTATCATTCTCTACCATAGCGTTTACAGAAACATGGTTAAATTCATCAACAGAATCTTTGATTCATCTCAGTGGGTATACTTTTATCAATCGTAATAGACCTCTTGGTAAAGGCGGAGGAGTGGGTTTACTTTTAAAGAATAATCTGAGTTATAATCTAAGAAATGACTTAGTCCGAGAATGTATAGTGCGTGTGAAGTACCCTTTGTTGAAATTGATGTTAGGAATGGAAAAAATATTGTGCTTGATGTGGTCTATCGACCTCCCAAATCGAACGTTAATGGGTTTTTTTAAGTATATGGAATATGTATTGAAAGTGTTGTCCAAAGAAAACAAGGATTCTTACGTCATCGGTGACTTTAATATAAACTTACTCAAGGTCAGTTCTAGTGTTGTATCTAATTTTATCAATATTGCGGGTCTCAATGGTTTCTTTCACCAGATCGAACACCCAACATGTGTAATTACTCACTCTAGCTCCCTCATCGATAACGTACTCACCAATGTATTTAATTTATCGCCCTGTATACTTCATACTGATATAACGGATTATATGCCGATAGCTATAGTTATCAGCCGCGAAACAAAAATCCAATAAAACGCATTCATATCGTAAAATGACTGAATCTGCTTTAAAGAGATTTCGCTCTGACCTGATAATTCAAGACTGGAACACTGTTTTCAGAGTGATGATGCCGATGACTCGTATAACAAATTCATTTCTATTTTCTGAGAGTTATATGATAAATATTTTCCAGTTATCACTTGCAAATTAAAACGTGTATCAAGGAATCCACGGATCACGAGCGGAATTCTTAAAAAGATAAGAAAGAAAAATAAATTGTATAAAAGATTTCGTGCTCGGCGATGTGTAATGAAAAAAGGTTCAAATCTCTTAGAAACAAGGTAGGAAATATAATCAAGAACGGACGTAAACAACATTACCTTCGACTCATGGAACGTAATAAAAACAATATCAGAAAAACATGGCAAATCATAACATAATGGCTTCATCTTGAATAGACCACGTAATATAGCAAATACATTCAAGAAATATTTCACTGAATAGGCTTAGCTCTGAGTAATACAATCCCAAGCTCATCTAAATATTTCCATGAGTACCTTTTGTCAAATCATATTAATTCGTTGTTTTTATTTCCTGTTTCGGAAGGAGAAATTATCAATATTGGCAAAAGGTTAAGAACCAATAAAAGCTGTGGTTCCGACAACATCAGTCCTGAGGTCATAAAGAATGTGATCCATTATATAGTATTACCACTGAAACATATATTTAATCTCTCATTTATCACAGGCAAAGTTCCCTCTAAACTAAAAGTATCGAAAGTTGTGCCAATCCACAAAAAAGTAGCCCACACCTATTTGACAATTATCGGCCTATTTCACTATTAACTTGTTTCTCGAAATTTCTTGAAAGATTAATGTACAGCAGATTGTTCAAATATTTAAAAGTAAACAATATTCTCAATAAATATCAGTTTGGTTTCAGGGAGAACCACTCTTGTGAACATATTTTGTTAAATGATGTTTGAAGGTTTGCATGGTGGTATGATCAATCACGAGAGAGGTTTACGGTACACCATGTGTAAAGTCCTGGGAGGACTGAGATGAGAAAAGAAAACGTGGATAGAATTGAAGGTGAAATGGACTGGCGAGAAAGTGGAGATTTGAAAGTAGAGTATTCTTTCGAAATGAGTGTAGTCCTGAAAAAGGACTGTAAACCAGAAAGCGTGAAGAGCTGATGAGTAGAGAGGTAGACTCGACGTTTCGGGCAGATTGACTGTCCGTCTTCAGGAGTGGACTCCTGAAGACGGACAGTCAATCTGAAGGACGCACGTGCAATGGGTGGGATTGAACCTGGGACCTTGAGATCTTCAGTCACAGTTCACAACCACCACACCACGACACCTCTACTACCCCATATTGAATAGCAGCTCGTTAGTAGGGATTATGCTTAAGCGTTATTGTAAGATAATCCGCTTTCAATATTCACATTCCATTGGAATTGCCCATGACACCGTGGGGATGTCTTTGGTCAGCTTTTGTCTGATCAGCTACAAGTACCACATATGCACTCAACATAGTTGTGTTAATTACGCTCTTCTCTGGATTACAACTACTTTGCCTGACAACAGTGCTTATTCTAACTGCATTGTTACCATTATCTTCCTATCAGTGTGTATGCTTGTAGCTGTTAGCACAGCCAATGCAAAGGCGATTAGTCTCTGATTTGATTTCATCTCATTATACTGTTTGATCTCCCCATCTATGTGTGTATGAGCACAGGAGGAGTCAAGCCGATTAGTCTGTATTTTGGTTTAATCTCATTTTTTACCTTCTGCTTCTGACACTCCAACAAAAATACCTAAACCACCTTTTAGTCGCGTATAGTTAGTAAACAAAACACTGAGAGATACAGTTTGTTACGTTAACAGACCAGCAGGTATTAATTCCTCTATTCTATATCTTTAAATCCCTGTTTGCTGTGCTTCTTAACAAAAAGATAGAAAGAAGACGTGCTTTTTAATTTGTAGAATATCCAGAAAATTCCCACAAGGCTCAAAAGTATCCTCTTATTCATATTTTCTTAATGTATGTGGTCAACCTGTACAGACACCTTAATTGTGATTAATCTCTTCAATCAGTAGGTGTTCTTTATGGGTGGCCGAACACCCCTCCAGTTATCTAAACCTTCCAGCCCAAGGTTTTAAAAAATGCTTCATGTAGAGGTATAGAACATTCATTTTCAGATTTGTTCTTTTATTCTCATTGAATTAGGCAATATTCTTTAAAGATCCGCCACCCTCTTAGGAAATTGTTGCCTCCAGAGCAATTTCCTGCTGACGCTCAATGGCATTGAAGCATTCGCATAATTTTTCCTCTCCGGCCAAACGATGGGTAGCATTTGTATCGAAGCCGATGATAATCATTACGTTACGGCGGGAAAATAATATTATTACAGTAAAAATAGACGGTGCGCCCGCAGCGACAAACTGCGTCCTATGCCAAAATATATTGCGTAAAATATTATACCTCGGGAGCAAAACCCGATTTGGGGGTTTTACATGTCATGGGCTGTTGTAACAGATTGTTTTGTATCAATGTGTTTGGGAGACCAGTCCGCACATTTTCTATGTGGACTACCTTTGCAATATGCTGCTGGAAAGAAATATTTTTTGAAAAAAAAAATATTTTGCAAAATGGCTGCAAAGGGAAATGTAGTATTGACCACTATTTAAGATTGAACTGAACATTTCTCCACATCATATGTGGTATCATATTACAGAAAATACAATTTCCTACAAGATGATAGCACATTTGTTACGCTCTGTGGTGATTTTTATAACAAAGAATGTGACTTTTTGCCATATTTTTCAAAGATTTTAATTTCAGGGTAATACACATTCTTTCATATTTCCGGTAATTCATTCATTTACAAGATGAAACTTGTCGGAAAACTGTCTAGGCATCTGTCCTATACGATGTGCAAAAATCAATTACAGTGCTTATCTTGATATGAAGTTAGAGTAATCTAAAGTCCATACCTTGATGTTAGCCAAAGCCGTTTTTTGTACAATTCTTTTCCTCTGCCATATGTTTAACACGCGAAACCGTATATTGAGTATGTCTGTTCCTTGTGTCCATTATGAGCCTCTTGTCTCCACATTTTCTACCATATCACAATTTGTTTCTGTCTTCATCATCATGATAGCGTTTGATGGAAAAATGGGTGTTCCTAATACAGATTTATGGATACGCAAGCCTGACGCAGATGAAAATATCCAAGTGAGGAACCCGCCTTAAATGGGTTGTATTTTTAATGTATGTTTTAATGCCCACGAATCATTCTTTTTTTATCACTGAGTCCTGAATTACGCTTCATCGCCTTAAAATAATAGTAGAGTGACATGTTGCACTGGTCTCGACATCCACTATGAACTATCAAATGACAGCCATTTTCCAAAATGGCCGCCGCAAGTGACTACTTTTGGCCATATTTCAGTCAATACTGCACGAAGAGTTGCAAATTATGTGGGTGTTAATCTGATTTTATGGGTTAAACAATCCAGGCAATCTTTTAGTGTTATCTTATCCTGAAAAAGGTTGACATTCTCTATAACAGCTGACCTTCATGCGAACGGCTAGTTTTGTCTTAATCGGTTCACATTGTAATTGTTCTGGTTGAGTATTTTGAATTTTGGAAAATCATAATAGTATGTTAAGATAAGTACTCTCTTTGATATGAGCACATCATGTGTAGCATAAGGCACATTTCTGAAAAGTTTTACTATATTATTGTAAATAATTTCTGAAATATGACAAAATTAGTATTTTATAGAATTCAAATTTTTGGGGAAAATTGTTAAAATGCAAATACTTTGCAAAATATTGTAATGAAAATCACCTCAAATCCCCCAAAATGTGGGACAACCTTGTTTGAAATGTTATCCACTTTAATTTGATACCTCACATGATGTGAGACAATGTCAAATTCTGAGGGAAAAGGGGATTTTAACAATTCCCCCTAAATTTATTCATATTCCAAAAAATCTTTTCACTAATAGATTAAAGATTTGGAATAATATTTGCTTTATATGATGTGTACAAATTAAGAACATTAAAAATCTTGACACATAGTTATGGTTCTCCAAAGTTCAAAAACCCTGAACCAGATTATTATAGCAATGTAAGTTGATGAAGGCAAAACCAGCTGTCGGCATCAATGTTAGCTGTTATAAAAAAAAATAAGTTATTTCATGTATCACTTTGAACAATTTCATGGATTATTAACCCTGTAATCGGTTTAACCCCACAAAAACTGCAACTTTTTATACTGTATTAGCCGCGATATGGTCAGAAATAATCACTCGTGGCGGCCATTTTGGAAAATGGCGGTTATTAGGTAGGTCATAAGGTGAGAAAGCAAATTTCAGGACTCGGAAAAGAAACAGACATACTCAATTAACGGTTTTGCGTGTCAAACATAATGAGAGGAACAGAAATGTACAAAAAGCGGCTTTAGCTAACATCAAGGTATGGTCGTTAGATTACTGTAACTTCATATCAAGATAAGCACACATAGAAAATATGCAGATTGGTCTTCCGAACACATTGATAACAAACATCCTTTTACAACAGCCCATGACATGTAAACCTGTCTTGCTCCCTCGGTATTCCGTTCGGCAGTAGATACTCCCAATACTACACATTTTTAAAACAAATGATTATAGTAGTGCTGCCTGTACCGATACTTTACAGGCAATTGCAACAGCTTATAATTATTTACTTTTGGGTGTATACAGTAATGAACTTGCTGTACACCATTAGTGTAACATCACTATTTCGTTCTTTCCCCGTGTTACCATAAACAGTATCATGTTTGCATTTTACGGCATGTCAACGACATTTAATTTGGGGGGACAGCTGTACGCTAAGAAGGGTATTTTACAAATGGTTGACATTAAAAATGGTGGTACGATTGGGCGAAAACAAGTTGCAGCGCTCGACGTATCCGAAGTTATGTTCTAGTCAGTAATCTACTTTATTGTCTACAAACATGTTGAGCTATGTTTTGAATCTTCAGAACAAACATGTTATCAATCAATTATGTTGTAAAATTCTTTTACCTACATGAATACAAATATTGACAGTGTTGTAAACAATGTTTCTCTTCTTTTTTTTACAGGGGGTGAAAAGATAAGATGAGTTCAACAGTTTAGGGAGATTACATACAACATTTTACTGTTCTTTATCAAGATGGAATGTCCTTCACACCTTCATAAATTGAAGTACAGCATCGTTTAGCATACCTCATACACGAATTTCTGTCTGATAACTTTTTCATTTCCTACGTGAAAGTGCCCCAGGAACTTAATGCGTTTATAATGTAGCATCCTTTCTCTTGACATCACCTCTTCCTTCATTTTCCTCCTCCTCCCCTTCCCCCATCCTCAACCTCGTCTTCCACCTCATTCTCCTCAATTCTCCTCCTTTCAATTCCTGCTCGCCCTCCTCCTCCTCCTAGTTATCATACCTTGAAATCTTAAAAAAAGACAAGAGTGGTGGTTTAAAACTGTCTGGTCTCCTCCCGTTAGGTACGTTTTCTATAATTCCTATTCGTATAAAGGCACAAACCTGAAACCCTTAACTCCAATTCTAACCCTAACCTCCTTATATCAGCTTGTGTTCGTAGGCGAAATGGGAAATCAAAAATGTTATTCTTGGGATTAGGCTAACTTGCAGAATAGTCGAGCAGCTGATTTTCATATTGATCGTTACAAACTCACATAGTTTATTTACCCTCGTCTCTTTTGTGTCACTTAGTGTGTCTAAATTTGATTCATTGATCTTCAAATGCAAACATTTGCTGCTCGGTACTCTTCAAATCTATGTAGGTCGGCAATCTTGTAAGACAATAGTGGGCATTATTGCATCGTGACGTACTTAGAGGCATACACACACGCCCACTCTGCAAGATAAACACAACAAAAAAAGTAAGTCCACCCCTGAGCAAAATAATACAACTTTTTACAAAAATAGTTTTGAGCAACGTAACTTTCCAGGATTGTTTCGTCACTTATTGACTATCTTCCGTGTGAAAATCACATTAATCCACTCAGTCATGCAGGAGTGAGCACACATTAAAGGCAAAATTGTCTTTTTTCAAAAGTCACAAAGGTAATTGATTATGCCGTTTTAACAGTACATTTTGGCATTTCTTGTGCGATTTTTAAAGTGTATTCACTTAACTATGACATGAATTTGACTTCTTATGTTCACACAACAGGTAATGTTACATCTTAGTCAAAATATACAGAGTTTAATTTTTTTCACAAAAATAAAGGGTTTTTAAAAGTTTCAAACTCAAGAGGGATGAATGTTTTTTAAACTGTGCTCACTCAACCAGAACAATGGGATAGGTGTTATTGCGTCGAGAGATGGACGATAAACAATGAAAAGACATGAATGATGCACCAGAAATGGAATTCATGAAAAATTCATGAGAGAATCCCCAAATTACCCTTGTGACCTTTGAAAAGTGACAATTTTGCCTTTAATGTGTGCTCATTCATGCATGACTGAGTGGATTAATGTGAATTTCACACGGAAGTTAGTCAATAAGTGAAGGTGCAATCCTGCCAAGTTATGTTGATCAAAACCTCTTCGATGAAAAGTTATGCTATTTCGCTTGGGGGGGGGGGGGGAGGGCTTACTTTTATCGTTGTGTTTATAAACCTTCATTCACGTTGGATGGAAAAGTCCAGTCGACCTTCCCTCCATCCTCCACACACACACACACACACACACATACACACATACACACATACACATACACACATACACAAACACATACACACACATACACACATACACATATACACACATACACATATACATACGCACACATACACACATACACACACATATATACACACACATACACACACGCATACACACACACATACACACAAACACACATAAACACATACAAGAACACACACGCATACACACAAACACACATACACACAAAATGGATTATTGATAAGCAAAACGAGAAAGAATAAAATGAGTGGATACTCTCTCCCTACCCCCTCACCATTAGTGTTCTACAATGTATGGGCCCACCCTCAATCTCTCTGTCTCTCTGTCTCTCAATCCGTCTGTGTTCTTAGATGTATGAGCAACCCACCCACTCCCTCCCACCCACGTTTACCCGCTCCTTCCCTGTCTGTGTTCTTAGATGTATGAGCAACCCACCCACTCCCTCCCACCCCCGTATACCATACTTCTCCTGACGCCCTTGCTTCTTGCTTATATCGTTTGCATGCACAAGCACTCAACCTATCTTGTGTTCTTTAGTGTTTTGTTTGTAATTTTGTGCCGAGTTACTACATTTATTGTCGATAAATTTCGACTGACACCCATTCGAGGGTGCCAGTGTTAACCGGTCCTTAATTGACACCAGAAAATGAAATTTGGACTTTCGTTCCTGGCATCGCTGTTTTGTCTACACCTTGCCCAGTTTAATTCCTTGGGGTTTTAGAAAGGTGACACTGCTCACCCTGGTCCCACCGTGTGTTCACGCGTCTCATTCTTGAGTTATACAAGCCATGCTACTCGGCTCATAGAGGAAAACACTCGAAAAGACAATCAACTTTTCAAGGAGAAACTAGTTTAAACTGAATAATGCCATTAACAGGGTTAATAAAGACACACGATTGTGATTTTTGGAGATTGCCTTATAATTGCAGAAATTGTTAAATGAATGTGCGATCACTGAAGACGTTGTGCGATGATAACTTTTCTTATTATTCTGTGTGTGTTAAGCTCTTCTTCCCGGATATTGCATTAAACTGTGGAACATTGAATAACATTCAACCTAATCCAATCTGACCCATATAAGATTTAAAGAGAAATGTGCTTTATGTGTTCATTTTCTTATTACATGTAAAACGAATGCATTTATCAGTTTATGACGTTTTCTAAATATGTGCCGTATAGGAACGATACTATTTGGTGCATCGTGTAGCTACAGGCGCTCTAGTGCCAAGTGTCGCCTTACCTCTCTCTGCTGACAGGGACTTGACATAAAACAAAACAGTCAACATTACCAACTATTTACAACATTTGGTGTGTTATGCTCGGAAAGGGGGAGGGGGGGACCTCTGTTCCTCTTCACTTTCGGTGACACTGTCAAAACTTTGCTACGAGCTCAACACTTTGAGTGCCAAACAAATACATGTAGTTGCTTTATTTTTTTTTAGTGCATTACTTGCGCAAAAATGCATGTATGGTGAATGAAGAGTTAAAGGAAGGGGGAGGGGAGAGGGAGGGCAACTTCTAAACGGTGGTGGTATATACACCCCACCCCCTACTGGGTGTACTCAAGTCACATCCACGCTATGTCACATTCCATGTCACATTCATGGTGTTCATGTCAGTATCCATGTCATTTTCCATGGTAGTATCCCTCTTTGAAGTGCTATTATTAATCAATATTAGCGTTATTTCGGGGTATTGAAGTGACGTGAGTTGTTGTTCAGTGATTAGATATGATGGTGGTAACTAGCAACCAATCACAGGAAGGTTATGCTGTGCATTGGCGTAACATTTCTGTATTTGAGATGACTGATGTTGTGGGTTGGACTTCACCGGGTTGGTCTTCGCTGAGAACGCATGTTGGAAAAGGCCTTGACTCATTCGTTTAACGAAACAATGGTAAGCTGATGAAGGGAAGTAAGTGTGATCATTTATCGATCAAGTTGTACTTTCGTTTTGGAGCTCTTTGTTATTTTACTGGACATTCTGCTCGTTATTTTGTAACTTGCCGTAGACATGGTAGAATTTAAAGACACAGAGATACAGATGCACAACCAAGATGCGGTCATGCATGCTGGGTTTTGTTCTGCTTTTGGTTTCGGCTGGAACGCATCTACATTTGAAATTTGATCACTGGGCATGCTGAGAAGAAGACAGAGAAAACAATTTTTTCATTGGGCTTTTCAATCTGAGATATATTTCAGCTTCACAGTTTTCATCTTTCAGGGGACATCAAATTTTACCAGTTACCGACGTAATTGGGAAGACACTTTTCATCTGGCTTGTATTGGAGATGTAATCGTTCATTCATTTTCATTTAGTAATATTTTTAAACTTACAGAGACCTCCACATCTAAGTCAATATAAACCGAAGAGGCAGAGAAATCCCCCTTTCATCACATTAATATGAGACCATTTGACTATTTTGTTCAATTTGATTGGCACTAATTTCACCGTGCGGATGACCACGTACTTCATAAGGCGGTGATTAACGACAGGACAAGAGAAGCACCTTTCACATGTTTCATATTAGTGCTATGCAAGATCTGATGGTTTATGCATTTGTTGTTTTCCTCCTTTACAGATTTGAATTTGAGGTTGAGGTTCTCTGATCTAGCAAGATGGCGGTGAACTGGGGTGGAGTCGCGGGGATGATCGTCTTCTATCTCATCATCCTGGTTGTCGGGCTGTGGGCATCGCGGAAGAACAAGGGCAAAACCGACTCTGAGAGGGCGATGGTGGGCGATCGATCATTTGGATGGTTCGTGGGGGTTTTAACGCTCATAGGTAAGACTTCTCATCTACATTTATCTTAGCTTTATTTAATTCATTTCAGATTGCATTGTGCCTTTGTATATGGTTCCAAATTTTCAGGATGTTGCTTTAAGACGGCTTCACGATGTCCGACTGTCTGTGGCGTCACCCTGTATCATCACTATCATATGTCACTTGACACTTGGTATTTATTGACTACTAATTCTGTTTATATTTAAATGTGGTTATTTCCTAATTGATTCAATACGAATGCAAATAATTTCTAGATTGTCAAGATTGTCTTTAGTTTGCCCAAAACCAAATGTAGAACCCGATACAAAGTATGACAACGTGTATTTAATTTGTTCTCCGATAGCAACTTGGGTTGGCGGAGGCTACATCAACGGCACGGCTGAGGTGATGTTTACTCCAGGCCTGGGCTTGGTGTGGGCTCAGGCACCTTGGTGTTACAGTCTCAGCTTCATCGTCAGTGAGTTTAGGGGATAGGGAATGGGGTGCTGGGAGAGGGTGTGAGGGTGTGAGCACAGTGGGGTTAGGGCTCAGGCACCTTGGTGTTACAGTCTCAGCTTCATCGTCAGTGAGTTTAGGGGATAGGGAATGGGGTGCTGGGAGAGGGTGTGAGCACAGTGAGGTTAAGGCTCAGGCACCTTGGTGTTACAGTCTCAGCTTCATCGTCAGTGAGTTTAGGGGATAGAGAATGGGGTGCTGGGAGAGGGTGTGAGGGGTGTGGGCGCAGTGGTGTTAGGGCTCAGGCACCTTGGTGTTACAGTCTCAGCTTCATCGTCAGTGAGTTTAGGGGATAGGGAATGGGGTGCTGGGAGAGGGTGTGAGGGGTGTGGGCGCAGTGGTGTTAGGGCTCAGGCACCTTGGTGTTACAGTCTCAGCTTCATCGTCAGTGAGTTTAGGGGATAGGGAATGGGGTGCTGGGAGAGAGTGTGAGGGGTGTGGGCGCAGTGGTGTTAGAGCTCAGGCACCTTGGTGCTACAGTCTCAGCTTCATCGTCAGTGAGTTTAGGGGATAGGGAATGGGGTGCTGGGAGAGGGTATGAGGGGTGTAAGCACAGTGGGATTAGGGCTCTGGCACCTTGGTGTTACAGTCTCAGCTTCATCGTCAGTAAGTTTAGGGGATAGGGAATGGGGTGCTGGGAGAGGGTATGAGGGGTGTGAGCACAGTGGGGTTAGGAGAGGGGGGGTATGGCCACCCCTATGGGGCTGTGGGCGCTCTATCAACTTGGTGGTACAAGCTAAGCTTCATTGTCAGTAGGATCAGTGACCAGGAATCGTGTGATGCATGGGGAGAAAGGGGGAGGAGCACAGTGGAATTGTGAGTGTGTGTGTGTGTGTGGGGGGGGGGGGGGGGGGGTAAGGGGACACGGTGAATCGTGATGCGGGACTGAGGGGCTTAAACACCTTGGTGTTACAAGTTCCATTGTCAGTAAGATCAGTGGCTAGGGAACAAATGAGAAGAAGAAGAAGAAGAAGAAGAAGAAGAAGAAGAAGAAGAAGAAGAAGAAGAAGAAGAAGAAGAAGAAGAAGAAGAAGAAGAAGAAGAAGAAGAAGAAGAAGAAGAAACACAAGAAAGCCACAAAGAACAATAAGATGTAGAGGAGTATGATAAGTAAGGGGAAACGAAGACGATGAAAACAAGAATGAGAGAGGAAAAGAAAATAAAAGAAGGAGAAATGTGGCAGCAGACATGACAGGGATGACAAAGACGGTGATAAATATGACGATTATGCTAGCTTGATAGTTCTTCTTTCTGAGGAATATTTTCATTCAATTTATCGAGAATCACCTTTTGCATAGATGGACTGTTCTTCGCGGAGAAGATGCGAGCAGCGAATTACGTCACCATGCTCGACCCTTTCTCCATCAAGTACGGGGCTCGGATGGGGGGCTTTCTCTTCCTCGCAGCCCTGATGGGCGAGCTTCTATGGTGCGCAGCCATCCTAGCTGCTCTCGGTAAGGCAACATAGGTATCCACTATTCTTGAAGAGGTTCATCACATTAATTATCATGTAATTCATTTCATGATTACGTAATTTGATCAAGCATATGAGGGCAATGAAAATACTCATTTGACATCCGGGCTGCTCTCGTTAAAAACAAGTGTCGGTTGTTTTTGAACAGGCTTGGAATGACTGGTAATGATGTCATTAATTTCGTGATATCATTATGTAATATGAGGGCAGTTACATGGCCAACATGTTAGTATGACATCCTAATCGTGATAGCAGAATAGGTGTTCGCTGTTATTTAAGTGGTTTATCTGGTTGGTTAGTAACTGATCACTTTGGTGGTGACAGTAGTTTTTGTACCGCATTGTTTGTACGGCATAAAAACGGGCACAAGTTGATTCGAGTAAAAACAAAAAATCACAGCTTGGGGTGGTTAAAATTTGGGCTGGATCGCATACATGAAATGAAAGTAATCGTTCGGAATGATAAATTCTAATCGTGGACCTAGAAAGCCTTGGACAACTTAATTTCATCCATAGAGGCATGAACATTACGTCTTCTTTCGTAGCCCATTGTTAAAGATTTGCCATTGTCCATGGACAATAGCACAAACCGTCAAATAAGTAAAAAAAAAAATCAAATAGTCAAAGCACTAGTTCAGAGTTTATTTCATATGTTTTGTACACCCCTTCTAATTTGTTATATTATTTTTTTATGATATTTTTACTTTTTTCTTATCTGTTTTGTCTGATTTTAGTAGTTTTATTGAAATAAACGTATTATCAGTGTTCCAATTCCCTTTACATGCTTGAAACATTACAAAATACATACGGATGGTTTGCTGATTGTTGTTGCTGTTGTTGTTGTTGTTATTTAGGTTCGACCATGAGCATTATTCTGGACATAGACCGCATTCCCGCCGTGATCATCTCGGCCTGCATCGCCGCTGCCTACACCCTGTTCGGTGGCCTCTACTCGGTGGCCTACACCGACATCGCCCAGCTCTTCCTCGTCTTCTTCGGCCTGGTAGGTCTTCCTCTTTGACTTGATGATTAGTGGTAAAGATTGGTTAAGGTACCCGCAATCATGGCAGAGTCGTGTTGCCGTACCCACGGGTCTCGGTCATTGCTTAAGGTACCCGCTATCATGGCAGAGTCGTGTTGCCGTCACCACGGGTCCCGGTCATTGCTTAAGGTACCCGTAATCATGGCAGAGTCGTGTTGCCGTCACCACGGGTCTCAGTCATTGCTTAAGGTACCCGTAATCATTTCAGAGTCGTGTTGCCGTCACCACGGGTCTCGGTCATTGCTTAAGGTACCCGTAATCATGGCAGAGTCGTGTTGCCGTCACCACGGGTCTCGGTCATTGCTTAAGGTACCCGCTATCATGGCAGAGTTGTGTTGCCGTCACCACGGGTCTCGGTCATTGCTTAAGGTACCTGTAATCATGGCAGAGTCGTGTTGCCGTCACCACGGGTCTCAGTCATTGCTTAAGGTACCTGTAATCATGGCAGAGTCGTGTTGCCGTGACCACGGGTCTCGGTCATTGCTTAAGCTACCCGTAATCATGACAGAGTCGTGTTGCCGTCACCACGGGTCTCGGTCATTGCTTAAGGTACCCGTAATCATTTCAGAGTCGTGTTGCCGTCACCACGGGTCTCGGTCATTGCTTAAGGTACCCGTAATCATGGCAGAGTCGTGTTGCCGTCACCACGGGTCTCGGTCATTGCTTAAGGTACCCGCTATCATGGCAGAGTTGTGTTGCCGTCACCACGGGTCTCGGTCATTGCTTAAGGTACCTGTAATCATGGCAGAGTCGTGTTGCCGTGACCACGGGTCTCGGTCATTGCTTAAGCTACCCGTAATCATGACAGAGTCGTGTTGCCGTCACCACGGGTCTCGGTCATTGCTTAAGGTACCCGTAATCATGGCAGAGTCGTGTTGTCGTACTCACGGGTCTCGGTCTTCACGATTGATTTCAGGAGTACGACCAGGAATCGTCTCAAAATCGATAAAGTCGTTGCAAGCAAACAAGACAGGGACTCTTGACCACATCTGAACGGTTCTGCAATGATTACGTATCACGAAATGATTGCCACTTCTTTCCTTTAAGTTTATAAGTGTTTCAATTCTTTCAAATTCTCTATAATTCGCCAATACCATTGCACACCAGTACTGCCTATAACTCGCAAACAGCAACACTGTCCGGCACGCGAGTAACTTGAACGTGAAGTACTAGTATTGTGCGTGAGGTAACTGTGACCGTTTATCCGTTGATTCCTCTGATTCAACGGATATTCAGCTCCGACCAATGGCTCCGTTGAAACATTGTTGAACCATCGGGACACCAACTTAAATTAATTCAACGGATATACAGCTCTGACCAATGGCTCCGTTGAAACACCGGGAAACCAACTTGAATTGAGTACGGTTGGACGAGGGAAACATTTTTTTTTCAAAATTTGTATCGGTATTCTCCCTGAATTCATCGGCAATTGCCCTACAAAAACTCTCCCAGTTTCGAAAGGTTGATAAAAGTAGTGTGATGAGCTTGTGAAATACAGATTGAAAACCGCTGTTTATATTTGTACCATTCCCTTGCAGTGGCTGTCCCTTCCGTTCGCCTTCACGCACCCAGCCGTCTCCCCCATCAAAGAGACAAAGGACTCGTGGTTAGGTGAATGGGATAACAAGCTCGCCGGACAGTGGGTCGACAGCGTGCTTCTCCTGGTAAGCCAAGATAAAGAAGATGTAGGAGGAATAGGAGAAGGAGGAGGACAAAGAAGATATAAAGAAAGAAGAGGGAGCTTGGTCAATAGATTAAAGTCGAAAGAAAGAATGGAGGGGGGATTATGCAACCTGCTCGTAGGTGCTTCGCTTGGTAAATCAGAGAAAAAGGTGTCTGTGTTAAGGAGAACGGATAGAGGAAGTGAGAGTATCGTTTCCCATTCACTAATCACGGCAAGTATAAATCAGATTGAAACAATCGCTATCTGCATGACTTTTTCCAGCTATTTGGTGGAGTACCGTGGCAGGCCTACTACCAGCGCGCCCTGTCGTGCAAGACTCCCGGCCACGCCAAGAACATGACCATCGTGGCTGCCTTCGGGTGTCTACTGTTTGCTCTCCCAGCCTACCTGGCGGGGATCATCGGGGCCAGCACAGGTGAGCTCAACCTTGGCTCTATTCATGCTATGTTGTGGAGTCAGACTTTTCCTGATACACTGCTGCATGCACAACTAAATACCCCCCTCAACGCTGCAATAGTGCACAAGTCTGGGCCGAGCCTGCAGCAAACATGCAGCATACATGCTTTGTTTTGTATAAGCTTTGAAATGTGATCAAGATTGAACTAACTTTGAATGAAGATATGATATTACATCCCATCAGATATCCTTTCTGTAGGCAAGGATTCGACCCAGTTTGCCAAACTGCCACGTATGTACATTCTAACCGACGTAGCCAGGGACCAGTGATCCAGTGACTTGTATTAATAATAGGACAGGACGTTCATGAAAAACCCTGTCCACATTGGTGAGGCTAGCCTAGGTAAAGATACACTATCGCCTGTAAAAAAACAACAACATATGTCCTTTCGCTGCAGATTGGACCAAGACAAGCCTGGATCTGAACGAAACCAACATCTACGAAGATCCCGCCGTCATCCTCCCCGTGGTCATGCAGTACCTCACCCCAGCCGCCGTCTCCTTCTTCGGGCTTGGGGCGATCTCGGCAGCCGTCATGTCTTCCACCGACTCGTCCATCTTGTCGTCCAGCTCTATGTTTGTGAGGAACGTCTACCGCAACATCTTCAGACAAAAGGTATTAACGCTAGCAGAAAGTCCGTTCACACCGGAGGGTTCTCCCACTGCCGCTTGCCAATTACAGCGATCATACAATTTAGATTTAAAGAAACGGAGGTGGTCCACTCCAGGCCCTGACATATCAAGGGAAAGATTACCTCGTTATACCGCGACGGGATGTCTAAGGTGCTATCAGCGGAATGAATAGACCAGCGGCAGAGGAAAATCATTGTCACGTGATCAACAATGTATGCTAGCATGGCATACATGGCTATGGATTATGTTGATATACCAGTAATGTACATGATTCCCATAAGGTATTCATGCTCACACAGTAGCAATATAAAGGAAAGCAAAATCGCCCTTTTTGTGTAAGCGCGCGCTAATAACAAGATCTATCAAATCTTTAATCTACCCCCCCCCCCCCTTGTTATATGTTTTATTTGAACATCCTATGTCTTTTAAGGAGTGAGATTGCTTGTTCTTTGCCAGGCGTCTGAGACGGAGCTGATGTGGGTGATGCGATGTACCATTCTTGTGGTCGCCGCCTGCGCAACCATCCTAGCCCTCACCGTCGAATCAGTGTACTCTCTCTTCGTGCTCTGCGGCGACTTCGTCTACGTTATCCTCTTCCCTCAGCTCACGTGCGTCGTCCACGTGGCCAAGTCCAATACCTATGGTTCTGCCATGGGCTTCATCGTCGGTCTCGTGCTCCGGCTCGGAGGCGGTGAGCCTGCCCTCAAGCTACCACCGTTCATCAAATACCCGTACTACGACGAGGAGCACGGACAACTCTTCCCGTTCCGCACGCTCGCCATGCTTTGCTCACTCGTCACTCTGCTCATTGTCTCCTTCGCTACCGACATCACATTCCGACGCGAGTGGTTGGATAAGAAGTGGGATTTCTTCAAGTGCGTTACGAACGTCGAGGAGGAAGTTGAGGATGATAAGAAGACGGATAAGTGGGCAGTGGATGGGGACGAGGCTAAGACCATCGATCATGGTGACATTGTTTTGGAGAAAGAAGGGAAATCTAACCCAGTTTTTGAAATGGAAATGAAGGATGCTTCCACGTCAGCTGATGAGAAGCACGTGAATGGTGAACTATAAATAACATTTAGGTAACGTTGTAGGTCTAATCCAGTATATAAACACATATTCTTTTGATCATTCTTTATAAACGAACCGTTAAAACAAGTAATGTTATGCAGGAGGCTTATGGAAACAAGGTGTTTTATCATCCTACATTAGGACACATTTTCTGATTTAGGAATTAATGATTATAGTTTGCCATTTCTCGAACATGTCAAATATGAAAGTTGTTTATATTCTTTTATTTACCGAATAAAATCATTTGAATAACTAAAATTTGATTTCGAGCCCACAACCATTATACAGATGTTGACTAGTAGGGGATGCAATATTGCATTCAAGGGCGTTATATTTACCAAAGGGTGTATATTTTCCTGAAGAGCACAATGCTGGGAAAATATGATCACTCCCACCGGCAGTGCATCAGGAAGAGTCGAACGCACAAGCTGGTCGCCACTCATCATACAAATTTATGAAAAAAGTGCTACTGATTTCTGTTCATGCAAATAAAGGTACTACTGACCTGTACATGTATTTCGGTAAACAGCTCAATCACTGAATGGTTAAATCTGTCAGGACTGTCAAACAACCAGGTTACAGGATTATTGAAATAAGGTATATGATTTTAGTACACAATTTAGATAACACTAACCTGTAAATAACGGATGAATAATATCATTATACAATATGAAAGTAAGTTTGCTACTAATTTGGTATCAGAAGCTTAACACTCACTTTAAATGTCGTAAAATAAATCAAAACAAAGATTAATTTAGTTGCTTTATCTTATTTAGAAAGACATACACCAGAGGGCATTTTGTGTAGCAATGTAAAGTAAATGTAAAACATCCAGACTATGAATATTATACTCCATTATGCATATAGACCTTTATAACATTAATAACACTATTTTGACGACAACATTAAAGATTTAATATAATATTTGATTCGACGGAATAATTGTAATGAATGTGCAGAACATGTATTGCATGTTAATGGAACGATGTCATACAGATAATCATTACAATGACCACTGATGATCATATGCGTGCGTGTGCTGGATCTGTCTGTTATGTTTGTTTATGACAGTTTATATGTGTGTGCCTGTGTCTGTGTTAATTCATAGAGTGGGAATTGTTACTTTAAAATGTCAATGTTACAATTTGTTTTATTCCTTCACCCTAGCTCACACTCACATACATCACAGAAAAAGCGTATATTCTGTATTTACAAACACATAAACTAGTGGGATGACGTCAATGCTTCCCTTCAGCAACAAAATATCTTTGTTTAAAACTCACTCTATCACTAAAAGTCGTTTCTGCTACACAGACGAGATTAACTGCCATATACTTACAAGAACGGGGGAATAATGTGAACCCACATGGCTTAACCACTTTAAGGGCAGACCTCACATTCTGAGAATGTCTCTTTCTCCGTGTACATTATTCAGTTCGTACAATAGAGATTGCCGGAGACTGTCATTACAAACAGAAACACAGTTAGAAATGTAGTCTGACGAGGGCTAATGAATTTGATCGCCAGTACAGCAAACATACTTATATTTGAAGAATTATCCTAGTCATCCTAAAATAGATGCCTAGGTAACAGGTGATGCATGCTGCATGTAAGTTGTTGCTGGAAAGACTTTGGTAGAGCTTGAAAGGCGAGTTACACTACATCACAAAGAAGCGTTCAGACGAAAGTGTGCTTATCGGTACTGTCTTCACCGTCAACTAACGCTTTGCCAGATGATGAATTGGTTAATATTTCAACCTGTAAACAAACAAACAGAGAAACAAATAAAATGGTTACAAAAGTTCACGCCATTGATCGAATCATGGAGTGCGTATTGTTAAACACCCCCCCCCCCCTCCTCCTTCAACTGACCTTTTTGACTACCCACGTTTACAGACCCCCAAAAGGCAACTAAGAATACAATTAAGAAGTTAAGAGTTAAGAAGTTAGGTTCAAGCTCAAGTTCATGTATGCAAGTTCACGTCCGTATAAAGGTATTGTTCTTTTGATATAGAAAGTACATAACTTAATATTGATGATGACATGTAATACTGTATAACGAATGGGGATAGATTATCCTGACATGGTGGAAATCATCTTAAAATCATTTCAGAATTGCCAATGTCTTTTGAACGTAAGCACAGAATACACAGCTTCCCTGAAACAAAATGGTTACATGAATATGATTAATAAAACGAGCCAACATTCTAAATAACAATATTGCACTTCACACTAATCATGCAAATGACCTTGCACTAAGCTTTTTAACTATATAATCATAGCTGTCTAAATCCAATGTAGAATGACTCAGAATAAAACTAAGACTCTATAGCTATTAACTAATGAAAGGAAACATATTCATGATATTAATCCGTTAAAGCTGTCCCGACCGATCTGGTTTGCGGACCGAGAGGAACGCTTTGAAGAAGAGTAACAGCCGCTATCCCGTTAAAGTTGTCCTACAGTCCTACAGTGCCCTATAGCTTCAATATGGGGTTAAGATCGTTCTTACCTCTCCAGGTTGCTTTCGTTTGCGGACTGAGAGGAAAGCAATGAAGAAGAATATGAAGGCCATTGTTCTACCGACCCCGGAGAAGAGAGTGAAGATGAGCCGGAAGAGCGTGACGTCATAGACCAGACAGTTGCCCGTCTTACCACACGACTCCTGGAAGAGCAGGCACGCCTTCTCCATGATCGCCCCGAAGTAGATTGGTCCCGGGATGAAGACTGGGGATGAAGGCAAGAGATATACCAAGCATGTTACTCTAAAGAATTCCTAACCCGAACACGCATAATTTTATTTTGTATACATGGGGGCTTCATTAATCCGAAAATAAAATACGATTTACTAATCCAAACATGTGTTGCAATAATCCGAAGGTTCGTTATTCCGACGGTTCGATTTTCCGAAGGTTCATTCATCTATTAATGCTTTCTAATTTTGATATTCTCAGCAGATACTACAAACACGGCGAAATTTGCGATGAATGTTGAGAATTGTTTGTGTAAATGAAAAGATCCACTCACCGATAAGTTTCATCATCACATTGCTAACACCAAGCGCTGTAGAACGATCTTCCTCACGATGAGACCTGTAAACGCAAACAAAACAGATGTCTGATGTATGCCCGTTGTATGAGGTAACTCTCGTCCTTTTACATATCTGTTGTAGACATACACCATTTCATATTGCGTAGGCAAAACAAAAAGAAAAAAAGTTAACATATATATGTATGTATTTGTCTGTCCCCCTCTTGCGTCTGGTCACGCTTTGAAACTCTGTTGTGGCTCAACTAAACAGAAGATTCTTTCCGAAACCACAGCTCAATGCAATGACAAGATGTAATGGTGACAATCATACCTGGCTAGCTATTGTGCTCATGCATCTTCTAACAATTATGCGTATGACGTAACAGCATATGACTCGCATGACATGAAGTTAGATATCAAGGTTTTCAGGCAATCGCAGTCATAGCATATGCTATATAACTTTTAACTGTGTTTGCGCCTTTGGTCATTTTTGCAAAAGGAACGTCCCATAAAGCAGCAGTGTGTTGGGTATACAAGATTAATTTCGATGAACTGACCTAAATTGAAGCATAAACGACGGGTTGTGAGCGAACGCGCCTAGAAAGGACCCGAACAGCATGAACGCGATAAACATGTAGAGCCTGTTGCAGAACCACGGACACTCGCCCGGAAAGGCAAACCCTGTCGACCACTCGTCCGCTAGCCCGGCAGCCGCTACGGTCGAGTTCCTGTCCGCCGCTGATGGCGGTATGCAGCTACAGTCCACGAATACCTAAACAGGTTTGTTGTTGAAAAGAAACAGATGATTACTAGACCGTTTTTTGTTAAATCACCTTAATCAAGGATGTTTAAACAATACCTATCCTTTTGAACGAGGTTTGATTCCGCCACGTATCATTCATGACCGACAGCTGCTTTTAATAACACAATGCATACGCGATTGCATCATGTCCCCCTGGATCTTACCAAATGAATAGGTCATGCATATTCATAAACATGCATACATTTTCAGTTTTTGCTAATGAGTTGGTAGAGCTACCATGTAGTACATTAAATGTAGTAAATGAGGACACGCAAATACAAAATGTGCTACTCTTCCCGATGAAAATTATATTTTAGGGGACAATGGGCACGTTTCTCATGTTACCTATCTGAAAGGAAAATATAATTATGTTTGTAACGGCTTGGGCAATCTGCCTTCATCATCACATACAGATACTAGTTTAAGCGATGCGATAACCGAGAGAGAGAGAGATTTACATACCGTCATGTTGGCATCATCGACGGTCTTGGAGACGATGTCCTTGCACCCTGCGTGGCAGGCTGTGGCATAGGTCAGGCCGCCCGACCCGCACACGGGCACGAAGTCAGACTTGCACCCGCACTCCACGTTGCACGATGATGTTAGCCCGTCATCATACACGACGCCAGACGTGGATGTGGTAGTAGATGGGCTGGTCGTGGATGAGATCAAATCGAACATTCACTGAATAACATGTTGGTACGCGTTCTCATAGTTGACTTTGCATTGTTCTTATGCACAATGCATATACAAATTAAATTCGAATAACAAGATCATGCAGGGCTTCAGTCTTCTTCCTGGATATCTTTTTTCTCAAACGTTTGCTAATCCATTTGTCTGATTTGTAGTGATTGTGGAATGCTTTTGACATGCATTAGCTCGCTTTAGTGTCCATACAGATGTTTGAATATATTATGCTCGAGTCGTTTCTCCTTCCAGGGAGGTGTTAGGAAGGAGTAGAAACTCGAGCATAATACATTCAAAAAATTGTATGGGTTCTAAAGCGTGCTCATTAATGTCAAAAGCATTCCATAATCATGACAATGCTTTGATGTTCCATGTGCCGGGCCGACATTTAGCTGTTGTCAACTTGAAAAAGAAATTTCTTCAATATCCCATTTGTCTGTAGACGTTTTGTTTTTGACAAATTTGTTTGCAAATTATAAGGAAGTTAAGTACAGATTATGACAGATCCTTTACTCTGCTTTTGTTTCGAAAAAGTATTGAGGAATCATTAAAATTCGGACATATAAGCTATTTGTATTACTTACAAAATTGACCAATTTCTTCACTTTCCGACATCTTGTGCATTTGGGGGATTCAACCACTCTCAAAAATATATATTAAGCTGTGTATTATCATTAACGGCGTTTGCGTGTGTTTGCGTGCAGCAGAGATATTTTACTTGAAAAACTTGTTTATTTGTGTTTGCTGATACCTGTTATGCTCATGGAAGTATCAATTCCATTAACAAAACGGGACAAGCGAAATGAGACTGTACATTTCTTTTGTTCTCTCTGAGAAGCCGTTGCCACACAATCATGTTCATAATTGTTCAAACACCTGAACAGCACCTGTTGAGAACACCATAACTTTTCAGCGGCTTGGCACATGGGTTCAAAGAACGAAAGTTGCTTCATATCCTTCCATAACACATCCCTGCTTGCACCAAGTGTTTACTTTCCCTCTAACATTTCTATGTGAAGACCAATCAGGAATCAGCAGGCTCTGGATAAAGAGGGAACTGTTCTCGTTATGTGTACATCTTCCAATCATAAGTGACCGAATACTTCAAACAAACGTGGTATAATCACCAGATGGTCTACATATATCTGAATTCTTTTTCATATCCTAAGCTAAAATATGCAATTATATCCCTTCTATGAATATTCATGAGTATTCTAGGAACGTGATTGGTCAATTGATGCTCGAAGAGCTCCGGATATTTTTCACTATTTTTTCCTGGGGAGGACTGCGCATGCTCTATTTACTATTTTCTTCCTTGGGAGTACTGCGCATGCTCTCTACCTGAGCGGGCGTAAATTAGTGCGCGCATGAATGCAGTGCGCGGTGTGTTGCGCATTTACCTGGGATGAACCGATATCGAGACAGAGAAAAAAAAGGCGACATACAACCACATGGTGTTACCGAAAGTTTTACTATTTATATTTTTACTAGTTTTATTAGTTATTCTTTTACAAAAGGGATATAAAACAAATATACCAAGCATTGAGTTCGAAGGTATAGTGAAAATTATCCATCTTCGGAGGGACTGGCATAAGTTACTATTTTTTCCTCGGGTGCTTCGCCCCTCGGAAAAAAATAGTTCTATGCCACTCCCTCCTCACATAGATAATTTCCACTATACAATCTCACAGCTTGGTATATTTGTATACTAACCTATGGGCTACTGTGACCTGGTAAATGTATCACAGAAGCGGGATCGACATTACCATTGACCGAGACTTAAGCCGAAGGCGATGGTAATTTCAACCCACAGAGGTATTATATCACGGTCGTGAGGTAGTACAGACATTAACATATGAAAGATAATGGGACAATTTGGGTATGAGTGCTATAATGAATAAGGCATTATGAATGTGAAATACTTCCACAACTAATAATCACCATCAGATTATTTTCCTCTTATCTTTCTGCCCTTCTGTCTCTCTTCCTGCCTCTCTCTCTCTCTCTCTCTCTCTCTCTCTCTCCCTCTCTCTTCACTGTCTCTCCCAGTCTCCCCTTGTCCCCCTCTGTTTACCCCCCCCCCCCTTCCTTGCTCCCTTTCTTATTTTTGTATCCCTTTTCTTTTAGCCTCACTCTTCCTCCTCCCTGTCTGTGTTAGGTTTTCTACCCAGCCTCTGTGCATACTTACTTATAGCCATAGAGGTCGTGTTGATAAGGCGCCGTGATGCCAGCATTACTAGGGTTGTCACACCCCATCCAGTACAGGGCGGGGCAGAGCAGGATGAGAATGCTATAGATAATGAGGATCATCTTGGCGCACCCCTTGCTGTCCAGTTTCAGTCTCCGCACCACGAACCCGGCGATGAGGTTGCCGAAGATGGGTCCTGGGAGCATCGCCATGCCTGCAACATGAATCATGAAGGGACTGTGAATGAAGGTACTTGGTGTCATGTGCGTTGTTAGAGGATGTGTGTGTGTGTGGGGAGGGGGTGTATGTGTGTGTGTGTGTGTGTGTGTGTGTGTGTGTGTGTGTGTGTATGTGTGTGTGATTGTGTGAGTGTGTGTACGAAGCACTTTAAGATAAAAGTGGTGCGATTTAAGAAATATTAGATAGTCATACACTACTATGTAGATAAATAACACTATACAAAAACAAATCTGAAAGCATCAAACTAATACAATTTTTTTTAAATAAATTTGACCACTGAATTCTCATTGTCACTTCATTTCAGCATATTGAGGTGACGGATGGTATAGAAATTAACAAGATTAATACATATGCCAGACAGACGGCATGAACGTACACACAAACGAAAAGAAGTGTTGATTTGACATGGACTTTGCCGTTATGTTCAACTTGCTACATTTACATTGGGAACTTAAAAGAGAAGGACAAATTTATCAAAGAATATTATGCAATTGGTACAGTATGTAAAGAGGTTGTTCATGGATTGTTTTGATCCTGCGTAGACATAGTTCAACACTCCATGTGATTTGTGTTTCATTCCCGTTGGGCTATTGACTGTAAATCAATGAAGTCCACTCAATCACGTATTCACACATCCTTTTTGGTATTTATATACATGTCTGATTCTGATCTCCCTCAATCATTTGGCTTGAGGGACATATTCTCTTACCTTTACCGTTTGTTTAACCAGACATTTAATTAAATATATTCAACCCGACTTAAATCAGTTGGAAGTAATTTGAGTTAAAACATACGGTACATTACATTATCCTATAGGATTGCACAGAGAGGATGGCAAACAACGCTTATGAAAGCACACACACATGTTAGTACTGGACGGATCAAACTATGCTCCTTTACCAAAGATCATGGATGCCTTGGCGGGTGGGAGGCGATATTGCGTGTACATGAACTTAGGCCCAAAGGCAATCCAGCCAACGAAGCCTGTCATCTCAGAACACACAGCCAGGAACACACTCATGGCAGTCAGGTTGGTCAGCGTCCGCTTGACGGACTGCAGGAAACCTTGCAATAAGGTAAACAAACAGTAAATTAAATCATTTCTTTATTAATTTGTTTAGTCAGCTGTTTATTTATACATTTCTGATATTTCGACACATACACTAATAACTAAACGGAGCAGTCTGTTATTTACCTCTGGGTGGTCGTATATAGAGCCGTATTTTAAACAATTAATGTTGACGTACAATTTGAAAAACATGTAATAACTATAACACATTAACTGAAAGAACATATTTCGTCATCATTCGCGCCAGGTATCGTGAAAGGAGTATAACTTGGTGTGACCGTTCAAGGGGACATTGGAAAAATGTTCATCTCTCACCATATCCATATATTTTTCCACCCCCTTCCTTTCTCAAGATTCCGTCTTTCTCTTCTCTCACCTCCTCTCTATTCTCCTCCGCTATCTACTTACTCATTATACATCAAATAAAACTAACTTTAGCGTACTTTTAAAGAATTCAATAAAACCCTCCTTCTCGGCATTTTTTCGTTCTCTTCCTTTGCCGAGCATGGCAGCAGTAACAGGGTCTTCATCTCCACCGTTGTCCAGTATTTCCGTTGTCATTCCCTCATCGCCACTCTGACCGCCATTAGCCTTCCTCCGCATCGACTTGGGGAAGAAGAAGAAGGGGACGCTGATGGCGATAAGCACGCAGCCGTTGATGATGAAGCCGAGCCACCAGGCCCCGATCCAGTACGGATGGCTCTGGTTGATCACCGGCACGGCCACGGAGGCGTCGTGGAAGAAGGTCGGCCGCGCGAGACAGCTGGTGGCCAGCAGGTAACCCAGTGAGGGACCCACCGCGTATGTGCTGAAGATGATAGCTGCAGAGTGTGGAAGAGTTGAAGGGAGGGGACGGGGGTGAAAAGAATTAAAAATATATTCGATGCGGAGGTCAGCAACGAGAAGAGGAAGATGGGGAATAGTGGAATAAGGAGGTGGATGAAGAATGAAGCTAAAGAAGAAGAAGGTGAAGGAGGAGATACAGAACAAGACAAGTTGAAGTAGAGGAGGAGAAAAATACCATAAAATATCCTACAACAGCGCAACCACAGGAGAAGAATGTTATTTGAATTTAATGTTTTTATTTTGTGACGGCACGTGCGAGGCTGTAATTTTTTTGAAAAATGTCGATTTTCTCAAAAGGATATTTATCATTTCACCTGTGCCTCGATCAATCGATCAATCACACATTTTTACACATATATCGCTATTAAAAAAATTACTCCTTCATCAAAGAACAGAAAAACGGCAAATTATGGAAGAAATTGTACACAACATGATTATGGGAGCGCACCTCGTGTGTGACCTCACAAAATCAAAACATAAAACAATCAGAACATCCTTATCTTTAGACCAATGTCGTCTAACCTTCATTAATATGTTTCTATCATGTTACTCCTTTCATTGAAACCAACTTATGTTCAGGGTGAACTGTCCCTTTAATTAGGTATACATGTGCAGAGGGAGGGAGAGGGGGAGAGGGGGGAGGGGTGAGTCTGAGATATTGCTGTAATTGCTTAGTCTCTAGCTCACCAATGAAGATGGTGGTCGTCCGCTTGTCCTTGACGTTGTCGTCCAGGTAGGTGATGCAGAGAGGTTGAGCGCACGTGGCCACCCCGCACATGACCTGACCCGCCAGGATCCACCCGACCTGCCATATCAGCGACCCGGACGTCGAGATCTCCTCAGAATTGCACTGATCTGCCCCGCCTGCTTGAAGAGAAGGTATCAAAGGTTAAACCATTCCGTGCCGGAAAGCATGTCCTGAACCCCGTTGAATAAAACTTACCATTGATGGTGATTTTGCTACCAATGACAACTTCTATGGAAAACTTGGGTTTGATTGGCTGTCGAGCAATGCTAATATGGTAGTTACCATTAATGTTAAGTTTTATGCAACAGTGCCCTGCTGTACGCGACTTGATTGTATCAATATGTGGCTTATTTGCTCTCTACCTGCTTTCTACAGATTGATCGATTAATATTATACAATGGAGAGTAACAGCAAGGAAGGATCATTCCATCTATTGCCTATCCGCAGAGTATTCAATAATTTGTAGAAACAATTATGTCCGAATGCATGTGGACTCATGAATACAAATAGGCAAGAGAATAGAAGCCTTGGTTATTGGTTCCTAAGTTTCATGTCATAAGCCAAGTGACGGCTAGTACCTGTGCCCGGCAAGCAGTAGATGCAAGTTCATGTCCCCGCATGGTTGTTATTTCTGTGCCTATTTTTCTAACATTTTTACTACGGAGAGTAACAATAAAAACAAGTTATCAATATCGCAAACATCTGATAGCGGCACGTAATGAGAACATAATATATTCCTACAATAGTTAATTAATTATATTGATCTCGACAAAACATGTTCAGAAATTGTTCGACTGACCTCCAATGTGGGCAATATGGGATTGGTTATTTTGTTCACACAGGGGTTGATTTCTCGAAACGACGACAACACTTAAGTTAGTTCCAATTCAAAGAGATCAATTTATCTCGACTCCAACACTATTCGTCAGGATAGTTCACATTCATGTTAGCCGTTAGCCGTTATCCGCATAACATTGCGATGTCGCCAAGACATATCATGCATAGATTGACTTTATTACACGAGACGGGATTGAAGTTCACCGCGACTGAGGCTAAAGTTGTCATAACTTTGAGAAAAATATCAGTGGAAATTGATAAAAAATATGACTGATTCATCACCTGCATATTATGTTGCTACTTTTAAGTGAACACATCATCGTACTCTATTCATTTACCATTGCGATAAGTGTTTATTTTGCTATTATATTGACTTGAGATTGAAATCAAACAAATACTTGCAGCGGCTACCCAACTCTGAATGATTCTGCACCTTCCCTCACCCCTGGGGTGACTTCACTACAGCTACAACTCCCTTCGCATAATTACTGTCTATATTTGCAATATAAAACTACTGGTAAGTTCTTTACTGAGTTTTGTGACTGCTAACTTCCCTCTATGTAAAGCGAGCTAAAATCAACACATATATTTGCTCAGCATGACAGGGTTCATGTTTATTCATTTATTTTGCTTCGAGAGAGATGCAAATAAAACCAAGCAGTAGTGTTGCGGCCATGTACATTCTGTGGTGAGAGCTTATTTACTGGTTTCATGGGATCTAGGGAATTGAATCCGATACCACAGTATCATGCGTGTAACGTAACAACTGTGAAGCTGGGAAAACATCGCTCATTGTTTGCCCTTCTTGACTATTTCCTTCAATTTCGGATGGTTTCTTTTTGTTGTTTCCTTTTTAATTGGAACGTATACACGAAGCTTCCTTCCTAGTCGGATATTGATATACTCTCCCTACGAGTGTTATCAATAAAGTCAAAATAATCTATGTTTTAATAGAATGAACATAACACCGCAGTTTTATGTTCACAACATTGTTCCAGAAATGACGTATGAGATAAGCTGGACACCATACTCCTCATGCTTGATCAATATTTGCCACATGGCGTCATGTACACCATTGATTAGCCCTTTTATACAAACAAACCTTATTGTTTTGGGCATTTCGTGTGAACGTACTTTGGCACAACTTATAAGGGATAACAATGCGTAATATGCAACACATTGTTGCCTGCTCGTATTATTACCATATGGTTTGCTGTGATTCGTTCTCTTGTATTCCTTTTTATTTATAGAAGCCCGTACGCTTCTCAATACATTAGTGTGATATGCCTGCTTCTTGTTATCAACCATATTCGCAAAATGAAAGGGCATAACACCGACACACAATGCACAACAAATCAACTATGAAATGACCCAGCCCAACTACCTCCCATTACCCTTGTTAAGAATCAGAACCTTCATCAGAAACGAGAAAAACACCTGAGATGAGTCACCCCGCAACGCGCAAGAGAAAGCCGCAAAACAGCCCGGACCCACCCCAATATACTGGAGAAACTCATTAATACTCCAACCAGCTCGCCCCCCACCCCCATGACTAACGTACATCAAGTGAATGGTCATATATAAAGCAAGATATATCGATTTACTATGTAGTCTTTAGAGGTAGTCTAGAGTTTTAATTCCATCATTGCAAAACCTGACTTCAGAATACTCTGCACAAACCAGCGCATTTCAAAGTGTTACTTTGGATAACAAGATTGAATTCAAATTTGAATTCACTTTTTTATGTCCAGTTAATGATTTATGTAGCTGAAGATATACATGCAATCCTCCAAATCAACTATCTTCTAACTTACGAGATTCTATGGTATAACGGAAGTTCTTTAAAAAGTACTTTCTTCTAAAAACAACATTATGTGGTATTTACGCAACTCTATGTAGTGCGCCTACAATCCTTCAAATTATAATACAGGGCCTCTGTTCTTAGCCCTTACTCACCCACACCAGACGGGTCACCTCCCGATGGATCTATGCTACACGTACTCATCGACAGCCACTGCCGCTGGTTCGTGGTCGTGTCGTTGTTCGTCCACACACCCGACATCTTCTGCATCATCGCTTTTGGCGGATCGTACACGAAGTGGGGCAGGGCACATAGAATGGTGCCCAGTCCAGCGATGGCAAAAGAAAAACCTAATGGGTGAAGGAGGACGGACCATTTTTTTTTGTTAATTCATTTAATTTTTTTTGTCAATTAGATTTGAAATTAATTCTCTATTAGGTAAAGGTAACAATTCTCTCTTTGGCGGAGGTACCATTGCATCAAATACAATATTACTTTTTTAGCTTTCAAACTGTTTTCCAGTATTTTTTAGCTCTCAATCTGTCACATATAACTTTCGAATTACACGTATTAACGGTTTTAATCAGTGAACATGTGAAAAGATAAGAGTCATCCTCGTATAAAGCAAATAGCGTTAAGTAGGAGCTACACTGTGGTGTACGTTTACCAGGAACAAGAGGTAGTATATCAAATAGAGTTTAAAAAAAAAACAATTTTTAAGAACTCTCACTATAAAGCACTTTAATGTGTCCACTTTTATAGTTATATCTTTAAGGAGAAGGGCTGTCTAAAATAACAGTCAAGTGTTGGATTCATGTCTAATAGCTTGTTTCTGTGGTTCACGAATGTGCTGTTATTTAGGACTTAGTACTCTTCAACGAAACATCAACCTTGATCTTAAGCTCTTAGTCTGCATCTGACCTTAAGACCTAACCTTAAACTATATATCCTTTTATACATGTAAACGGGGTGGCAATGCACCCTCCGAGCTGGTCTATCGACAACAATTCCGAAGATGTCACGCCCAGCATGGCGATCGCGACCGATGCCAGTCCGACTTACCCACGATCCGAGGCCGATGTCTCGAGTGGCCGAAGTGGGTGACGAAGAGGACGGCGAGCATGCCGGTGACGTCGTTGACGATGGTGATGGCGCCTGACTCGGAGCTCTTGAGCTGGAAGCGGCGCTCGATGGTGGCGAGCGAGGCGCTGACGTAGCTGCCGACGGCCGAGATGTAGGCAACGTTCCCGCAGCATGTAAGGAAGAGGTATACCCAGGGGTTGAAGAATGGGTGCGGCATCAGCTCGCCAGCTTCTTGAAGAATTAGTGGAGATGAAATTACAATGTCAGAAGTTGTGATAACATTATTACTTGTAGTACTACGAGGAGGAATGATTAAAGAAATAGATTAAATAGTACATGTAGTAGAAGTGGTTGTAGAAGAAGAAGCAATAGTATTACTAGTAATACAAGTAGTACAATCAAACCTGTATAAAACGACCCTTCAAGGAAAACATGAAAATCGGTCTTCATGAGCGGGTGGTTTTTATATACAGGTTGGTGGTCATTTGGGAGATTTTAAAGTACGTATAGACCCGTTCCAGCGACCTTTCCATATGTCATTCTACTGATTCATGGTTCCCCTATTTTCATTTTAAATCATATGTATGGCAATTCCTACTTACAACGTTAAATGTATGTGTATAGTGAGTGTTAGTCTCGGCATGGATAAATTTGTGAGGGAAATATAATGAAGGCATATTACTAGTAATGTTAACTTGTCGTACAGTACACCACACCTTTGTTACACAATATTGAATTTGTTACACAATATTGAATTTGGTAACCGTCCGGTCATTAAATTGTATATTATTCTCTTCCTCTTTCCTACTCGTTCCTATCCGTCCCATTTACCACCCTTGCCCTTAATCCCATCTCCACCTCTTCCCGTTCCCCTCTTTTCGTTCTTCCTCTTCCTCCTTATCAATCTCCTTATTCTCATCCTCTACCCTTATCTACTCTTCTTTCCTCGGCAATTGCCCACATTGGACGTATACCAGCCAAACATGTGTACGCCTCTCACATGTTGTAATGATGGTCGTGTTGTATATGACGATGCTAATGATAAAGATGATGACGTCAAGGATCGTGTATGTATAGGGAGGCGGGGGTATCAGGCATACGTACACTGATGATACTGGTGGTGTAAGTGTAATCTCGTCCATATTATCATAGAGTTTATAATGTTTTGAATGCCCATAGTCAAGTGTAGACCTTCATTAAACCAAATTCCTCCACAATGGCCAGTTCCTGTTTTCTTTGTGGGGAAACAATTGCGGTGAGCACTTAACCTGCTCATTATATCGGTGACCGTGCAAGGGGGTGCGACACCCAGTTCCCACCGGACTTCCTCTGTTGTATTATAATTATCATTGAGAGGACAGCATTGAGGTAAACAAAGGTGGAACTATTATCGCACATTTGTCATACGTTTTAACGGTTATATTAAACAAAAATGATGTCCAGTATAACTGATGACACCAGCATTGTACTCTTGACTCTTGATAGATTTGAACGGTCACGTGACTAGTACTCGACTTCGAGTCACAATGTGAAACAAAATGGCAAGGTTTCGCCTCATTGCGGTCTCGATCTAGAACCTTGAAAATCTAACGGCCTTTTTTTAATCTCTTTTGCAATCCTTTACTTTCTACAGCTTTGCAATCGGTACATCTTTTCAAGGATATTTTTCACCTTCGTGTTCTATGTATGTATCAGCGTATTTTCCCCTGTTTCCTTTAATACCCATTCCTATGGCATGATTATTTTTCGTTTTGGTCTTGCCACAGATTTTAATCAATATGATGTAAAGTCTTATCATATGTTGCTACATGAGTCAGGCTTATACTTTGATAAAGTAAATTGAAAGATAATATAATCAATAATATATACTTTCGTATATGTTTAGGTCCCCAGACTGTATGTTTGATGGTTTGTTTTTATCGAAGCAAAACCTGAATGAATGAATAGATGAACGTTAAGAATGTAGAAAAGCTCACCTTCAGTAGATTTATTGGTCTCGCCATAGTTTGCTTCTTTGTTTGTTCCGTTTTTCTTCTTCTCGCGGCTTTTATCCAAAGCAAGGCTGTACTCATCCAGTTCTTCCATCGATCTCCATCTTCCCATATCCATCGACATTTTGTGACAAATGATTATCTTTTCACTCTTATCTCACACAAATAATTGTTGCCCTTTCCAATTTCAAGAATTCAACAGTGGCACAAATGGATGTAGAGATCAGAACGGTGCGTAACTCACGATGTTAAGGCAGCTGTCCGATGACGGATTGCACTCTTTGGTGACTAAATGTATGGGGTGCTGTGCGAGTCAATCGTGTTGTGATTGACTATTGATGAGTTCCATAACAATATGAGAATCGCTACGTCATATCCGATCCTCGGTGCCCCCACAGTGATCTCTCTCCCTCTCTCTCTCTCTCTCTCTCTCCCTCTAACCGACAACTCTGCCAGGCAAACCTTGAAAACGTAACCTTAACACGCGCGCCCTGTCCTTTTACCAACATCAACCTGCTGTACTGTACCTCGAAATATGAATCACGTACCGGTACTATTATTTCGTTTTCTCAACGACGGAAAGCTGTTCCCTGCGCTTTTTAACCTGAACACTGACGTCAAAACAAGTTATTAGTGAACACTCTCTTTGGGGTAATGAAGGTGCACATCGCTATTGTGATCTCTATTTATTCCAGCCAGTGCCATCCGTTGTACAAACAACACGAATCATAAGGGCGAATTCGCAACAAGGAGATGTCACGCTTGCCTACGACATTGTTGAGATTGATAAGGAGAAGCCTCATCTGGTTCCCAGAAGTCCCTGTGTCCGGAGCTTTTAATTACATGACCATGTAAACGGCGCTCAAGCTAGACATTGGTGAACGTTGACAAATCACGTTTCAGTGCACTCTGTAAGATCATGGAGGGCCCATGGTAAGATGTTAGCACTAGCAGTCGACTGTACCCAACTTCCAAACAACAAAGCCTTGGTTTGCTTTTTGAGAATACAAAGGTTTCTTGTTGATACAGTGTTCCTTACTGATCACGTATCAGGACGCCACATATTCAGTATTGTAGAAGAGGTCATGAATGGACATGTACAGTCAAGAAGGTTCTTTGATTTCTAATTCTCCGCTCTTCTCCGCTCCATTGTCATGAAACAAGGAGAAAAATCGATTTGTCTGCACGTTAAACTACCAAGTGAACCCACTTGCTCTCCTTTCATTTATACAATAAGAAAATACACATTGTACAAACCGTAATGGTGAACAATAAATGGAGACGATCTCCGAGAACAAGTTCCAGAAGAGTGGATATGGATGATACCAAATCAATTAGCTTAATCTTTCAAACTACATGAAGTGCGTGAATAGTAGCTGTCAACGGCATGCAGTGCAAAAGAAACTGGAAAATATGAATAGTAGACACGTGTACACATGTGTTATCTTCATCACGTCGTAACCGCACATGCAAAGGCCAAGGTCCAGGCAAAACACAGCTCTCCTCAGAAATAACATTTTGTAATGTCAACCATTCTGATGCAAACTATAATGATGATAATATATGTAGATAACGACTGTGGACGAATGAAAGTTCTCTAGAACAAAGTTCGTTTACATGACTGCATACCCGTTAGCAGCTTGGTCTGGCTTTAAAACGTTTTCCTTTAATAAAATGTTGCATTTATAGTCTGTCTTCCAGATGTTGCATTTAAAAGTGGTGTTTCCTAGCTATTAGCAGGCTTACGATATGATGTTGTATAAATATCATGCTATGTATCAAATTAAAACTTCAAAAAAAAAAAAACTTAGGTGCTAAAATGGACTTTGAATATGGTTTACATTTTACTTTTAATCGATTTTGAGCGGGTAGTCTTAAAATGTAGTGTAGTACATTGAGATACCCTTTTACAACGCTCTTTTCGACGTCACAATCTAATCGACCCTGTTAGATTAATGCTTTATTCAGGGAGGTGTCTTGTTAACTTTGCAGTAAGATGGTATTGTAATAGCTTTCATTTAAGCAGATCCTTGATCAGTTTACGTTACTCTATACATGTTCATATTTCACAAACTTGATTTATATTGTTCTTGTGGTTCATTTAATGATTTAATCAATTGTATACAAAAAGAGATACACTTCATGTAAAGAAATATAAAGTCACGACTCACAGGTCCCATTTCCGTTTCAGTGCAGGATATCGTAAGGAATCATCTGGAAAGTCATTGAAATTGAATGAATAGTACTGTGTCGCAGAGCGCACGCTGTTTCAGTAGTACTTGGTGGCAGTCTCGATTTCAGACATATAAGTCCCCCCCCCCCCTCCCCGTGCACCCTGGAATCGAGACTACTAGCAACTGTGTATCGAGCAAATAATAATCTCGTCTCCTTTCTTCACTCACTGCTCCGCTCTTGTACAAAAGGAAGCTTCTGTACAGCGTGAAACATGAGTGATTGTGAGAACCGTAGACTCAAGCAGTCTGAAGTATGTGTCAACATAACATCCAACAGTATACCTCCTTGATTCAACGAAGAAACAACTAGAATTACTGATTCACATATAGATAACATTATGTGTACACACAGATATGTAGATGGATAGATAAATACATACATACACACATACATACACACATATATATACATATATACATACATACATACACACATACATACATATGTGCATGCTCACTTAGACAGGTATAGATAAATAGACATATATATCAAATGGATAGATAAATAGATGAATAGATAGAAAGAAAGATACATAGGTAGGCATATAGATAAATAGATGAATAGATAGTGAAAATGTGTATCTGAAATCTAGTCCTACTCGATGTCACATGATTAAAAATCAATGCTTTTCAGTCTCTACGTGGTGACGTATTTTTGATATTCTGTTCAACAGCCGCCAAATGGGCAGGCAACGGCACATCATGATAAGAATGATGCTGCTGGCCGGTAGTCATGAGAGGAATCTAAGTATGCGTGAGTAAACTTATTGCGCCTGATATAACGTGTACTATGAACAGCTCCCATTATACCACAACGATGACAATTCATGACCCTGATACTGGTAAAACAAAACATATAAGAGGATATGCCTGGAATTTTGCATTGTTTGTGTGACGTTGACCCGTATCGTACCACCTGATCCGGTCGGATATCGGCGAATGTCACGTCTTCTATAGGTTTAGATAGTCATATCAAGCAGTTCTACTAAAAAGAGGCAGCCAAGGAGGACAATAATATGATTTAAGAGCAGCCAAGGGTAGCCAAAATCAGCAAAGAAGCCTCCAAAAGCAGCAGAAGACACCAGGAGACAACAAAGATACATGGTACACCCCTGCAGGAGTGTTAAAAATGGCTGCTCGGTGAATTTTACGTAAAACCGTAGAATCTTTTGGCGGCTTCTGCGCGGCGATACATAACGATAGCTATAACGATGAAAAACACTTGGCTGTCCTTGGCTGTCCTTGGCTGTCCTTGGCTGCCCTTGGCTGCCCATGGCTGTCCTTAGCTGTCTCTTGACGACTTTCGATGTTTTATGGTTTTACGTAAAATCCATCTAAAATACTGATTCAATCCACCGAGCAAGCATTTTAACAGTTCTGCAGAGTACTGGTGTACCATGTGTCTTCGGTGTCTTCTGCTTCATTCGTTCTTTTCTTTTTATTCCTTTCACCTTCCTTCGCCTTCTTTCTTTCACTCTGTTCATTTCCTGTATTTTTTCCTTTGTGGCCTTGATCCCGTTTGAAAGCTCTCAACTGACATGGGTGTCACAATCTGACTAAAATAAAGGCTGAAACAGCAAGGGCAGTGTTGTTGATATATCACCTGAGAAACCAGTGCAGGTATACTACCGGTTGAGGTGCAGCTGGATTTGGGCAACCTCGATCCTTTGAGGTACGCGCGGAAGCGTTTTGTTTTCCTCCGGCGAAGAAGTGGGCCACCCTGGTATTTTACAGATTGCTAAAATGACTTCATTTTCTGGCTTTACCGCGTGGGAAAGTACCCGTACGCCAGGTGGAACCCGCTACCCGCAAACCACCCCGAACGTTACATTACCCAAACACCACATACCTAGTTTCTGCCAGGGCTGGTTAGGGAGGTGCCTGATGGCCGGTACCAGCTAGGGTGCATCCTCCCGCCCCTTGAGAACGTCGGTCATATCGGTAATGACCCTATCATTAATGTTTGTACCAGCTGAGTAACTAAAAGGAATACATCGTTGGTTCTACATAGACTTGCTGACAATCATAGAGCTATATAGCTCTATGCTGACAATTTTTACAAACAAATAAGGTCATGGTATGCACGCACAGAAATATTTCTGTGTATGCACGTCCAAACAGGGAAAAAAACTTCAAAAGAAAAACAGCTTGTGCTGCATTTTCGCTAGCATTGTAGTTCATCAACAGTAATAAACGCCCCCCCCCCCCAATCCACTCAACACACACACACACACACACACACACACACACACACACACACACACACACACACACACTCTCTCTCTCTCTCTCTCTCTCTCTCTCTCTCTATCTATCTCTCTCTCTATCTCTTTCTCCTTTTTACGTCCCCTTATATTCATAACAAATGTGATACTAGGCAAGTAGTATCTCCTTGGTCACCCTGGTTGTTGGAGTAAGAAATATTCCTGAGAATATCCTTGAACGATATGTTATTGGTTGACACTGATTGTTCAAATAATAAAACACATTGTCCCAGTGGTCAATATAATATGCATGACCAAAGCATGTAACAGAGTAGAATGCGTTTCTTTCAAGGGGTATTTTTTTTTTTTTTTTTTTTTTAGAGTTGTGTTCGAGGGAAAACACCGCCACCATTGTTTCAAGTGTGGTAACTGTTTGGTCGCTGCAGGGAGGTGTTACGAAGGAGTAGAAACTCGAGCATAATATATTCAAACATCTGTAGGGGATATTAACACTTGATTCATACCTGTCCTGCTCTCTACACAGAAGACTGTGAACATTGCTATTCCAGCGTCTGCTGATCCAGGCAAACAGTACAGGTACTCATTTATGTTCACAGTCTAGAGTACTGGCCTAGCTACCACCATGCCTGTCGTATCCTGCCCAATCCCAGGCTGTGACTACACTACGCCAGAGCTTGATGCCTCTATTGTCGCTGCCCTACTCACAACCCACTGCACAATTCACGCCTCTGGGACAGGGCCAGCTGCCAAGATAGAGAAAGTCAAGAGGCCTACCATAGCTGCAGCTGGTACTAGTGAAGACTGGGCTTATTTTACCTCCCGATGGTCAGATTATGTGGAGGCCACAAGGGTCTCTGGCAAGGACAGGGTCATGCAACTCCTTGAATGCTGCGAGGAGCCCCTTCGCAAGGACCTTACAAGATCCTCTGGTGGCAGCCTCACCGTCAAGTCTGAAAAGGAGGTGCTCGCAGCCATCAAGAGACTCGCTGTACGTGAGGAAAACACCATGGTTGCTCGTGTGACACTGCATAACATGCGTCAGGATCGGGAAGAGACAATTCGCAGCTTCGGAGCCCGCTTACGAGGTCAAGCCGGCATCTGTAAATTTGTCATCAAGTGCCCAGGCTGCTCCATTGATGTCAACTACACTGATGAGATACTGCGGGATGCCCTGACCAGGGGAATCGCTGACCCCGAGATCCAGCTCGACCTATTGGGAGACAAGAACCAGGCCATGGATCTAGAAGATGTCTTCCAGTTCATCGAGGCAAAGGAAGCCGGGAAGCGTTCCGCATCTTCTCTCCTTGACTCTCATGCCGTGAACTCTGCCAGCAGCTCATACCGGAGGACCAAGCAAACGCACCTCAAGGAGAGCCAAGACTTGTGTGACTACTGTGGAAAAAAGGGACATGGTCGGGGTGCCCCTGCTCGCATCCGTAAGACACAGTGCGACGCATATGGACACAAATGCAGGCACTGTGACAGGCTCCACCACATGGAGAATGTATGTCGCAGTAGGGACAATCCACGACGTCCCCCTCCAGCAAAACCAGAGGGACTTGAGAATGCCGCCTTTGACTCCTTCTGTTCTGTCCATGGCTACGATCGCTCATGTGGTGGCCACGGCATTCCCCTTGATCATCATGTATATGATAGCCTTAACCAGGCATGGATCAGAAGGAAATCTTCCCCGCAACCCTTCATAGATGTCACTGCTCAGGTTGTTCCTGATGACTATGAAGCTCTTGGGTTTCGCCTCTCCTCCCCCACGATGCCTCACTCTACCCCTGCTATGGCTGACACTGGGTGCCAGAGCTGCTTAGCCGGCATGAAGATAGTTCGACGTCTTGGATTACGTCAACAGGACCTCATCCCTGTCAGCATGAAAATGCGCACTGCCACGAAGGGGGGTGTCAGGATTCTTGGGGCCATTCCACTGTGTTTGTCTGGCCGGGCTCCCTCAGGTCATACAGTCAGGACGAGACAGCTGACTTACGTCACCAACAGCTCTGATCAGCTTTTCCTCAGCCGGGAAGCCTGCGTTGGCTTGGGAATCATCTCGGACGGTTTTCCACAACTGGGTGTGACACAGGAGCGGCCCCTGATGGATACAACTGCAGCCCTTGAGGGGACCCCTACTGGGAAGACCTGCCAATGCCCCAAGCGCCAAAGGCCACCGCCACCCCCTACCTCACTGCCTTTCCCAGCGACTGAGGAAAATCGTGACAAACTCCAGCGATACCTCCTGGACTATTACAAGAGCAGCACATTCAACACTTGTGAACACCAGCCCCTGCCCCTGATGGATGGCCCTCCTATGAAACTGATGGTGGATCCAGATGCAGAGCCTATCGCACATCACACCCCCGTGCCTGTCCCACTCCACTGGCGGGATGCTGTCAAGGCCGGGTTGGATCACGATGTTCAGCTGGGCGTGCTTGAACCTGTCCCAGTTGGGGAGCCTGTAACCTGGTGCCATAGGATGGTCGTGTGTGCTAAGAAGACTGGCGAGCCAAGAAGGACTGTTGACTTCCAGGCCCTAAATGCACATGCCACCCGTGAGACACACCACACCCAATCTCCTTTCCTTCAAGCTCGGTCGGTTCCACATGGCAAGAAGAAGACTGTCTGTGATGCTTGGAACGGCTATCACAGTGTACCCATCTGTCAGGAAGACCGCCATCTCACAACTTTCATAACGCCCTGGGGAAGATACCGCTACAAGACCGCCCCACAGGGGTACATTGCCTCTGGCGACGGCTACACCAGGCGATATGATGAGATTGTGTCGGACATCCCGTGCAAGACAAAATGTGTTGATGACGTCTTACTCTGGGCTGACACGTTAGCTGACAGCTTCTTCCAAGCTATCCAGTGGCTGGATGTCTGCGGCCGGAACGGGATCGTCCTCAACCCTAGCAAATTCACATTCGGTGCAGACATCGTTGAATTTGCAGGCTTCGAAATCACTACTGACAGTGTCCGACCATGCCGGAAATACCTGCAGGCGATCCTCGATTTCCCGACGCCCACTACCATCACTGATGTGCGATCATGGTTCGGGCTCGTCAACCAGGTGTCATATGCCTTCAGCATGACAGAGAAGATGCTACCGTTTCGTCAGCTCCTGAAGCCTAGTACGCCATTCGTGTGGACCAACGCCCTCCAGCTTGCCTTTGAAGAGTCCAAGGCCTTTATTGCCAGCGAGATTGAAGATGGCGTACGGATCTTTGACCCCACCAAGCCTACCTGCCTGGCTACGGACTGGTCCAAGGATGGTATTGGTTTTTGGCTTTTGCAGAAACATTGCGATTGCAGTGGCACTACCCCTTTCTGCTGTGTCTCTGGTTGGAAAATAACTCTCGTAGGCAGTCGATTTACTCATGCTGCTGAATCTCGCTATGCCCCAGTAGAAGGCGAGGCGCTTGCAGTTGCAGACGCCCTTGACAAGGCACGATACTTCGTCTTGGGGTGCGAGGATCTCATCGTTGCCGTCGACCACAAGCCACTACTCAAGATCTTTGGTGATAGGGCCTTGGAGGGAATCCCTAATCCCCGCTTGCGGAATCTTAAGGAGAAGACATTGCGATACAAGTTCAAGATGGTCCATGTCCCAGGCATCCGTCACCGTGCTACAGACTGCCTCTCTCGTCACCCAACAGGTGAGCCTGAGAAGTTACACCTCCCGGATGACGTAGCGGTGGTCGATGTGGTACCACCATCGTTCCTCCACTCACCAACCCTCATGGGGGGCCTTCGAACCTTAGACCCATACACGGATGCTGTTGAAGTCTGCACACTCTCAACTGCCATGTGTGCTCTGGACTCTATTCACCTCAAGTCAGTTACATGGGACCGAGTACGTTCCGCCACCGCGAGTGATGACACCACGCAGGCACTCCTTGACCTCATTGAGTCTGGCCTGCCTGACCATCGCCATGCGTTCCCCCAACCTCTTCGTGAATATTCCCAGTTTCGAGATGGACTTTCTTCAGTTGATGGAGTTATCCTGTACAATGATCGCGTGCTTATTCCTCCTTCACTCAGGGATGAAGTCTTGAGCCACCTTCATGCTGCCCACCAGGGGATTACGTCGATGACCGCTCGTGCTGAAGCATCTGTCTTCTGGCCTGGCATCACTCCGGCGATTGCTGCTCTACGTGCGGGATGCACTCAATGTAACCGTATAGCACCCTCCAATCCCAGTGCGCCACCAGTTCCACTGCTCTCGCCAGTCTACCCCTTCCAGTGTATCTGCGCGGACTACTTTCATTACAAAGGATGCAACTATTTAGTCATAGTGGACAGGTACTCGAACTGGCCAATCGTTGAACGGTCTGCGAATGGGGCGGATGGCCTAATCACATGCCTACGTCGCATCTTTGCCACTTTCGGCATTCCTGATGAGCTGACCTCTGATGGTGGCCCCGAATTCACGGCAGTAGCTACACGCCATTTCCTCGCCAACTGGGGTATCCATCATCGCCTCGCCTCTGTTGCCTTTCCCCACAGCAACTGTCGAGCTGAGGTTGCTGTGAAGACCATTAAACGACTCATTATGGACAACACTAGCGCTACTGGATCCCTGGATACAGACAACTTTCAGCGGGCCATACTTCAGTATCGCAATACCCCAGACAGGGACACGAAGCTCTCTCCAGCCATGTGCGTCTTTGGCCACCCGATCCAGGATTTCATCCCAATTGCCCCTGGCAAATACAAGCCACACAACACCTGGTGTGAAACCTTGCAGGCACGAGAAGAGGCCCTTCGCAACCGTCACATGAAGGGGGCAGAACGCTGGTCGGAGCACACCAAACGGCTTCCACCTCTTGTTGTCGGCAATCATGTCCGCATCCAGAACCAAACCGGGCCACATCCTCTGAAATGGGACAAGACCGGCATCGTCATTGAAGTACGGCAATATGACCAATATATGGTCCGTGTAGATGGCTCCGGCCGGGTGACGCTGCGGAACAGGAAGTTTCTGAGACGATACACCCCTGTCCATCGGCCCTTGCCGCCGAAGACGATGGAGGATGATGTTCGTGCCTCAAGTCGACCAGTGTACCCTTACTCTCCCAAGCATCCCACTTCACGTCCCGTTGAACCTACAAGACAGCGGCCCGAGCCCATTGCTGATGCCTTCCTACCACCAGTGGTTGATATCGCTGATGACTCCCGCATATCGCCACCTTTTGTTGATGCCCCGTCAACCGCGGTGGGTCGTGCTACTCCTGCTGTGGTTCCCTCTGCCGCTGCACCTTCATCAGCTGCTCCTCCACCCCTCCCTCCTCCTCCTGAGGACAGCGTCATCGCTCCTGCTGCCGACCCAGCCCCTTCACCTAGGCGTTCTCTTCGTCGGGCCGGCAGACCTGCATGGCACTCAGATTATGACATGTCGCCCTAAGTTACGGACGACATTTTCCTTGTGTTCTTGTTTTGGGGTTCCTGTTCGACGAGTTTTAGTGTTTTACAAAGTTACCTGTTATTTGGATATTGGACGTTTTCCTCGAGTTACCCGTTCTTTGGATATTTGACATTTTTTTTGGACACAACTTTCATCTTCGACACGCTTCATTACTTCTCACCGTGCCAAAGACTTGGGGGGAGATAGAGGATATTAACACTTGATTCATACCTGTCCTGCTCTCTACACAGAAGACTGTGAACATTGCTATTCCAGCGTCTGCTGATCCAGGCAAACAGTACAGGTACTCATTTAATCTGTATGGGTTCTAAAGCGTGCTCATGAATGCCAAAAGCATTCCATAATCATGACAATGCTTTGATGTTCCATGTGCCGTGCCGACATTAAGCTGATGTCAACTTGAAAAGAAATTTCTTTAATTTCCCATTTGTCTGTAGACGTTTTGTTTTTGACAAATTTGTTTGCAAACTTTAAGGAAGTTAACGGCAGATAATGACAGATCCTTTACTCTGCTTTTGTTTCGAAAAGTATTGAGGAATCATTAAAAATCGGACATATAAGCTATTTTTATTACTTACAAAATTGGCCAATTTCTTCACTTTCCGACAACTTGTGCATCTGGGGGATTCAACCACTCTCAAAATGATATATTAAGCTGTGTATTATCATTAACGGCGTTTGTGTGTGTTTGCGTGAAACAGAGATATTTCACTTGAAAAACTTATTTATTTGTGTTTGCTGATACCTGTTATGCTCATGGAAGTATTAACAGAACGGGACAAGCGAAATGAGACTGTAAATTTCTTTTGTCCTCTCCGAGAAGCCGTTGCCACACAATCATATTCATAATTGTTCAAACACCTGAACAGCACCTGTTGAGAACACATAACTTTTCAGCGGCTTGGCACATGGGTTCAAAGGAAGAAAGTTGCTTCATATCCTTCCATAACACATCCCTGGTCGCTGTGAGGCTCGGCGTATTCCACGCGGGAATGCGGGATTCCACGGCGCTCGAAACCTGTCTACTGTACATTCATCAATTTCAACCGGGCGTTCTTCTTTTAAAATACTCATGGCATGTTTGAAAGAACGTACACAAAAGCAAAGTACAAGTTTCACGGAAGCATAGAAATGCATGGTATTGTATTGCATGTGTTGTGCCTTGGAGAGACGACATCGACGTGTGACGATAGACCAGCTTTAGGGGTGGGGTGATGGGGGTGGGTAAATAAGTAATCACTGGTCCTCGTATTATTTTCTTCTTTTTTTATCGAATATTCAAATTATTAAATACATGTGAGTGCATGTGTCATGTTCAGTAAGAGTGTACGTGTGGTGATTTATTTCAGGACATCGCAGGTCAGTCAACCATTCAAAAATGGCTGGACCTTACCAATTAAAATTGAATCTTGAATCTTGAATATTACATACAGACCGAAACAAAATTTGGCTGTCAAAACACTAAATGCCTATGAGGGCACATTTATTTATGTATTCATTCCAACATATTTAAACATTATTTTAAACATTATCGGTAAACATTTATTTTAAACATTATATTTAAAAATATTGTTTTTCGTTAAGGTCCTATGTAAAAAAAAAAAAAAAAAAAAAAAAAAAAACTCATTCGTTTGGATATCTACACAACACAGGAAGAATGATGAGTTCATTCTAGAATGCTCTTTAGCCTACACAACACATCAACCAAACAATCAAATTGCCAATCTAAGGTTTTGCAGCAAACGTACAAGGCAGCCGCATAATTTAGTGTTGAGCTATTTTTGGTGACCAATAAGACTTCTTGTGATGCGAATATTTAGGCTTCCGTCGTCTGCTACGCAAGAGAACACTAGAAATTTATGCTAAGGTGTCTTAAAAAAGCAAATTGACAGTTTAAAGCGTAATAGACATGAAGTAGAATAAAATATGCATTACGTGGCACTTATAAGAAAAAGGAAGATTAATCATTTAAAGAATCTATGTATGTCTGTACTTGAAATATATCAAATGTGAAAAAAAATCTTACGTACAGATGATGAAGAAGCCCTATTTATAAAACGTTGTACGAGCGGCATATTATGAAAAAGCTTGTAATTCTGTTTCAATGTGAAATACGGGTTCAAACCTGTATATTACGCACGGCATTCACAGGATATACAGAAAATGGCCATAATTCTTCCAAAATGTCGAGGTCTTTAAACCTCTCGAAAGACACTTTAATTAACTAATGAATAATACGAGGTAAAAGCTAAACTTTTTGTTCTTTACTCCCATATAGATCCCATGTCGGAACTTTTTGACTGAGTCTTTCAGTCAATTTGAAATATGCCCTCCGCCGGCATTTCGGCCAAAAATACACCCATCATTCACAGGATATAACAAAAATGGCCGTAATTCTTGCAAAATTGTTCGGGCTTATAAAATTATGGTATGACACTTAAACTAACTACTTTAACTAACTAAATATTAAGTTATATTTATAAACATTATGAGGTATATTCTGTGGCCGCGCGTAATACTATGACGGTACGAGCCATGATTTTATTCAAACTAAAACACTAAAGACTCATTCAAAAAGTTCTGACATGCCACTTATACAAGAGAAGAGACCAACTATTCAGCTTTCACCTCATATAACTCATTATTTAGTTAAAGTGTTATAAGATAGTTTTTAAAACCTCGACAGTTTTGGAAGAATTGTATAGCCATTGTCCTGTGAATGTCGCGCGTAAATTCGCCCAGTATATTATTCTAGCGTGCGTAATATGGCGGTATGAGCCCTGCTTTCAAACAGATGCAGTAAGACCCAATCAAAAAATTCCGACATACCATCTACATGAGAGTAAAGAACAACTGTTCAGCTTTCCTCTGATAAGTTACTGGTTAGTGATAGTGTTATTCGATAGTTTTTACAGCCTCGACATCTTTCAATATGTATGTCAAATTGCCGAGCATGCACGTCCTACGAATTCCGTGCATAAATAGACCAATATGCAGGTATCAAATTTCGAACAGTCAGACCTTAACTATACATCCTGGCACGTTGTCTACATCAAAATAAAGAAGACATTTTAAGCTTTCACCTCATATGATTGTTATTCTTTTTAAATGTCGTATGATTGTCTTACAATCACTTTTATACCTGCAGAAATCGTTAAAAAAAATCATTTTTGTTTGACCCTTCGGACACCATATTCCCTCCTTTTGGTTGCGGAGCATGATAGGTCGCCAGTTTCAAGGAGCTCTCTTGTAGAGCTGATGATGCAAAAGTTCTGAGTTGTTTTTAATTATTCTTCTAAAAGTTTGTTTACCATCTGCAAAAGCAACATGCCAAGTAAAAAGAAGAAGTACAATGCTAGATTCCCTCCTGTAAGTATGAAATTATATTGATCATTATTCATCTCAGGAACTGTAAAAATATCCAGGGTAAATTTTCACAAGAAAGAGAAGTGATGTCCCACCTGATTATAATCGTGTTATTACTGTAGCAGTGTAACCATATATACAGTATACTTTGAAGTTCTGTCGCCGTTCCTATGTGACACGTAGACTCTAGACTAGAATCGCTCTCATATCGTGAAGACTAATTGTCAAATATTTGAAAGTGTGCCCACAGTTATTTCTATGGTAAAATAGTGATTTTTTTGTGTGTACTGTCTATGCATCACATTTCTTTTGAGTGTGTTCATCTATGTGTGTAAAGAATTTGCAGGACTGCACGACGAACAATCGTGTACAACGGATAGCGGAGCGTGGTCGCTAGCGGTCGTGTCCATTTTTGCTTATTACATGACGTCATCCAGCCACTGCCGAGAGCCAATTTATGAATGAAAATATAGTAAGCATGCGCAGTGCAAGCCTTCTATGTCCCCACACAGTATTCCACCAAAACAAGTGTAAAATTCTCTATCACCTCGTACCCAAATCGACCTAGAATTTCACTTTCCTATATTTTATATGAATTTTGAAAGGTATTCTCAGAGGATCTATTTTCTCACCGATACCGCACAGGTAAGCGAATTTCAATTGCTTCTTGCTTTTCCGTGAAAATCGTACGAATTAGCGTCACCCCCGCATCGTGTTTGTTGGAATTTGTAGAGTCTATCGCAACGTGTACAAAGTCAATTGGCTTCCGGGTTTTAGGACCGTCAGTCAATATGCATGAAATTGCAGAGTTTCGATAATTTTCGATCGATACTGGAGCGATCCGATCACGAACCAAGACCATTTCCTGCGTACACAATGTGACCGGATATCGTTATCGCTATCGATACTTCCACACGCAGTCGGAAGGCAACCACGTGGTCATGACGTGATCTGCGCGATTGCCCAATCAGCGGTCTCCGAATCGCTGTGCGCGGACGATCTATCCGTTGTACACAGTCTATGGACAATAGTTCGTCGTGGACTGTGCATTGCCATAAATCATGCATGAATTCTTCTAGCCGTAAGAGAACCCTCAGCCTTTCATTTGGCATGGGATCCTATGTCCAGCTATTTATAAATGCATCAACATGTTTAATTGGTAAGGCTATAAAGGGATGGGTCCTTATCACTAAAAAAATGTCCAGATTACTTTCTGTGTTAAAAATATTTGCATGTAGGTTGAATGACCCCTGCAAATATTTGTTTAATATGCAAATCCCTTAGGAGCACGTCCCAGGAGCTTTTTCGTCTCAGCAATTGACGTCACTCCCAATTCCAGGATTCTTCCTTATGGAGTTGTACCACACTCTAATTTAACCTGTGATGGTTTGGGCAAAAACGTGTAATTTCTGCTAGAGTGCAAATGAAGCATGATATTGAATGCAGCTCCAACAGATGACGCAAATGACAGCATTTCCTTATTCAAAAATATAATTGTAGGACTCAGAAGCCCAATTCATGTAATAATCATATTTGATGCTTGAGCACATGACCAGGCCAATACTATCACTGAGATTCACACGTATAGATTTACAAATACTGTATGTTAATTTTGAGTAAACTACAGAAGGTTCAGGTTAGCAGATTTTGTTTTCAAAATCATGTCACCCACAAAGATCAGAGAAGACAGAACACAAACAATTTAATCATGGGCAGATTAATCTACATGTAACATTAGCTAGACTAATACAGATTGGAAAAGCATCAGTCTTTGTCAATTTGATTCCTGGTGACTGGTAAATTAAGAGACTGCTGCTCAGCAGTCAAATCAAACGTGAACCTACTTCTTCTAATTGAGTTCTAACTTATTTTACATTTACATGTAAACACAACTTCAAAACGTAGGAAAGCGTGTTCCAGTCATACATGTGTGACTCCACGCTGAAGAGCTCATATATATATATGTCACTGTGTAAAACTTGAGTTTAATGCTATACACTCTATTCATACTGAAGAGCTGAAGAGCTCAGATGTCACCATGTAAAATTTGAGTTTAAAGGTCCCCTGTCATCAAAATGTATGTCGACTTATGATGCAACATAATATGTATATAACAAAATCACTAACTGTTCAATGGAAATATGTGTCCTATATTTTAAAATAATTTTTTTTTTTCTCAGCACTGATAAGCCCCGCCTCCAAAATATCCTCCAGCTCAAGATTCCCCCCGTGACATCATCAAAGGTAGAAATTAGCAGGATTATCACATGATAATAAGAAGAATTTATGCACAAACTAAACATTGCAATGACTACCTCCACCTGTCCACAATACCATCTAACAACCTTTCATGTGGGAATAATCGCTTCCTTATGTCAGAAATGTGCGAGCTATGTGATGCTATTATAAGGACTTGCAGGAAGTCATTGCAATGTTTAGTTTGTGCATAAATTCTTCTTATTATCATGTGATTATCCTGCTAATTTCTACCTTTGATGATGTCACGGGGGGAATCTTGTATTGGAAGATATTTTGGAGGCGGGGCTTATCAGTGCTGAGAAAAAATTTAGAAAAATTATTTTAAAATATAGGACACATATTTCCATTGAACATTTAGTGATTTTGTGACATACGTATTAAGTTGCATCAACAGAAGTCAACATACATTTTGATGACAGGGGCCCTTTAATGCTATATTCATACTGAAGAGCTGAAGAGCTCAGATGTCACCATGTAAAACTTGAGTTTTATGATATATTCATACTGAGAACAAGGTAATTGAAGTGGCAGAATATCAGGTGGTTGCAGAATCATTGGTACATCATGTATGATTACTAACAGTCTTTGTTTAATGTCACATTTCATGAAAGGAGCATTTTGTTGTTTAGTCAAAACAGAGGGGCAAATTAAACCTGTACACTGTCAATTGTTCAGTACTACTAGATTGTCATAAATATTGGCACCAACTTCATGTATCAGATGTGACGTAAAAGTGTTGGTAAGATTGCTTTCAAATATGATGATATGTTTCTTGTCATTTGTTTGTTTTAGGCTCGAATAAAGAAGATCATGCAAAAGGATGAAGATGTCGGGAAAGTGGCTGCTCCTGTTCCAGTACTGATATGTATCCTTCAAATAAATCTGATTGAAAAAGCTGAGGATGAACCCTTGTTAAGTGTCTTTTGACAGAAATCAGAAATGTAGATATATACAATTTATTGAATTAGACAAATAATGATAAAGCTATGATGTGGTTTTAAATTGTAATCATGAATCAAGAAAGCATGTGCTGCCAACCAGTGAGCGTGAAATAACTGATTGAATGCCCCAGGGTCGGTATGATTTTAATTGCCTCAATGTGTTTTTGATCAGTGATTCAAATATAATTGATAGTGTCCATGCCAATTTAGTCAATATTTTCAAAAGCTGATAAAATTTCTTGGTACTGAAATAAATTTGTCTCAATCTCATCTCACATTGCCATCAATCTCCCGCAAATCTTGTTTATAACCTGTAAACAACATTTCTATTCATTATTAGGGTTTTGTCCCAGTATAAAATTACCCCTTCAAAACATAGTAAATGATGAGATAATACACTTCAAACACTCTAACCTTGTTCAGATTACTCATTCCATATCTTCCTACTAAAGAATAAATGGAGGTGGTTGTGCATTGCTGACAGCAAGTATAAAAGTTTAAGTTTAGTTGATGTAGAAACGCTCTGTAGAATGAATTCTGCCATAACCCTTCTTGTAGTGATGTACCTGGGAGGTAAGCGCTGCACGGACATTGTATTGACCCTGGCTTATTGGTATAGTAACACTCTGTCATGTAAATGTACTATCACTACTAGTTGGATGACCAGTGAATGTGTTACTGTGATTAAATCATGGTCCTTAATACCTGATGTCACTTCATTCAGCTAAAGCTCTTGAGATCTTTGTGGAAGGTCTCATTACCAAAGCCTCACAGGAAACCTTGTCTAGGAATGCCAAGACGTTGACCACTTCACACATGTATGTATTTGATGCATTTATTTTCATCCGTTTCTGTTAACTTGTTATGCGTTTACTTATGAACCCTTGTGCGCTGCATTGTTTTGGGAGTGCAGAGATTTCACACAATCCTGACAGGGGTGCGTTATTGATCAGGCGCTAGTTTTGCACTGGAATGTTTTGAGGGAAAATATTGTCTAACAAAGTTGTAGAGAAATTCATTGCCTTTCTAGTCATATTTTTTTTTTGTTCACTTTCTTGCAATATGTGTCTAATGCAATGAAAAATCAACATTGGGTCATTGTTTACTAAATGCATTTTCTGCAACAAAAGTGCATTTTGCATTGCAAGTGGAAAGGGTTCAATGTCGGGGAAAAGACCAAGATTGATCAGAAAAAAATCACAGTGAGATTGAGGAGACAGAGGGACAGATACATCATACAGGACGATACAGTAAAATACAGTTGGCACTGATCAAAAGATTGAGGAGACAGCTAGAGCTATGGGAGTGTTAAAGAAGAGTATCTGAAAGAATGAATGAGACAAATATAAGATGGACATGCGACCAAGGATATGGAGGAATAGAAAAAAGGAGCTGAAATTAGCAAACTAAAATAATTTAGACACCTAAAAGCCAGTATTGCCATGCCATGGTTCAAGTTGAAACAAAAAGTACATGCAAAAGTCAGATTTGCTCTCAAAAGTCGAATGTAACAAGGTAGCCAGATGGCAATGGTAAAAAGCATGTGGGCTCTTGAGGTACGAACAATAGGGTGAACACAATCGCTGCGCACACATTCTTCTTAAACTCGAATGTGTAATTGACTTGCATGTGTTTGTGCTGAAATGCGAAGAGAACCCACCACCACATGTGCAAAACAGCGAATGGGATGCACAAAGAGTTAATAACTCTTTATATATGCCACTAGTGCATTTTGGTACAAGCAATACCTAGGACCCATAGCACAGTAGTCTGTCTGGCACAGAATGTGTTAGAGCAGACTGCATAAAGGCTATTGCACTGTTGCACTAGTGTGGCCGATTTAGCAACTTTGATTACTCCCAATCCACACAACTGTCTCTAAAAGCATGTCCATCATAGTGATAGCAGGTAATAGTGCTCAGCTCATTGGGTAAATAATGTCAGAATGATGTAGCTTCCTCCAATACATATTAAAGTTAACTAGGAAAGTTTCCCTTTAGTTGATATGCTTGAATATGAATTACTGCTGTTGATGTCATTGCTGTTATTATCATTGTTCACAACGAATTTGCAGTAAGCAGTGTATTGAGCAGGAGAACAAGTTTGACTTTCTGAGGGACCTGGTTGAGAGTGTGCCAACCATCTCCTGTGAGGATGAGGACACCAATAGCACAGGCTCACACCCCACAGACAGGTCAACAAATACAAGGTAACCCATCGCTAGAATAATACCAGGGGGTGTGACAACAAGCGTTTCGTAAGCTACAAGCAACTTTACACACAACTGCTGACATGTTCTTGTGCTCAATCAGATTCTCAGTGATTTGGATTCCCATCAGCTAAGATTAAGATTCCTTTTGCTAACAAGCATCAAAGTTTATGATTTGTTAAATTTGATTAGGATTGTTGAAAATTAAACTCTCATCTCATTTAGCAAAAGAATAGGTCACCAGTCGTCAGTAAAGTCGTCCATAGCTTACGTACTGCTAGGTATAAATACCCTCTGGCCATCTTGGATATAGTGTAGGCCTATAGTGCAGAGGCTATGTAGTGTACAGTGTATGTAAAATATCCAGACAATCTTGCTTGTAGAGTGTTAAAGAGTACTGTGTATACTGTATATACCATATATTTCGCAATCCAATTATTCGCGAATCAGGACTTCTCGACAATTCCGCGAATGGTTAAATTCATGATCGTGGAGTACAAGTATTAGTACGTGCTCGTGCAAGTCGTATTTATGTTTTCGCATGTTGTTAAATTTGTGAATAGCACCCGACTCGCAAAATTCACGAAAATAAAAACCCCGCAAAATATATGGCATATACAGTAGTACTCAGTAGATCGTGGTTGTAGAGCTTTGTAGTGTTTAATACTGAGACCATCTTGGCTGTAGAGTTATGTACTGTATAATACAGAGACCATTTTGGTTGTAGAGTGCTGAAGTGTGTATTCATTTTGTTCTGTCCTTTAGACAAGAATAAGAACTAACTTGGACTTCTATATTGCAATTGTTTAAACTTTCTGTGTGAAAATGCATGATTCATCCTAATGTTGCTGTATGTGCTGTGTATATATTCCTCAGGAGAAAGGGCAGAATAGGCAGGGATGCTTCAACACAGGGCAGCGTCCAATCACAGGACAGCGTCCAATCACAGAGCAGCGTCCAGTCAGTGGATGAGCCTTCATCAGATGAGGTTGGTTCAACTTGGGTGGCTGAGAGCAGTATTCATCTTGAATAACCTTTCCTGTCCTCATCAGTTAGTTCTCATCACTGCCATCCTCCTCTCTCTATTTTCCATCTGTCTTTTTGTAACTTCCTCAAATTCTTTCTCCCCCTTGGCTCTCTCCTTGTCTTTTACTTTCTCTATCATCCTTCATCATGTTACGATGCTCGCTCTCCTTCTCTTTTTTGGCTTCCAATCTCTTCCTTTAGCAATCGTTCTCTGTATGTGCCTTCTTTTTTCCAATATTTATCTCCCGTCACTACTTCCCCCCTCCCAAAGCAGTCTTCTACATCTGCTTTTAACTATAATTGTGTCCTTATTTGAACATAACATAGATGTTAATGTAAGCTAATTCATTTAATTTATTGAAATATGTTCCAGAACTCCCTTGAATGAAGAACATATATTTAGTAGCCATTTACCAGCATTATTTTACAATCTCAGTGATAGTACTGTATTAGTTTTAGTAATATTATTTTTGTTGTAAAGAACTTGTTGAGCAAGATATTCAATAAGATGTGTGAGAGAAAGAGACATATCTGGTACTTTGTACAATCCATATACAGAATTTAAATGAATCTGATGAATCCAATCTTGTTTGTGACAACTGAAACTGTATGAAACCGAGAGATGTGATGCTGTAATCTCACTGCAATGTGGCATTTTTAACCCGTTTTACACTGAGCCACTGAATTGGCAGGCTGGCTTTGCTCTACTTAGATACTGAGCAGTGTGTATTCTACTGTACAAGCAATGGACAAGAAGCAATTAAGCCACAGCCCTTTCCTTACTGCAGTTCCATGGCAAATGTTGATATTAGACAAGGGTTCATGAAGTCTGAAAATCTAACTGTGAGCGAGGGGTTAAACCAAGTGTGGACATTTTCTTTCCTCAATCAGGATTCCTGTGAATCGGATGAGTCTAGCAACATTAAAGACGAGAGGCAGAGACATCCGGCTGAAACCACCGGCGTCTTCACATCCAATTCATCCTGGTCATCATCATCTTTCTCACAGCAGAGGTCTCATGCAGCTCCAACTAGTTCCCACAACAGGTATGAGCCCTTTGGCCTGAATTCACAAAGTAGTTTTAGATTGAGACAACTGTTTAAGCAAATTTTGTGGCATGTAAGCAAATAAAGTATGGTTGATTTAGCTTGTATGCATCAAAAAGATCCAATACTGAACATGCAGTCCTGTGTAGGGTGCTCAATTCACAGCAGCTACTATGGTTTATGCCACCGTTTAATCAAATTGATGTACATATTTGACTGTACGTGCTAAATGAAGCATGCTTATCTGCTTACTGTACACACCACAAATTTGCTTGAGTAAACCGTGTTCTAAAGCTAACATTCCTTTGTGAATTCATGCCCTTTTGTGTCTCAGACAAACTGCTCAGTGATCTATGAGATATGTGTACAGTACTTGTTGAAATGTGGCTCTCATTTATAGTCACATGTAGACTGGCTCATGAAGAATAGGGCCTTTGATATGCATTACGGGGGAACATTACTAGCTCAGCAAATGATGTTGTCATCCACATCTCATTTTACAAATGAAAGATGAAGGCTGAAATATCATCTTACTGAATCAGAGAAACTAGCACTCTGAAAGTTTGCAGACCTTTTGTGGTATAAATTCATGATAATATCAAATGGGATAGTCCACCCAAAATTAATTTGGTTTCAATAAAAGCAGAAATATGAAAGAAACATATTAGTGAAAGGTAGAAGAAAATCTATCAAAGGATAAGGAAAGTTATGATCATTTAAAACGTTGAGTTGTATGATTCTATAAATTGGTCTCCTATTGTTTTTGATAGAGGTATGTGGATAAAAACGTGTCTTATGATATATCAAATGCACCATAAACAGAAAAAAGGCAACTATGTTTTGTTTTTCTCCCTTGCTACTTTTAAGTTTTCCGGGCCCCGGGCAGCCTTCATCCAGTGTGAGGTTTTCACCAGCCATGCCTCCGCCCCATCTACCTCATACAAACGCCCCTGCCATGGGGGCTTATCTGGCACCCCACCCTCACACCACACAGCACATTGACAATGGGGACAATAGCGATGAGGACTATGATGCGTAGCACCGCTAGCCAATCACTCTGACATCATCAAGATGGCATCATTTGTATGTCGCGGTTCTGTGGAAATAGTGCAAATTCTTCATAAGGGTGTTTGTGAACAATTGATGGCAGCGTCTCACAATACTCTTAATGCTGATATTTGACAGCCAATGTGAAGCTTTTCTAGGGAAGAGAGTGGTGATATACGCAATCTGGAACAAATCCAATCCTTCCTCGAAACACCAACAAGGAAAGTACTCTTCATCTGCATTCATGTCATCAAGGGAGGCAGAGTGCTAGGATATATGAGGTGATAAGATGAAGGGAATAGACAAATGAAGCAAATTTGGAATCACTATGTGAGAACTTTGTAAAATATTTATGTGGCAAAATGACACTGCTTATAGCAATGGCAATTTTATAGAGCATACATTAGTAGTATTTGTGATATGCAGTGCAGGGACTTACAGTGATGTTGATATGTAATCACAAAATCAAAGTTTGAGTGTTTAACTTCCTTTCTTCTGAAAAAAGAACTGTCAATGTTTTTGCTGTGATGTAAATTATCATGAATGTAATGCAGACACGTAGAGTTTCTCTAAATATTTTTCTTTTATAAAGGACATTACAAACTTCGCCAAATAATTAAGGTGTTTAAGCACATGATCTTTGTTGGGAGAATGAAAGTAGTATTATCAAATGTAATGATGGGTTGATACTACTGGCTTATTTCTACCTGGAAATACAACCCTGATAATAAGTTGAATTAAATTAAATTACAACTTGAGAAATTTGATTGCCACACATGGAGAAATATGCCTCCACCAAGTGGTAATTTGATCTGATTTGAATAGAAAATTGTGTATGTTCAGATTCAGAAGAAAGAGAGTTGTAGCATTTATCTGTCTTTGATGAAAAACCTTTGCCAGATATATTCCAAATGTTCTTTTTATAATGCCTATAGATATTGAACTATGTACTTTATTTTATCAGTGTTGGAAAACTTGCATACTAGGTTTGCCAAATAAGCTAATATAGGATTGTATTAAAGTTTTATTTTTATTGGAAGTTTGCAAAGAGCATGACCTTTGATCTTCACCCTCCAAGGATATCACATCATAGCTTATCAAGTCATCTCCATGTGGTGTTCCACTTTTGTTTGATTAAAATTGGTTGAACAGATTTTTAGTAAGAGGAAAGCAACTATTTATGGCAAAGGTCATCGACCTTTGACCTCTCAGGGATTTGACCTTAAATGTCATCAGTTTATTTCCATATATGGACCAGGAAGGTGTAAGAACTGGAGTCAGCATGAAGAATAATTCATTCCTACACCAGTCATGTTTGATGATAGCACAATAGAATATTTTATGTGTTTGTCTCTTTGATCCAGTGATGACCGCCGCCAAACAGGCAAGACAAATTTGGGGTGCATTTTGAGGAAGATATATTTTGTATGCGCAGAAGATTTCAGAGCCACTTTGTGTACTAAAGTGCATGTCCAGTAGTAGTAGTACGTATTTTGATGATATGATTCTGTGATTTTCAAATGATATTTTTTGTTTTGTTTTTGTGATAAAAAATGGAGAATACTCTCGAGAACATGTCAGATAAATGCCTCGATATCGCACATTGGTCAATCATATTTCCTTACAAATATATTGTAAATCGTTTATCAAGGGTTTCGCCTTCCATGGAAACAACCTCAATTTCGTGTCCAGCAAAGACTGAACGGTTGACATATTTCTCAAAACAGATGTTTTGTTATTCAGAGGAAGGCAATACAGCATATTGTTTAAAACACCTGAATGTCTTGAATATTTTGAGGCGGCAGTCATCATAGATCAAAGAAAGTCTATCCGAGCAAAGTCCATTCATAATACAGGTTCATATATGGACCATCTTTGAACTACATGTATGTTTACTGGAAGTGTAATAATTGTGAAAAGGGTCAATATTAGGTAAATTTTTGGCAATTCGACTGCAAATCTCATCCATCTATCTCCATATAGTGATCCATCATTTTACTATGTTGGGTTGCAATTGGATCACTTTATTTGAAGTTATTAGGAAACATACAAGTTGTGGACATTTACACAGTGCTGATTGACCTTTGACCTTACAGGAATTTAAAATTAATTGACAATTGACCTCTAGGAAATTTGACCTTTAGTCTGATCAGTCATTGTCATGTAGTGATACATCTGTATCAAGTTTGGTGGAAATTGGATATGTGAATGTCTAGTTACTAGGAAAATGACACGTCTTGACAATTTTCAACAATTTGGGGCAAAGTTAATTGACATTTGCCCGACATATCATCATTCTACCTCCATGTAATGATCCATGTTTGGTTGGAAATGGAGTATTGCATGTCTATTGTTTTGTGAAAAGTTCAATTTTGGTAAATTTTGGCAAAAGTTCCATTGACTTTTATATTTTGACCTCAGATTTAGTGTCAGAGGCATGACAATGGAAGAAACAGACATTTGAGAAAATTGATATATGAAGACTTTATTTGCATTTGTAAATGATTATTACTAGAACTGAAACACGACAATGTGCCATGGGTCTATTTGATTTTTCAACAACAATGCGCACAATTAAATGTTTTATCAGGGTGTTTTTATGGAGATATTTATGCATAGGGTATAACCTCTCTGCAGTGTTGATGTACCTGGAGATTAATACATGTATTGTCTTAGCGATAATGAATATGAAGTGCTTTGAATTTGGCCCATGCTAAATTGGCAAATAGTCACCAACCTAAGCTTGAGTCTGTAATATTAGGCATGTGCAGACTCTGTCCCGTTGCCTCACAGATCTTACACATTCCACAAATGCATGGAGGTTGTGGTAAATTAGGTGGAAACCCTTGAAAGATTAAGGATGATTAAAGAAATGGATATCCATCCCTTTGAACGAGGTTTGGTTCTGACACTCAATATTCATGACTGGCAGCTTCACTTAACAACATGATGCATACAGGATTGTGTTCACCTGGATTTCACCATTGGTTCTGCATATTCCTAAAGATGCATACATTTCAGCTTGTGCTGATTAACTGGTTGTTATGTAGTTAATGAGGACAATCAACCTCAAAATTTGTTACTTTTGTAGATAGAAATACTAGTAATAGGGCGCGGCTGGGCACATATTTCATGTTTCTTTTCAAAAGGGAAAATATCTTGAAGTAATGTTTCCAGCAACTTTTTAATGGAATATCACAGTGTGAAATTGAGCCTTTTGTACTGCAAACTTGATACTGTTTTTTAAAGCCATTTTACTTTATTGTAACAATATTCTTTGATTACATCTTTAGAGACGTGTTGCAAGTATTACATGTTACCACTGCACAAGCATCTGGGGTGAGTACCTTTCCCCAAATTATTTTGTTTATGCATCATATCCACGCAAAAATTATCCAGCAAATTCGAACATGGGATCAAAGAGAAAATCTTTGTAATGCATTCTTTTGTGACTAAAAGAAGAGTATAATGAATCTGCATTCATTAAAGGCCTGATGGTACTCCATGTCATTTAAACATCCTTGGAATAACTGTCCTGCATCCGCATTGCAAGGATGATCCAATTTTGAAAGCACATTTACTGTTTGTGCTGTGACTAGGGCAATGGCGATGTGTGCCGAGTCAAGTGTTTTGTCTGAATTCAGATGTTGTGAAAGGGCACCTGGCTTTAATGGACCTCTGTGCATATCAGTTATTCAGATATTTATGACGGTTGCGAGTATACTAGGTAAAAAGGTCATACAATGTACACAAAAAAGAAATTGCACATGTGCGACTTGACATATTGTGGTTGTTACTTCTTTTCTTTGGAAGCAATTTAAATATTCTGAAAGTACGCACGCACATGGGGCAGGGGGAGTTGTGAAAGTAAACAACATTCAACATTCACACTCAAGTGTGGTTTCTGTCAAAAGTGAAGAGTGACACATGTGTACAAATGTTTGCATCAATGTACCTTTTGAAAAGTTAATGTACTTATGATTTCTGACTTGTATCAGAAATGTAATCATTCATCAATGTATTTGTGCATTTGTTATCTTCATTTCAACATTTATTTTCCCTTTTTATTTGTCCAACTGTATTGCCACAAATGATTGAATCTCAGATATGAATAAAGTGATGCTTTTTCTATTCCTTACACACCTGTCTGAAATATATGTGGTAAAGGTTGAAAGGTAAGAGGAAGAACATTCATATCCTGCCATCATAACACAGTCTCACACACAAGATAACAAGCAAAACAACTTCAAGAAATAACACTAAATACTGCCATCCTGTTTGTACCTGTTGTATTCTCTTTTTGATTGAAACAACTAGTGCAGACGTAACGACGACACAATGTCCATCTCGATATACTGCTACCACTCCGTTCTTCAACGTCTACTTCCTCCCCAACACTCTCTCTCACTGTCTCTCCTCCCCTTCAAGTCGACACATTATAATACTATAAACAAATGTAGTAAAACCAGACATACAATATACAATACACACCTGCGCAAGTCTCCAGATGGGTTCTTGTCAATATACAGTGACAGAGAGTCCTTTTTAAATACACATCAGACTTGGGCATTTGCAAGGGAAAAGCAACATAGAAATAAGAATTATCCTCATATTAGATACATATAAATAATACAGATGTTCATTCATAATTACACATCATAACTACTTCTCAAAAGTGTACAAGTATTAATGATAGTTAGTAGCCTATACTCTTATCTAGTCTTCTTTATAATAAAGATACAATATCAGTTACAGCAATTGGTAGCAAGGCAGATCGTTACTTCTAGGAAAAAAAAGCATGATATCCAACCAGTGTAGCTTTACGCTACGAATACAAGATAAATCGTTCAGGTACAAGGATTGCATACAAAGCTATTTCTGTTGATGAAGAAGAAAAAGGAGACCTCCCTTCTAACAACCAAAGGAAATGCATATTATATAAATGAGGTAAATATTTCTTAAATATAACTCGGTATCACCACAGCTACGCTCGCCCGATCCACAGACTTGTAATCAATAATTAAGGCTAACTGGAAACACACACAGCTGTGCACTACCCTCTCTTCCAATTGGTATAAAGAGAGTTGAAAACTACTTAAACAATGCTCTTTCCTAATGACACAGCAAGCAGCAAAATGGATGCACTCATGAAGGTCAATGCACTCTACATGCGAGACAGCAGAACAGGCAAAGCAGCTACACAGACAACACACACCCTCTCAGAAAAAAACATGATAAAATAAAAGAAATGCAGGCTTGGAAGACTGGGCAACATAGTTTGGCTAGCCTGCCATAATGTTACAGTAACAAAAAAAATACAACTTAAACTAGGGTTTTAGAACAATCTGCCATATGTAAATGGACTACACTAGTGTTCATTTCTTATTCAGCCTACATACCTAGCTCATAATAATGATCTGAAACACTAGCATTGCAAATTTCCATTCCAATTTCTCTTCTTGAAGTATTACAAGTGATCTAACCACATGCTGGCAGACTACACATATATCAGGTACATCAAATCGTTATCAAAGAGAAATGGGGAATCTTAAACAATCCAGGACTGCACTGCAAGAGAAGGTACAATCAATTGTATGTAATTACACAACAGATGCTTTTTTTCTTTAGATTCGATCATTGTGTCCATTTGAATTGGATGTAATTACTTACAATCAGGCCTAATCTTTGTGTAGTGAAGCCCTGCCACTCAATCATTCAAAATTCATATATATATATATATATATCTCAAGGTCTGACAAAGCTATTAAAAAAAAAACAGTTTAGAAAGTTGCCGTTGGGAAAGGGAAAAATGATCTTTGCATGATCTATGAAGCACTTCTTACTGGTTAAACCAGTAGGATATCAATTGCTTAGCAATAACATACAGAATAATCATTGGAACTAACTACAGGCAGGGAAATGTACAACTTCGAACAGATTTGAAAGAATAGTTGATCTCAAGATGAAAGGAAATACATTTGCACTACCCTATTTATAGAGTGTCATTCTACATGCTCTGATATGTGAAGAACTGTGATACTAAGTGTGTGCCAAAGAGCAACACAAGTTATTAAGAAAACAAACTATTCCTGCCCACATTCACACACAAACATACACAAGTTTGTACAGCTTTATCTCTTCTTCAGGATTGTCGAATCAAGCCTACATCAAGCAATGTTTCTTGACGGGTGTTTGTGCTATGGTTTCTACCATGCACAGGAGTAATATACCACGTATGATGGCATACATGTATAAAGCACAGCATGCCTAACTTACTCTTCATATATATGCATTATTCAAAATGACAATTACATTTGCTCAGGACTTGAAATATTAAAATATCATCTGAGCAATGTAATATTCATTATCTACGTCCACAATGCTTCACAACTTCTCGCGTCTACAATTAATGATATTCCTAATAGTACTGTTGCTTCACATCTTTATTTTATTTTCTTTCTCTTTTTTTTTTGGCTGCATTTTTTGCTGATATGATTAACTTCATTGTAATGATAAATAAGATATGGGAATTACATTAATCTCTTCCATACACATGTTTGACAGAATGATAAAGAGACTCTTCTTGTAATGCCACATTCAGACAGAGTTTGGACTACACACAACACACAGTGAGACCTGGGCTGCTTCACTATGTTAACACCGCTCATTAAATGGCATGGATAAGGGGATAATGCAAGTCATTAGGACATTGCCAGAACTATAAAGACTTACTTTATGAAACCCACCATCATTGACCTCTCACCAAGCATTGTAATGTCTATATATAGGAAATGCTTTCGCGGGAGGGAACATAAATGACCTCAAGAAGCACAATGAACTTGCTTTCTTCCACCAATTAGTATATCATTGCAAGGGAACTCTTCAGAAAGATATATCCAGTTCCTTTGTGGGTTTTTTGTGTGTGTTGTTTTGCTGTAAAATATGTTATTCATAATGACAGATAAGTTATTATCTACATGTAATGGAGACACTGATAAATGTTGATTACGGGGACAAACTGATATTCCTAATAAAACTTGTGTACAAAAAAATAAATAAATCCTAGTTCTTATTCTCAAATTGTAACTACATACCCACAATCACCTAGGCACTTTGAATTTAGGGTATATATGTCAGATTTAAAACAATTCTTTTGAGGGGAGAAAACCGCTCTCTGGAAGCAGGCCTGAACTCCATAGCAAATTTAAAAATGGTTCTATTTTCTAATTGTACAGTATTACAACATAACATTATGTGTATGTAAGTGTTTCAGTACATAGCAAGAGAAAAAAAAATATTCACATTTGTACAGAATACGAGACAATTTAGTTTGCCATACATTACAAAACAGAAAGCAAAAAGAGACACAAACAATTAAGTACATCTTTGCTATCTTAGTGTTTTGTTTTCTTTGCTTTCCACAAAATGTTCATTCTCCATAAGTTAGGTTACAATGAGCTAATGAAAGACACAACAAGACTATTCCAGGAAAATATTACAGATAATGCCGCCTGGGGGTAAATGGATAGATAAATACTAAGAACTGGTGGCCAGAATTACAGAAAATCCAAGATTTGTGTCAATTAGGTTTTTCCAAATTCTAACTCCATATCATTAATCCCAAAGAGTTCTAAAGCTTATTGATCAATACTCATGAATATTTCATTGGTGCAAAGTATCATCTTCAACATTACCAGAGTAATTACAACATGACATTTTAAAGGCAGATATTATCAACTTACATTGCAGTATACACTTTAAGAAGAAACACACAAATATCATAAAATAGAAATACACTCCAGGCTAAAACAGCTTTCAGACAAAATATTTAATGCTGAGATGTATCTAGGGTTGCATGGATCTCAAAAATAACTTTCATTTTAGCACAAAAAAAAAAGAAATAAATCTAGTCACTTTTCATTTTCGTTCAGGGCTACTCCATTAAAGAGATTCCATTACAAAGAGATCTACTCTGAACATACTCTTGTTCTGTACCATACCAAAGGAGTACAAGCGAGTCACGACAAGGACAATATCAGAGTGGGCAAGACGTTACAAAGCAATATTCATATCAATGCAACAGATTCAATTGATAGCTCTGTATTTGCACCAGTTATGTTATATCTTCAATCATCATCCTGGTTTGGCATACAAGTTTATTCTGAAGGTTTTATGGAAAAGCGTATTGTGATTTCCACATGAATTGCCAATGTCATGACCATCTAATTTAGCATGACCATCTAATTTAGAATGATTAAACATTTCTTTGTAGTGGGTAGGTACCATTTCATATTCAATTTCAAGTTCGCATTAAAAAAATACTTAACGGGTATTCCAAAAGTCACAACAAAGATCTATAAATTGTGTTGCTTTAATCTTTATTGACCTTCAGTTTCTCCCAAAATAGTGAATACTCATACATTTGTGACATTTGGTCCTGACATGATTCTGTTTCCCTCCCTTTAAGCAGAGCGGACTGCTCCAACAATAACTACTTTTATCATCGGAATTCAATGTCTCGTCTTGTTTGGAGCGCATCTTCTACATAACCTAAGGATTTCTTGCTCACAACTTTCACTCATCATGGACGAATATGGACAAGTGCAAATGAAATACAACATTTTGTTTGTACTGGGAGCAGTCGGTTGGTGTTGGCGGAAAAAACATATTTGCGTAATGATGATGATGCAGCAAAGGCATCAATTGGCAGAATAATATAAGCAAGGGGGAAAGAAATTATGCACTGTTCCACTTCCCTTGAGGAACGAGACACGTTTCATTGTCAAAATGCATTAGAGTAATCCTCTTTGCTTATTCTGTTACTTATTACCATATATCCAATGTATGTAAAAACGAAGCATCAGTCTTTGTTTTGTTCTTTTTACATATTACAAGATAGTCACCTCTCTGTGCACATAAAATGTTGTTTTAAAAATGAAAAATCAATATGATTTTTCCAACACATTTCATCACACATTCTCAACAATTGCAGCAATTGACTCTTCACCTCCTTCATTTCATTTCAAGATTGGTGTGTATCCCATACTGAGACAACTTGTGTGACCTAAAAACCCTGTGCACTTGGACAGAGATATTTCTTTCCAGTTTGTTATTTCTTTTCATATACAGAACAACCTACACACATATATGCACATCCTCTTCCTCTCACTTTCTCTACCTGTCTCTCCCCCTCTCTCATTGTCTATTCCCCATTCTTTCTCTATTTTTCTCCCCCATCCCCACCCCTGCTTTCTCTCCCCACTCTCACTCTCCCTCTCTTGTTCTGTTTTCCATCCCCCCACTCTCCTTTACAACATACTTGCCTCTCCTTCAATATCTAATGGTAAGAAGCTACGTAAGATTTTTTTTCTGGAAGCAAGTAATATCAGAACAGTGGATGCATAAATTTCAAAACGTTGATCAATATTTCTTTTCAAACATGTTAAAGTTAATTGCAATAAAAACATCACATCATCACGCTTCCAAATACACCTCATTTCCAACTCTGCGAAATGCCAGGAACACGACACAGAACATGCATCGGCAGAGTTGAGTTATTATGTTTTTTTCTTCATAACATTGACAATTGTAATAATTTTTTGCAGGAAGAGTTTTTGCCAACACATGCCTGAAATGAGATCCATGCACAATCCCGCAAGCCAGGTGCAACGACGGAGCGAAGATAATGCTTTGGATGTTCAGGTAGCTGGTGAGCACAATAGTTGGTTTGAAATTCACAGGAGCATGATCAAGAGCAGACAAGGGGAGGGGAACATATCTCCCCCCTTCCAACCCCCTCACTCCCACTCCTGTTCAATAGCAGCTTTCCAGTCTTCATGACTGGTCCTGCTCTGCGTAGCTGGTTCGATGCGGGGTGGGTGGGGTACCGGAACTTGATGCTGTAAACAAATATTAAAAGACAAAACATAATCAAAATGCAAAAATAATACACTGCAAACTGAATCTTTAATATATAGCAAAATAAAGAAGCATTTCAGTTTGAAAAGGCAATCAGTCACTCTCTGTCCAATATACAAAAAGTTTACATGAAATCATTCCTAACTCCTAATCCTGATCATTCCTGATCATTCTCCAAAAACAGACCCGAGATGAGCATACCCCAGGAAGATTCAACCAAATATCCTTGGAGCTCTCGGCTCTCTACCTCACAACTTTATTTGTTCTGTTACTTACAGCTTCTCCATTGATGGAAATGAATGTATGTGCAAGATTAGGATTCAATGCACACAAGAAAACATCAATGTAAGTTGTCATCACCTTCCTCACTATATAAGAGTACACCCCCACCCCTTACACTTTATCCTAGAAGTACAAATCATGATGTACCAAACTCGCTAGCTTTACAAATTCAGACTTTATTCAGTCAGCCCTATTCAGTCGCAATCCACATTTTAACTGACCTTCCTCGCCCAGGGAGTGCCTAGGTGAGTGTCCCCCGGAGAAGTCTGGTGACTCCTGTGAGCCTTGTGAGCTGTCCCGCGAGGCCGCGCCTACCTCCAGACTGACCACGCCTAGCTGTCCATTCTGGTCACCAGGGACAGAGGTATGGCTGAGATTGATGACAGTGTTAGGACGCTGGCGAGTCACGCCTGGCCGGATAGGGGGTATCGATCCCCCCACCATGCTCTTGATCCGGGCTGGTCGGTTCTCTGGTATGGACTGTTGGGGAGCAAAGCAAAGACTCTATGATCTACAAAACTAGACATCTTTGAAGAATCCCTTCATCATCATTTTGATAGTGTTTTGTCACTGTGTTTTAATTCTTGTATAATACTATTTTCGCAGTACTGTCTATATTGATTTAAATGAATGAATGAGTCGAGTTAAATGTGAAAACAAAAATTGTCAGGTAAATAAAAGGCACCCAGTGCGTAGCTACATGAATCTGAAGACATGATTCTTCTTTTTTTTTATCTTCTGACCTTATGTTTGATTCACAGGGGCAGATGCATTATACAAATAAGTAGACTAATTTTTTTAAATAGTATTTTGACTACCATATTCTTGCTGATATTAAGATTTGATATACTATATACACCAAGTACATGTTCAATAACTAATCAAATGCTATTACAGGCTTTTACAGGAAAAACAATAGAATTACACAATCATAAGGGATTGCATAGATTTATTTTAATAATGTATAACTTGAGTACCTACTCTAATGTCTAGTAGTAAACCGATCAGATAAGATTTTATATCTAGCCAAGGAAGGACAGCTGGAGTACTTACAGGGATGTCTTGGTGCCTACTCTAATGTCTAGTAGTAAACTGATCAGATAAGATTTTATATCTAGCCAAGGAAGGACAGCTGGAATACTTACGGGGATGTCTTGTAGCTTGGACAGGCTGTCTCCTGGTCCCATGTGAGTTATGTGGCTGAAGTTACTCGGCGTAGATATAATAACAGTTCTGAGGGATCGCAAACCGGACAATGGTATATCATTAGTTACAATGAAAACTATACATCCATGGTAACTAACTGAATTACATTAATGTAAATATCTGTGATATTACCACATACGCCTTTATACTTCTCTTTCACAAGCTTCAGTTTTATTGAGTCATGATTTTTAATTCAAACCTTATATTATCTACAGTAACAGTTTCCATGACAGGGCAAAATTAGGAGACTTTCATCTGCAGCTCCACAATTCAACCAATACCATGCTAATGGCAAATGCACATGAGGCAGTATTTACACAGAATACTAAATTCCTCTTCTTTAAATACTTAAGGGCAAAAGGCATGCTGCAAGCACATTCAGAAATAGCAAAAGAAGTTAAATCAAATGCTAAACATAACAACTACAAGAGCAATGACAGAAATGATAACAAAACTCAAAAAGTTGTCAAAAAGCAGCTACAATGTACCTAAAATTGTGCCTTTGTGCACAAAATGTGAAGGGTAAACTACAGCGAAGACACAATGTCTACTCTTGAACTTCTGAACAAACAAGATGAATATGTTGAAAAGAAATTTTAGGCATACACACGGTAGTAGTAAGGATAGGGTGCCCCATCCTGTAAATGAATAAATAACAAGATGGAATATGTCTCCGCCCCCTACTATCCACATCTCTATGTCAAACAATGCTTTAACAACAAAACTGTAAATCATACAGATCAAATTACATTTCAAAGTGCCTTAGTTGCCTGGCAATGAGTGGATGACAACGTTGAATCCTAATGCTTCCACAACTTCTTTCCTGACTTCTTTCGTCAATAATGTTCAAGCTAGAACATGCAATCTTTATTACTGGGCATGTAGCCAATTTTCTTTCTGCAAATTTGTGGAAGAATATTTCTGACAAGGGCAAGTCATAGAGTAGGTAGTATGGGAGAACTTGAATTGTGAGGGCAAGATTTCTGAGGACTAGTTCTAAGGGTTTCCTACATGATATATATGTATTGTATTATTTTCAGAATTTCACTTTCTAATTATCAAGGCTTATAAAAAGATGTTGTTGGTCTATAAGCTACATGTTTAATATGTAACAGCAGCTATCATAATAACTCTTTTAAAGTTACAAAAATGACAGAAATGGAGTAATCAGCAGCGTCTATGCATATTTCATACTTAAACTTCTACTTTTTTAGGTTTATGTGCATTAATTGTGCAAAAATGCAGGAATGACACATTTTTAAATTCATTTTAATACAAAATAATAGTGACCATTCTAAGGTCAACATGTTTATGAACACAAAAACAAAAATTATTTAAGAGTGCTATAAGTGTACTTTAATGTTTATTAGAATTACAATACCATTGGGGTATATAGGCACTCAATGATAGTTTTACTATCAGCATTATACTGTAGTGACTGGTGGGTAAAGAACTAGGGGGTATATTTCAGTACTATCATCAAATTGGGGGAAGAATATTAATATCTTGCAAAGTCAATTAGGTTAAGGTTTATATTTGCATTCACCAGATTAACTCTTAATTGGAACATGGTCAGATAGGGTAAGACAGTGTGAGGGTAAAGTGAGTGTATGTTTGTCTGGGGGGGGGGGGGGGGCAAGGTGGGGGAGGGGGATGGATGAGTTGGTTGGGGAAAAGTGAGGAATTGTGAGGGAGGGTAGGGAATGGAAAAGGTTAAGACACACAACTGGTGTCAGTTAAAGGGAATATACTGTCTTGGGAAGCCAAAAATGCCTTCAAAAGGTGATCATGAGCAACCTTCTTGCCAATGGTCTTAAATTCATGTATTGTCCATTTTAGAAACTTGCTGGAAGTTATTTGCCCTCAAATGATCCACATTTGGAGAAATTAGTGATTAAATCACAAATCCTCAAAATGTTCGGTCCGACAATTTTGATAATTTGTGATTTAATCACTAATTACTAATTCGCTAATTTTAGTAACTTGGTGAAAGTTATTGCCCTCAAATGATCCACATTTGGAGCAATTAGTGACAAAATCACAAACCCTCAAAATGTTCGGACAGCAAGTTTCTAAAATAAGTTAATTAGTAATTAGTGATTTAATTACAAAATACTCTAAATGGGGATCATTTGAGGGCAAATAACTTTCAACAAGTTTCTAAAATGGACAGTACATGAATTTAAGACCAGTGGCAAGAAGATTGCTCACAATCACCTTTTGAAGGCTTTTTGTCTTCCCAGTACAGTATATTCCCTTTGAGGAATATAAATGTACACTTTAACAACATTAAATATTCAAGTCTACCCAGAATACCCCACTATGATGTGAATGATATGAAAATCTAATGACAACAAGAAAACTAATCAATACTGACCAATAACATAATTTTCCATCAAGTTTGTTTTGACAAGATGATTGTTGAGATTTTCTACCCAAGGAAGCATTACTCTGCTAATTTGTGAATACAGATACAAAAGGTGCTACTTCATAATATGTAGTCTACATGGATATGTATCATCTCATCTATTGATTCAACATGAACTTTACAGTCAATAATAAAAGACATAGAAAAACATTTACTTAGACATACAACCCTGGACTTTTACCACCCATCCAAATGGGCTAAGTGCACATGTTTGTGACATGCGCAAGGGCAAACTGCATTAATACATTCTCATAAGAGCAGAATCGTATTATTATGGAGGCATAATATTATAATTCTTATATGAATTAGGAGAGCGCAAGAAATAATCGGTAATCACAAAATATTACAGTATACCCGCAAAGTAATTCCTTCTCTATTTCATTAAATACAGACCAACACTTCTCTCCTTTATACATGGCATTAGCTCTTCCTACACAATTTATATTGCAGTAAAGTTGATGGGGTAACAAACATGAAATCGTAGAATAATAAGGATTCATGAAGAATTCCCTAACAAGGCTGATTATTCATGTTTGTCATGTCATGAGTTGGAAAACTGATTGTACTGCATACATGTATCATAGCATACCCCAAACAAGTTTGACTCAAACACAAACACAAGTAGATGAACAATGGTGGACAAGAGCTTTTGATATACAGACATTGGCCAATATTCTGTTAACAACCTTTAACAACAAGGAATAATTCCTAAGAGTACTTTGTAGTGAACACCAACAAACTGGTGACAGGTTTGGGGAAAGAGTACGGCATTGCATGAACTCCTCAGTACCCTAATGCACAATGCAAAGACAAGCACTCCCCTGTAGATCACCTGGGGACAAGTGAAAATGGCAATGCAAGATTGCAAAGGCAGATATATATCTAAATGGTCTGATTGCCCTAAACCCGTTGGCTTCTTTGGTGTTTTTTCTTCCGCCGTACTCTTCAACATGTTATCCAGGTTGTATTCCCTTTTGAACTTGACATTATGTCTAATGGCAAATCAATGTGGATTATGTTTTTTTATATATTAAATGCAATCTTTATATTCAATTATGTATGGTTTCAAAATCATAACATTTACAAATTGTCAAATACTTACTACATGTACTTATTTAGCATGGTTTAAAGCCTCAATTTATAGTTAAGAATCTAGCTTTGTTGCTATTCTACAAGATCATTGATTAACCTAACACCAGATTTACTCATAAGAGAGAAGTATTGGTTGGATTTAAGCTTAGTTTATATGCACTGATTTCTACTTTTAAACTAGTATCTCGCTTCAACATTCTGCTCTTTTCAATAATAAGTAGGTCACTATAACATCAGATTTCTCATGAGGGTAGGGTTACTTTACTATGCAAGTTTTATTGAATCCCTATTATCATATTTCCAAACTGAAGTCTAGTTATATTCTGTGATGCTACATCATCCCTCTGTTGGGCCTATCAAAAATTAGATTGTTTTATGGCATTAGTTAAAACGAAAGAAGAGCCCTTCAGCAGGTAAAAAACATTTTTAAACTACAGCAATTTGATTGCCACGCAAGTCGATAAATATGCCTTCGCATTTTTGCTAGCTTCATTTGGTCGACAATGGTAATCTTCTCAGAAAACTTGTAGGCTTGGTTGATAATGTACCATTGAATTCCTATGTGAAATTTCAATTGCAAGTGCAATTTCTAGTATATGCAAAAAACTTTTCTTTCTTTTTTTTTTTTTTTTGGGGGGGGGGGGGGGGGAGGGGGGCCAGGGATGACCAAGTTGGCAATGTTCATTGACCCAAAATGTCATCAGTCGACAGACATATTCGGGAAAGACGGACGGACATCCCCAAAACATAATGCCTCTGGCCACTTAGTGGAGTAGCAGCACCACACTGCTGTCCGCTGTAATACTGCATATGAATGTAGACTATTGTTGCTACAAGGATAGTTCTTCACTTTTCCTGCAAGGGATTGTGAAGCTATGACTGTGAGATTTCATACACTTTACTGTTACTTGGGTATACTTCAGATTCTTGCTGAGTTTCATGACTTTTGCAAAAGGGCCACCCTCTGTTTAAGATAGATCTCAATTTCTTTGTTTAATCTGAAATGAACAATTTGACACTAGGGCTGGTATTCTACATGAGTTATGTCTGCTCATGGGGTTACTATCAGGTCAAACTAAGCTTGGTCTAACTTGCTGTGTTAAGCAGAAGCTGAGCGCTGCAATAGAGTTTGTGCAATGAAATGTCTGTTTTCATGCATGTTACATTAAACAAATCTTGTAACTATTTGAGTTGATGCATTGATGCAGACCGATTGTGCTCCACACACTGGAACATTTGACATCAAGATATGAATTGATAGATGAGAGGTACTATACATTGATTTATATATAGAATTCAACCTACGCTCTACATTTTCAGCAGGCTTCAGGTTGCTGCTGTGATCTAGCATGTAAACATGTGCACATATGCTACACACATTTCTTTTCAAAAACATGATTTCCCTCATTTCTGTTTTACTTCTTTGAAGAAGCTTATATTTTGCTCTAATATTACTGAGCATGCCGAGTTCTCAGTTTTATGTTGGTGATTATACTGGGCGTGTGCAACGGTACCTAGTCACAGTGGAGAAGGTTTAAGGTGGGTTTAAGGAAGGTCTAAAATTACACCGTCCTAAAACCAGCATCTAACTAAAATTCACAATATACACTTGGCACAGAAATAAAATTGGACTCACTGTAAGCCTAAAATCAAAGTAAGTTAGATTAAAATTTGGGTTTATTAACAGAATACAGGCCATTAAGTAGGAGGAAGAAAATTACATGGACATGAAGAGATAGAACATGAGTTAAGGAGCAAATCAAGCTACATGACACAGTGCAGGAGCCATCTGGAAGTAAAAGAAACATTACTCAATATTACATACCTGCTTTGATACTTTGTCGATCTGCTCACCAATATGATTTAGGATAGTTTAATGTGGGATAAGTAAACACACAGACATCAATCAAAGGATGAAGAGAAACAATCTACTATATCATCATACAATTCTTTATCAAAGGGAATACATATCTCAGCTACTAGCTATTACTGCTACTACTACTAAGGCTGCTATTCTAGAATATTTGTGGGAAAATTAGCTACAATACCATCCGTAAATAAAAAGGTATATCGGGATGCATATCCAGGCATGCTGCTATATCCTGAACTTGTAAAGCAAGAGGGTGAATACACCACCATAAGGTCAGCACCAATGACTTAATACATAAATACTCCTTGTGCCCAAAGCAATCGAGGGTGTGTGGGAGATTAAGGAAGAGGAGGAGGAGGAGGAGGAGGAGGAGGAGGAGGAGGAGGAGGAGGAGGAGGAGGAGGAGGAGGAGGAGGAGGAGGAGGAGGAGGAGGAACAGCAGGAGGAGCAGGAGGAGGAGGAGCAGGATGAGCAGGAGGAGGAGGAGGAGCAGGAGCAGGAGCAGGAGGAGGAGGAGGAGGAGGAGGAGGAGGAGGAGGAGGAGGAGGAGGAGGAGGAACAGCAGGAGGAGCAGGAGGAGGAGGAGCAGGATGAGCAGGAGGAGCAGGAGGAGCAGGAGCAGGAGCAGGAGGAGGAGGAGGAGGAGGAGGAGGAGGAGGAGGAGGAGGAGGAGGAGGCAGTTGGACATTTCACACAGAATATGTTAAGAACTGCATCATTCTTTACCAACCTATTCCAACAACAACATACATTTCTAATCAGTCCAGTACTTTGCACATCATAAACAAACATGAAATAAATATATTTTGCTGGATGAAAAATAGAATAAAACTACACAATTTAAGTGCATATTAAGCATACTGAAGGGAAACATGGGATTTTGGTTTTGTTAGACTTGCTCAAAACAACAGCAATACAAATGGAAGGCATTGTAAAGGAGAACTTTTGCATGAGGTGCATGCACAAGGGTATTGAAAGCTTACAGCTCAACTGGATCCATACAGATTGTAAGGTAAGGGTGCACAAAGGCAGAATGCTACTCACTTTCTGATCTCATCTTTGGATTTGAAGGAGAACTTTCTCTTGTTGGCCTGCTGCTTGCTAGACTTCATGGCCGTCGGGATGTTCAGCTCCTCCCGTTCTACACGTAACAAATATGTCGGGTATGTTAAAGACAAGCAGAGGTACTGGTGACAGCTACAAAATGGGTATACTATCAGTAGAGTACCATTTTGCCATGACCATGGGTCTATCTATCATTTGAAATGTAATATCCTGTGACATGGGCAATCATGGTGTGTCACAACTTTCTGTTCTTAGTTCTTTGTATCAGCTCCACAGGCTAACCAGGCAAGTCTAGCTGCTTTTGCAGACAAAATTGAATCTTTCAAACTCTGCATGATCCAAAAGAACAGCATACTTATCATGTTTGTAATATATGTAACTTTACAGTGATGTAAAATTTCAATAATGCTTGAAAAAATACTAGTTTGAAGTTTGCCTGATATCTTCTTTTTTGAAATGCAAAATGAAGCATTTGCTTTTATAATAATATCTTTTCAGAAGTGAAGTACAAAAGGCTGATAATAAATGCTGCTGATCCTCATTCTTCCTTACCTGACACTGCAAGGCGATTGTTGAAGTACACAAGGCGTGGTGCGTGGAGATCTGTGACGTAGCTCAGGTTCAGGCTACCGTCCCATGAGAGTTGTCTGGTCTGCAGATGGAAAAACAGGAAAGACAAAGAGAGCTTGATGTGTCTTGCTCACCTCAACAAGTATAGTGAAATAGTCAGCCAAATCAACAACCCTGTGGTGTACAGTGATTTGAGTACAACAAATGTTTGAATGGTATGGATTTATCAGGAGATGCATGCAACAATGTTGTTAAGTGTATATCAATCCATTTGAGTTGTATCTGGTTACACATCACATTATATTGTATTTGACTAGGAATACAACAGACATTTGAAAAAGGGTTTTATATGTTAATTCAATCCAACTTTGTTAGGTGAAAGAGCTGGTCACACATTGTATATGAGTGTAAATACAGCAGCCATTTGAAGAGAGTACTTACTCCTTTGATTGGTATTGTCTGCACCCATTCCATGATCTTCACATCATAGATGTCTACTGAGATGTCGCTGTATGCAATCAGGTATGGACTATTAAAGGCTGGGGGGGAAATGGAGAACATACAGCTGAACATCCAAAACATACATTCAAATTCAAGTTCAAATTCAAATTAATCACAAATAATACAAAATGTTGACATAAATATATTTCCCCCATCTCATAAACAGAAAAAGAACTTACAACAGCAACAAATATATACAAATAAGAAAAAATAGATACTTTTTCAGAATTAGATTTTATAAATTGGATATAAAGTGTGTACAGATACACTTGACTGAACCACTGACTTTATGAAGATCCATATCAAATTTGGATAATAAGGTGCAACTGCAACCCTACAACCCTCTTTCAAAGAAGGAAGCGTTGAATTCTAATCTTTCATCTGGATAGTATCAGTTATTCAACAGTCTCAACTACACACAAGGTGATCAAACTGACAATTGTTATGAACATCAAATATTAAAGATTGCCACGTACCAATTTCTGTGGGATGCGACGGCCACATGAGTTCCTGCTCCCTAGTGCGTCTGCCTTGGTAGTCCACATACACACCCAGAGCTGCAAGATGGAAAGGGCAATACTTGGTCATCTTTTCAGTCCTATCTTTTTCCTCTTCCCCTTTCACCCCATACGTTTAAGAGGAATCATCGCACACAAAAACTACTACCACATGGCGGTACCAAAAGTGTTACTAGTTGTAAATACCATCTCACTTTAAAATCCTACAAATAACATCAAGTTTGGTACTTCTCTCAGTCCTGTTTTCAGGAATACCAGGAATAAGAAAGCTGGAGAAAGAAAAACCAACACACTGGAGAGGAGAAGAAGAGAAGGTAATCCCTGTTGCTGAATTTTAACTGCTACCAGTGCTTCTACCATTTTATTACTCATGATCAAAAGTGTTGAACATACCCACATGACCAAAATGACAGGACAGTATGGAGATAAGCCATCAAGAAAATGAACGGTCTAACCCCACGAAACTGGACCTTAAATGTTCATGGTGATCAAGAGTTCTTTAATCAACAGCAAAATAAATGTGACATGTGTTGTGTTGTCTGGATACTTGTAATAAGACAGCTGGTATGAGGAGAAAGAAAGCTGTGACTTACTGGAGAAGCAGAGTAGGTATTCCCTGTTGCTGATTTCCACGGCAGCCAGAGCTTCCGTTGGGTTCTCTGTCAGGAACCTCAGGGAGGGGTCTTCAATGTTCAGCAATGCTGCAAAGGAAAAAAACATTCAACAAGGATTACTCACATTGGCACATATTCTCAAAACATAAAGGAAAACTGAGGGATTACATGTGGGGTAACTATGAAGTGAAATGTGGACCAAACAACTGCAATGCAAGTACAAAACATTTTTCTTGTCTCTGCTTTGATGACAGGCAGACATTCGTTTCATTTCCATTAAACAAGTAGATTTTCATGATCAAAAAAACCTGCAGTAAATTGATTGCACTATTTTTGGTGATGAATTTATGAACTGTGGAGCCTGCTTCTTTCTGCTGCACTACTGCAACCACAGCTTGATCTTGGACCCTTGGTTTAATACTTCTTCTTTGGCTCTGTGGGAGTGAAAAGTTAAAGATGGCTCCAGACTCACGCTCTACGTGCTGGCCAGCCATCTGGATGCTGAAGAGGCCGAATCCTGAGGTGTAGCCTGCACACAGCCGGCCACCAAACACCTCCATGCACTGGGCAGGGGCAGGAAGGGTCACCTCCTTAATGCGCTTGTGCCGCCCCTTGTTGCGGTTGAACTCATAGATGAGCACAGAGCGCTTCATGGCTACGCACATACAGGTGGTGGAGCCCTGCCGGATGATGCCTGTGGTGAACATGGTGCAACCCCGAGGCTCCTCAACCTTGATCACTGTTGCCTCCCCATCCAGGCACGCAATCGGGAACAGACGTAAATGGCGCCCTCTCCCTGCACGGCCAAGGATAAAAAGACGATCGTACCACTCCATCAGATGATTTGGGACAGATAAATATAATGTAAATCTGTAACATTGCTACAAAACATAATTCCACATGAGATGTGTATTTCGACTGACTTTTCTCTAAAAACTTTGTCTATGAAAACTGTGTTTCTGACAATCTATTTCTGTGAATCCTGTGTGAGGAGGTCACTGACTTCCTGGCCAATGATGACTCACCTGATATGACAATGACTAGCTGCTCATCCTTGAGTACCCGTACTTGGTGGATCTGCTTGCGGTCGACCCTGACGATGTATCCTGTGGAGATCTCCACTGTGTAGAGTCCATCCTCTGTGCCTATCACAAACCGGTTGGCGTCTGTGTGCACGTAAAAGCACAACAAAAAATTATATAACACTCTTTCTGATTTTTTCTGATTTTTTTCAAATTAGGTGTCAAAAGTTGCAAGACAATTAAACAGAAAAAGTCATAAATAGGCATGTTGCGATATTCAGCGATTGCGCGTCAGTCACAGATTCCCCCCCCCCCCCCTCCCAGTTCGAATAGAGTTAAATGCTCAACTTAATCATCATTGTTGTCTGCACAGTGGGTGACAGTGACGATGAGCATAACAAACAGACCTATTCTGCACAACACCTTTGAGTATGTGCATGACTGTACGTTATTTATATTTGCATTCCTTATATAGCTTTAAATTATGTATATTACCTTGGAGTAAGACCATTACCATAGTCACTCAAGTGTGAATGGCCTTTTAATAGTACTGAGAAGGATCTAATTCTGAGATGAGAAAGGACTCACCAACAATGTCTGCGCAGTGGGTGACCTTGACGAGGGGCATGCTGCTGTCAAACACCTCCTGGGCCCTGAAGACGGTCCTGTCAGGCAGCTGGTTGTGCTTAAGGTGGCGCTGCAGGTTGGACAGGGCATCCACCCACTTACGCTTCTCTGCCTCACTCTCTGCAAGCAGTAGCAGCTGAGCACACAGCCCTGGGGGGTTCAGCTGGGACACAGACACCTGAGAAGAAAGGGGGAGGGAGGGGGGAGGGGCAGTGGACAATGTTAACCTGTTGCTTACGGTTAGGTTTTCAGGCTCTGTGAACCCAGGTCTAGTGAGGATGTCAACATTTGCCATGGTACAGTAATCAAAGGGATGTGGCCTAATGGTGCCCTATAAGGAATTAGAAGTTTATTCATATCCTGTTGTCTATTGTCCGTGCAGCAGATTAAGGGGGAGTCGCGCTATTCCCTATCTTAGTGGAGAAGAGTGAGCCCGCATATAAGTGGGCTCAGTAAAGAATAGCTAAAGAATGTGTTGGATTTATTTATTGATGGCTTGATTCATATGATTTTATCAACAATATATCATATTATTTTGTTTATTTGTGTATAAGCAACATCCAAAACAATACCCAAAATGCAAGTATATGAACTCGCATTTCTTTCTGTATGGAAGTCAAAATGGACAGATAATGGACAGATATGCAGATAAGTGACATATATTTTCAGATTACACAACTCACTTATTATCATAGTAATAACAATGAGCAAATTTTTTAAAAGACAAAGAAATCTTTCTACAGCTGTACTTATGTGTACATTTGTATATAACAATTTATAAGACCGGGGAAAAACCCAAGTCTGGTACAACATTCAAAATATTTGGCATGACACCACATGAATACAAGAATTTATGATAAGGACAAGCATAATAATGAATAGGTGAAGGAATGTGAGAGGAACATTTCAGGAGAAAATGTAAGTCTCTTACCTTGAATATACATGGTACATCCTTTGATGGGGCGTGAATGACATCTGATGCTAGCACTGAACTCACAGAAAACTCTTCATCCCTATTAAAACAAAGAATACAGAGATCGATAAGAGGAAAGGGCTCTAGATATGTTTGCACCTCTGATGTAGCTGGGTCTTTGAAATTGTAACACATACAATACACAAAACATATAAGTTTGAGCAAACTTAAAAGAGATCCTGTTCAATAACATTACATTTGCAAGTAAAAACATTTCAGAATAGTACTTTTGGCTTGTGCTCCCACATGCTTCTTGTTATTTGTACTGCAAATACATCTGGAAAATTCTGAAAAGCTTCCTCCCTTTAGGCCTCACCTCATATCTAAGATGTGTGAGATATCATTGGTGGCTTGGCCCCCCCTTCCATCAATCACATCAAAGAGGAAGAGCTTGAAGTCGCAGACCACCACAAACTGCTTCATCCAGCCCTTGCGCACACCGCCAGGCTTGGGGATCTTGAGATAGCCCTCGTAGGCCGTGCCAATTCCTCGGGTCGGGTCGATCCCTTGAGGCTTGGCCACTGGCATGAGGGAGTGGGAGGAATATGGAGAAGGAGGAAGCATGCTCTTATAATATATTGAACATAAAGGTAATATATTTACAAAGCATAAGCACACAAAGTTAAAATCGGAACAGCTTTTCTTAGTCAACTCTTTTTGAGGTTCATGATCCTTCATTGATTTACGTACGATCAACATAAAATACATCAACTATATGTACATGTACATATATGAACTCGCATTCCTTTCTTTATATGGGTAAAAATCATGGGATATTCAAATAATGAACTTACATTTTGAGATAACATGAACAAAAAGGATTACATTACTCTCCTAGCTTCTGGCATTAATTTGTAAAGGCTAAACTGGGATGGAAACCAATGCAGACTTACTTTGTTGTTGTGAGATGGGGCACACACTTGGAGCCTTCTCTGTGCAGGCTACATGACATGAGAAGTGACAAACTGCAAAATGAAAAGGAGAGATATAAAACATTCTTTAAAAAAAATCTCAGAACATCTCATACTGGGAGAGAAAAGATTGATCCCTATCTATCTTATGCAGATCTTTCTTATTCAGCCAAGAATGCCAGTTGTATTTTTCAAGGGATAGTTCACACTGAAGGTACATTTGTTTCATTAAAAGCAAAAACATGAAAGATACATATGAGTGAAGGTTGGAAGAAAATCTGTCAAAGGATAAGAAAGTTCTGATCTTTTGAAATTTCAATTTTGTGACGTCACATGCAAGGTGCTCTCCCATTATGTTGCGTGCAATATAATTCCATAAATTGCTCTTATTCTTTTTTGACAATGGAATGATTTGTTAACATACAGATATGTGTGTAAGAAAATATTTCTAATGATGTATCAAATGCACATGTAAAAGGATGCATATTCTTTTTCAGAAAATGCACATTATATAAAAAAAAAAATTATTGAAACCAACTTAATTCTAGGGTGAACTATCCCTTTCACATCAAAATTTTGAACGTTTCTTTTGTGTAGAATGTTTAAAAAAAGAAGAAGCTGAAATTAAAAGGTGTTGTGATAGGATTTGCCTCAACCTTGTGGACAGAGGTATTCTTATAAGACATAAATGATGTGGTGCGCAGCCCCTTAACATGCTATAAATGTACCTTCACACATCATGCCCTGCCTGCTCTGGCCCAGCATGAGGGAGGTGCAGTGAGCACACTTGACTGGCGAGTGGAACGTGGTGATGACAAACTTGTGGGTCTTGTGCTTTGGTGTGGGTGGGGGTGTCTCCCCTGACGAGGTCCCTGATGAGTTGATGCTCTGCGGGGGAGGACAGACAGTTTACACCAGATACTCACATACGTTATCTACACAGATTGCATGAAAATAACTCGACATATGCATGTCTGATGGAAGACGTACAAAATCTTATCAACTTATTATCAAGTTATCAACTGGTTCAAAAATGCCTGTTTCTCCAATGAATAAATTATTCTGAACCCTTGAAGAAAACTTTTTCTACATCTCTCAGTACTAGTTCAGCCTTATCATTCTTGATCAAAACCTGTTCCACACTGTTTCAAGCATGTTTACAATGGGACTTTTTTTTTTAACTGTCCCTGTTATATTTGTGTATGAGAAAACTTCTTAACAACACTGGCAGCATAAGTAGAATACTGACTTTAAGTTTGTCCACAGTACAAAAGATTACACAAGACAAAGAAACATTTCAATTCCTGTTAACTTCTTTCCAGAAGAAAAGCATTAAAACAGAAGATGCATTATAGATATTCCATTTCATGGGATATCATACCACTGCATAATTACCGGCTTTAAACACATGTGAATTGCGCAAGTTGAAATATAAAATTCATAGAAGGAATCAATAGAAATATATTACAAAAGTATATTTGCAAAGAGAAGAAGTGACCACCACCATTCAAGCACCGAAAATGCTGAGCATACAATCCAAATACTCTTCACAGACACAGACTGAGTAATAGCATATGACACCACAAAATATCAAAATTAAATCAAAAACTTTTAATCTACTCCCCATGATAAAAGCTATAATGGACAAAGGCAATGATGTAGGACTGAATGATGGGAAATGAACAAAATATGAATACATCTGCAACATGACTAAGAGGAAATCATTTCTCATATCATATTTATCTTCATAGACTAATTGGCTGACAGACTGGTCATGAATATTTGATTCTTTGTGTTCATTATCCGAAGTTTCAATTCTAAATTTATTTACATATTTTTTTCTTATTTTGCTTTGTGTGTTCACAGAAATTTATGAAAATTTGTATTATAAATTGTATTAATTTGAATTAAAGTAATACTGATATCAGGATGGTGGTTTGGATGTATTAGAAGCTGTTGTAATAGGGAATATTAAACCATGCTGAACTTTAGAGCTCCTGGCAGACAACAACTGACAGACAACAACTGCTCTGGTTGAAATTAGAGGACTGGTATCTCATAACACTATCTATAAGCTTTAGGCGTAAAGCTGTTCATCGATAGAATCTTTGAATGTTAGTAGTCAAATTATGGTCAACAATGATATATTCATCCAGTATGTCAACAATTTGTTAGAAGACAGGGGGGTCAGTACGTACCTTTTCATCTGGCGCATTTGGTTCATAGGGTGTATCTTTGACAGGTTCCTCCTCATAAAACTCAGACTGTAAGCAAGGACCAAAACAAAAAATGAAGGGGACCTAGAAGATGGAGGTCACTACAAAAGCATGGATGGGGGTGGGATAGGGTGAGTGGAGTCTATGGAAGGGTATTACCAGAGATGCCAACCTATGCCCAAAGAACAGTTTACAACTTTAATAAAGAAACTACTCTAAGAACAAAGCACATTTTGTGAAAAAAAAAAACAAATAAACAAATTATACCTCATGAATACCTAAAGATCTGGGTTAGGTGGGGTGAAATTGATACAAGGGTGATACCAGACGCCAACCTTTGCTAAAAAGAAAATGTTATCTACAAACACAAATCACAGAGTGTGAAAAATAAATATTCCACTAAATACCAAAGCCAATTTTGGTTAAATTAAAAAATAACATGTTCAAAAAAGAAGTCTCCAGCGGGGAAAGAATCAATGCATGATGATAATCATTTTAACAGTAAATTGCACAGAAATACACTGTACATTCTTAGAAGTACATTGCTTAGAAAGTAAGAATGGAGCCACGGATGAAATGGGATAAAGGTGATCCATAAGTGGCTTCATCGGAGGCCTCGCTCTGATGGAAAACAATGTTAGGAACTCCTTTTGATTGGAAGGCACTATTTTGATGCTGGTAAGTTTCAATAGATCTCAATTGACTGTACAGAGAAATGATTGAAAACAATTCTACAGTTTGACACGATTTCACATATTGCTTGAACAAAATTTCTTACATTGTACTACCAGAGGTGAACAAAAAAAAAGACCATTAATCAACAACAACTACATTAGAGTTAGTATATACGAAACCATATACAGAAACCTGAATATCCTAGTTCTATCGAGACCAACATTTAGATTAGATATATCATAAATATTTGACATCACTTCAGCTGTCATCTACATAAAAAATATAGGTGCAAATTAATGTATGAGGTACTAAGGATCTGCCTATAGGCTAGCTTCCTTTCATCTGTCAAGCCTAACTAATTACACCATAGGATGTTTTGCTACAGATGTATACAACATACCACAATAAAATTTTTTTAACACAAAAATAATCTTACAAATGTGTATGGTCATATCATCACAATATCCATATTTTATACACATCAATGTTTCTATGAGAGCTGATACTGGAAATGATGAATAATCTGTTGCATGAAGATTATCTACACAGACTTACTGTAAATATGTGATACATTTAATCAATACAGCTATAACTTCAGTCAGGAAAACATAGAGATAGCAGAATAACACGCAGATAATAATGAATTCAAGAAGAAATCATTAAAAGAAGTCTAAGAGTAAACCTGCATTTAATCACTCTTCCACTAGGAATCTACAGTGCTACTGAAGGGAAAAGGAAACACACTTGTCCCTTTCTACCTGTAATATAACTTGTGACACACTATGATTAACATTAATGCCTACCAAACATGAAGCATGCAGCGAGACAGTAGAACAAGAAGACATTGATGACCTTGAAACTGAATGAATGCACTGCTAGTTTGTTCTGATGAGATATATGTAAGTGCTAACACTGTGATATGGTAAAGCAGTTCTGGCTACAGAGAGTGAAAAGATTGGATTTCTTCTCAGCAACTTTACTATGTGAATAGGATGTATGAAGACAAGGAAGCAAAAAGGCAAAAAATGTTTTCCACCTCTCTTAATGCTACTGAAAGTCTTTGCATTCGCTCTTCCTGAGGGGAAAATAAGAAACAATAAAAAGAAAACATGGTGCAATGCCACCTCCAAGTCTAAAGTCACATAATAACCTAATTATCTAAACTAAATGGTATATTTTATCATTTCAGAAGGGATCTTGTGGGGATAAATCGTCCCAAATTCTAGAGTTATCTTTATTTCCATCTGGATTTTCAAAACATTACATTTCCCCATTTTTAATGTGAATATTGTGGAGAAAGTTGGTCTCATAAGAACTGGGATAATCTTTATTTCCATAACATTATGAGCTTGGACCAGTGTTGAGAATAATTCTTGGTCTTGATATCAAAGACACTACAGCAAAACAACTTTGGAAAAGACAAATAAACCTTTATACAAATATATCATTCTGAAAGCACTAAATCAACTAGTCAAAGGTAAGGGTAGAAGTGGTAAGGATTACAACCAGTATTCATGGCAGAACTATTCTGCTGCCATCACCAGGTCTAAATTCCATCTAATTCTAATCATTTTATCATATTGATATGATTTCTTCCTGTAGTGGTAGACTAAAATCAAACAACAATGGCAGAATGGCATTCCATTCATGATAGGTTATGTAGTCTTTACCACTTCTAACCACTACCTTTATGGCAGTTTGGCTTTGCTTTGCACTCTAATGCCAAGTTGGGCAACAAGCAATTCATAGGAAGTGCTGCCACATTCAACAACATAGAGTCCATGTCTACTGGAGCGATGACTTTGGTTCTGATTATTATTTTTTTTATTTTTTTTGCATTTGCTTTGCTTTGATGATGTTAGCTGATTTTTTGCACAATTGCTAAAAAGGCCTTAACATTGTACTTGTATGTACTCTGTCACAGAAGAGCTTTGAGTGAATGTGAGTACAACATATTACATTACTTTGTTTTACTTTCAATTAAAAATTGATTCATTGATTTCACTCACGTACCACGTTTTGTAAGGTTATTGATTAACAAAAACAATTAACAAAAATAATTCATCAATCTATACTCTAAAGAAACAAAACAACTTCTTTTTATTTCACAATGACGGAGCAAACATTCTCCATTAGCCTTATGAATGAATTGCTTGATTTCTACACATCTTTCAATCAATATTTTGCATTTGATAGCCATACAGAGATTGAGAGCAATCAAACAACTCAGTTTTAAAACTTAACTCTTTTCAACTCTACACCCCCTCCACAAAATCCACTCATAAAAACTAATTCATAAATAAACTTTGCAACTTCTGACACTGTGAATTCCCTTTCAAACAAATGATCAGGAATAAAATTTTGAGGAGTACTTACAAAGTCCAGCTTTGTATCCACATTCAGGAAGGGCTCTATGAAGGCAAAGCTCATGTTTGACCCTGTCTTCTCAACAGCATCTAAAGACAAGAAGTATGTATAGTAGGTCACAGGGTTATTCCATGCCTAACATGATATAGAGTTTCTCAATTCTAGTGTCACAAAAATTGCCCCAACTCAATGTGTTATGCTCTATATAAAAATGGTTTATTATCATTAAGATCCTCAATTAGAACACATGCTTTTGCAGCTTGCACATGTATCAATTAATTGTACATAGGACAACATGGCTCTCTTCTATTCTGAACGAAGGAGACAGCGAATGCACACACTTTGCACTTTTCAAAACTCATAAGTTTAGAAAAAAAGGTGAACTGTTTTCGCAGTTATTGTGTCCTGAAGAGCGACATGGTTTACAAGTTCCATATGTCAGTTATGATCAACATATTCCAAGGCTTCGTTTTTAACAATATACTTTTTCTCAATTCTATAATTCCACTGAAGTTGCACAATATTAGTTTGCTGATGATTTGATGATTTAAGGATACAATCAGATGAAGTTGTGCTTACTGCTCTTTGATTCCAGTAGCTGTTGTTCCAGCTCAGCCACACGAGCATTGAGACGTGTCACTTCGTCTGAGAACTCAATCTTCTTCTCCTCTGAATTCTTCAGCTTGCTAAAAAAGTAATATATACATTTAAAAAAAAGTTTAATATTCTAACCATGCTTTTGTGAGACCTGTCTTTAATGACCACTGACCCACTTGAACAGTGGTTTTCATCAAAACCTGTTCCAAAGTAACCTGTACATAAAGACCACCTGCTTTATACAGGTTGCATTTCTTGTGTCTATTCAGCAGTTGTTTTATATGCAGGTTTCATGTAAATGATTTCTATCTTTTAACTATTGGACAAACTTCTCAACATCCATGTATTTATAGCATAAAACCGTTGAAACGTAAGATACACATTTACACTTATTTCAATCCTAAGGAGACATGTCAGTCATAATCAGCCATAATCAGCCATAATCATTAATACAATACCATATGATTTAAAGTTTGGGGCATGAAGTTCATGATATTTATTTGGGAAATGCAAACTAATTTTGGACTCAAATGCAGAGAATCTACATTAATGGGGAATTGAAATAGAAGAGTAATGCAAGAGTTGAAAAAGTAAAGATGGGAAAGAGAGAGAGAGAGAGAGAGAGAGAGAGAAGAAAAGGGATTGAGGCTGTGGGCCTCATCAGTTTTCCTCCAAATGGATACAATTCAAACACAAAGGAGAAACATTTCTGAAGGATAAAATGGGGGAAGCAAGAGTTGAAGTAAAAAAAAAAAAAGGTAAGTGGATGAAGAGGGAGAGAGGATAAATTTTATTGGAGTATTCCTCCAAACAGTATGACTCAATTAGAGACTATAAATCAATGATAGGATGATACAGAATGGGAGAGGCAAGAGAGGGGGGTGGAGATGAGTAGTGAGGTCGTACGTCTCATCAGCAGCATGGGCAGCCTTGACCCTCTTGAGCTCCTCCGTGATCTGCTCCTTGGCCTGGATCTCGCTACGCAGGCTGGACTGCAGATTCAGCAGCTCCATCTTGTCCATCTTCTGGGAGCGTCTTGACTGCCAGCTCTTCTCCTGCAGCATGCCAAATACCAAGAGAGCAATAAGATGATGATGCTGAAATCACTGGCTGGAATAACAGGAAGTACTAGTTGTCTCCATTTTCAATTCAATTCAATGCAATTCAACTTTATTTCATTTAATGCAATCCACAGTAAAACAAGAGATAACCACATGAACATTAATATTGCTTGAAGGGGTAGCAGCCATATGTTCCCCATTTTGGGCCTTCCCTGGTAAACTGTCAGCAACTCATCTGCTGATACAGGCCAAATACCAAAAACCAATAAATAACTAAGAAAAAATGGTGGTTGCTATCTGAATCTAGCTTGAAGCCTGCATAATACTGATATATGACTAAGATCACTTCAAATAGGTAAGTGGAGCAAGTGAAAGTAATGATTACTGCAGATTGTTCCTGTCTTGTTTTAAGCTTGAAGGAGTTCTTCTAAACCATCAAAGCCCATTTCATTGACTCTAAAAAAAATAATAAAATAGGAATCACTGTCTTATCAAAAAATAATTGGTGTAAATTACATCTTTTCTTAGACTGGCAGTTCAAGACCAAGGAAGGCCATCTAGCACACACATGTTAAATTATTGTAACTCAACCAAATGAGCTGTTACTGTCAGTGGTAACTTTTAATCATAACTTCTTTTAATCATTCTCATGAACACCATCCCATTCAACCAATGACACAGAAGACATCAGAGCTCTTCTTACTCACCCTTGCAGTGCCCACAATGCACACACATGTTCAAGTATTGTAACTCAACCAAATGAGCTGTTACTGTCAGTGGTAATTTTTAATCAGAACTTCTTTTTTTCATTTTCATGAACACACTCCGATCCAACCAATGACACAGGCGACATGATAGCTCCTTGTACTCACCCTTGCAGCACCCACAATGCCGGAGACCTTGATGCTCTCCAGCTCATCGGTCATCTTGGAAGCCAGAGCCTGCAAGTAGCCTCTTGCATCCTTCTCATCGCTGACCCTGGGGTACGTGAGAAATAGTATAACTTCAACTAATCAATAGATGAATTCATCATTGAATATCAAATAACAATGGACTACAGACAAAGTAAGTTCAACATATTTACGTTTTTGCCACCCGACACTATTTTTGTAAATATCTCTTTTTACAGAAATAATTTTACACTCGCTTATGGTAGATGTTTCGAAAGATACATAGAAACTCCACATAATATTCAAAGTTGTTATTAACCAAATTATATGCAAGTCAACATACAAATGCTTTTTTCAACATAAATATGTCCTCATATTTTTTTTCTTTTGGTTACAATGTGAAACAGATCATACATCAATTTGTTAAAAACGTTGTTCTCTGGATAGAGTAAAAATGTCAGTTTCTGTTGGCAAAGAGATGACATGTTGGTCAAAGAAAGGGGGGAAGGAGTTGCTTCAAATTTAACACAAACAGGCCCTGGAGTAATATAGATGTTTCTTCAGTGAAATATCATGCAGCTAATTGTTCTTATTTTTTATACTGATAATACTAAGCTAAAATCAGCCATGACATTCCAAGTCACTCAAGACTGAAGAGGTGTGTATGTGATACACCTGCCTTTCTGATCCATGCAATGGGTAGCATACAACACCCTAAAGCTGGCCATTCAGCTTACCACTGTATAATCTCTGCTATCTGTGCCTCCCAGTGTGCCACCGAGTCCTTGTTCCTTGACATCTCCTCCAGCTTCTCTTTGAGTAATCTGTGCTCGTTTTGCAGCTTCTCATAGTCAATGGTGACCTGAAGGTAAACATTCATTCCAATGATACAATGACAATGACTCAAAAAACATAATGTCAATTCCTTATCACTCACTAAATTGTGACACCTTGTGACATCCACATGAACACTTCGGACTTTGGATTAAGTGGCAATATGACACAGACCCAAATAGTAAAAATATCACTGTTCTAATTGTTTTTCTGACTCATTCATATTTGTATGCTTTAGATTTGTCTGAACACTGTCAGCAAAACTGCAATATTACACAATTTCAGCATAAATGTGAAATTAAACAGGATATGCCACATCTTCACACTTTCACACAACAAATTTGATAGAGTACAAGTTTAATGTCTATACCTAAGAACAAATTCCATAATTCAATGAAAACTTCAGCCACCCAAGTAGCCACACTCCTCTTCATCCTGTTTATATGACACATCTTTTTCTTCTCTTTCTTTACCTTTCACACCTGTTTAAGAAAGAGGAAGAGGGGAAGGGGAAAAAGGGGGTTTAGAGCAATTGAGCCTCCGCAAGTAAGAAAAGAGCCCCAGTGAGAAGAACCACTTATCACAGGATAGTGCTTGTTTCATGACATCAGGCTTGTAAAGTAGTCCAAGTAAAACTCTTTATTTCCACTCCTGATGGTCAGTGGTTACTTACCCTGTCCAGTTCTGTGCTGAACTTGGACTTCTCCTCATTGATAAGGAGCTTGGTGCGCTCGTAGTTGCGCTTCATCTCATCCATCTTGAGCTTGGTGTGCTGGTCCTCCGTGTTTGCCTTCTGCAGCCGCTCCACCTTGTCCTGCAGTGTTGTGATCTCACGCCGCATCGACACTATCTTGTCCTCGTTCTCGCTGATCTGCTCCTTTAAGATCTGTGAAAAAAGAAAGAGGATGGGGTATAGAATGGATGTTGCATCAATGTTACTCAAACCCTCTCAGGAATGGAACCGTTGGAGCTAGCAATACAATACATGATAGTTGCATACTTGTCCTTGTTCTCCGGATCTGCTCCTTAAGAGATCTGGGGACGAGAAGAGAATGGTGTGATCTGAAATCTATGGTGCAATGCTGTTACTCAAAGCTCTCAGGATAGTGATTGTTGGAGCTAGGACTATTATACATGATACTTGTAGTAGAAGCAGGTGGTCTCCAATACTCTAAACATGTCCATTAGAGAATTTTCAATCTTCTTGCCTAACTAAAATCACAGAAACAAAGCTATACGTATTACACATTGATAACATTTTCCACTCCCTTCCTGGTTTCCATTTATACATGTCCTCTAAGTTTGATTAGCTGGTATGCGGAAGGACATGAGAAGACTTTAATCGGCGACCCTTCCGTTTATATGATAACTTCAATGTCATATTGAAGGACAAAATTACCATGCTCAGAGTTGAACATGCAATCCTTTATTTATAAGCCTTTGTGCATGAAGCTAAATGCAACCTCTGTATTCTTAAGTATAACAAAATATCTATTCTGACGACATAATCATTATTACATATTTCTGTCTTTCTGTGCCAACGTGCAGCTCTACAGGAATTGCTTGTATTACTTGTGTACGTAAGACTCAATGGCATTTTAAGAGTTAATTAAACATAAAACTTGGTTGCGAACAATAAGAGTTTTCACTTTGACATTGAACAATAAGAGTTTTCACTTTGACATTCAGTATTGAGGTTCATTTTCAGTCCTAAATGTTGAGAATCCGTACTCGTTTGGCAGCTGTGCCTGACCACTGCACCATAGCAAGACGTCTACTCTAGACGCTAGCTACCAGTCCCCCGCAGACACTCACCTTCTCCTCCATGGTATGCCGGGACTTCTCCTTGGCCAGGCCCTCCTCATACTGCACCTCCTTCTTCTCCATCTCCTGCTTGAGGCGAGACACCTCCTTCTCATACTTGTCTGTGTTCAGGGTGTCTGGCTTGGCCATGCGCCCCACTGAATGGGCCTGTGAGTAAGGGAAGGGGAGGAAGGGCAGAATTATTCTTAGTCGGTTCCTCCATATGCATGATGTTGGGACTACCTAATGACATCTGGGAGCTTTATATTTTCTTAGGGGAATGGGAGGGGGTGAAATCATTCCTTAAATATCAATATCCTACAATAGCTAAGAAGGATAAAACAAAGAGATGAAAAAAAAAAAAAGGAAAGTGCTTCACTACGACTATCACCTAAACAAGACACATCCTGGTCTCATTACGTTCTCTTCAGTTAATCTGAGAGCAACTGCTCACTAAAGTCACTTTTAATTAATCTGCTGCTTCAGAAAGGAGTTTAGGCTCCTATAATGAGGATAGGTCAAGATGCCAATTTGTGTGTCACAGGTTCTCCTAAGTAGCTGGACCCAAACAGCTGCCTTTCTTAACACATCTACCACACCAGCAGCTATTCACAGCTGTGTGAGTGACAATCACACACGATTATCCTTCCCTTTCCAGTGGCACAAGTTCATATTGCCTAGGATACGTTTGTGGAAGTAATCTGAGATTCTTCCTTTCTGTGTATCAAAATCAAATCAAAAAGATTTCAAGATTATGATCCTCATAGCATTTGTTCAACATTTTTATGAATAATCTGAAAAACACACATAAATACCAAGTGCACAAATATTCAAATTCATCACAATTTCTGCCACAAGATTTGAATTAGGGTACATGTAAGTTTCGTAATCAGACAATAACAACATATATATGTACACTAACATACTGACAAAACAAAACATTTTAATAACCAGGGGAAAAAGGGTAAAATCACAGTGCAAATAGTATTCACGGTTCCCTACGCTAACCCATTAGACAAAGCCAAATCTGCAGCCCTCTCCCTTAAGTGATGCCGTTTACTGATAAGGGTAGCAGTGGGAAAGATTGCCAGATCCATAATCATGGCAAAGTTACCATATCACAGGTCCCACTCTTGTTTGAATGAGAATTAATCATCTCAAAATCGAGACGCATATCTGTAATGATCACCTTTTAAAACCAGAAACTCACAAAACAATAGCTGTAATGATACCCAAGATGTTGTTAAACCTGAGTGTGGTGTGATCTTACCTTCATTCCCTCCAGCTCCTCCTGCAGCTGTTTGCTGTTATGTTCACTCTGCTGCCTCAGCTTCTTCTCCCGGGCGATTTCCACCTGCATGTCTTCATGGAGGGCTTCCAGCTGCAAGATAAACCATGGGGCTTAGCCATCACAGCAGGTGTGTTCACACAAAGACATGTTCTAGTTCAAGGCAAGATAAACCATGGGGCTTAGCCATCACAGCAGGTGTGTTCACACAAAGATATGTTCTAGTTCAAGGCAAGATAAACCATGGGGCTTAGCCATCACAGCAAGTGTGTTCACACAAAGACATGTTCTAGTTCAAGGCAAGATAAACCAGGGATGTGTTATGGAAGGATATGAATCAACTTTCTTCCTTTGAACCCATGTGCCAAGCCGCTGAAAAGTTATGTGTTCTCAACAGGTGCTGTTCAAGTGTTTGAACAATTATGAACATGATTGTGTGGCAACGGCTTCTCAGAGAAAACAAAAGAAATGTACAGTCTCATTTCGCTTGTCCCGTTCTGTTAATGGCCTTAATACTTCCATGAGCATATCAGGTATCAGCAAACACAAATAAACAAGTTTTTCAAGTGAAATATCTCTGTTTCACGCAAACACACACAAATGCCGTTAATGATAATACACAGCTTAATATATCATTTTGAGAGTTGTTGAATCCCCCAAATGCACAAGTTGTCAGAAAGTGAAGAAATTGGTCAATTTTGTAAGTAATACAAATAGCTTATATCTCCGATTTTTAATGATTCCTCAATACTTTTCGAAACAAAAGCAGAGTATTAGGATCTGTCATTATCTGCCGTTAACTTCCTTATAGTTTGCAAACAAATTTGTCAAAAACAAAACTTCTACAGACACATGGAAAATTAAAGAAATTTCTTTTCAAGTTGACATCAGCTAAATGTCGGCCCGGCACATGGAACATCAAAGCATTGTCATGATTATGGAATGCTTTTGACATTCATGAGCACGCTTTAGAACCAATACAGATGTTTGAATATATTATGCTCGAGTTTCTACTCCTTCGTAACACCTCCCTGGATAAACCATGGGGCTTAGCCATCGCAGCAGGTGTGTTCACACAAAGACATGTTCTAGTTCAAGGCAATATAAACCATGGGGCTTAGCCATCACAGCAGGTGCGTTCACACAAAGACATGTTCTAGTTCAAGACAAGATAAACCATAGGGCTTAGCCATCACAGCAGGTGCGTTCACACAAAGACATGTTCTAGTTCAAGGCAAGATAATCCATGGGGCTTAGCCATCAAAGCAGGTGTGTTCACACAAAGACATGTTCTAGTTCAAGGCAAGATAAACCATGGGGCTTAGCCATCAAAGCAGGTGTGTTCACACAAAGACATGTTCTAGTTCATGCATCATCTGCTGGACAAGTAGTTACTGAACAGTTGTGTCTGTTGCACCAAGTTCATGCAAGTACCAAGTGTAATGTGACTCACTCCAGCAGTTTGTAAAACGTCGCATTAACAATGAAGTTTTAAAAAAGTTTATTGACCTTTCACTTGTTACCTCTCAATATGTTTTAATTCAAATGAGCTCCAACACATACTGGCTCTGGCCAAATTATGGCAGATACATGAAAATTCTGTACCCGCACAGAAGTTTCCTTTGCCATTTGGTAATAAATTTTACAAAGGAGAGGATAAAAATACATTGATTACTACATAATCCTACTACAGTCATGATATAGCTTCATTCGATTAAGAATAATACAGCAAACTTGACAACTATTTTATTGTTTACCTTGAAGAATATTGCTCATTAAAACATGTTCCAAAGAAACATTTATGTAAAGACCACATTAATTGTATCTCTCAAACAGTCTTTACATACATGTTTCACTCTACAAAACTATGGCTGTCATTTTGTTCTGACCTCTTTGTTGGCCTGCTCCTGTTTCCGGATCTCAGCACGCTGCGTGTCAACCTTCTGTGAAACCACTTCAATCTCTTCTTCCTTGTCTCGTAAGTCCCGAGACAGCTTCTGCTTCTGAGACATGATGTCAGCGTACCTAAAGTTTTGAGGATATGAGCAGCAATATTTAATCAATACATTTGGATAATTTATGAAGGTAAATTGAATAAATGTACATAAGACATGCAAATCTAAATACAATTGAATAATTTAAGCAATGTATCCTTCCTTTAGAGTTGGTAGTGACAAATTCAGTTATATTTCTTATTACATACTTCAAATAGGCAATGAATTTGAACATATTCAATGATTTTGTTGTCAAACTCAAATCTTCCATATGGAAATTGATTTCCCATTCTAGAAATCTTGAAAAATCCTTTAAATAATACTGCCATATTCATAGCTCAAGAAATATTAAAATCTGTAATCAATTGAAGCTTGAAGTGATGTTTACTATCATATACTTAGGATTCTTCTTTACAAAGTCACACACATCCACAAATCTGAGCTTAACGTGACTCACCTCTCATTGATTTCTGTGAACTCCTGCATAGCCAGCTTGCCTTGTGACCTTGCCTCTTTCAGTTCTTTCTGTATTTGGCGACTTCTGTCTTGCGCTTCCTCAAGTTCAATTTGAATATTCTCCCTCTCCTGCTTTAATAATCTACCATGAAATGGGTATAGGTAAGCAATGAGTAATAAATAAGTAAGCCTCAATTTCCATGGACATAGGTAATGATACAAATACAAGAAGATTTTAACAGAGGCAAAACAAAGGATTTATTAATGCATATTCATGTTTATGTTACAGTTTAGTACACTACTTTAACCAAAGTGTCGATTCCTTTCTTTATTTCCTTACAACTTGGTATTTTATGTCTCAAATTATATTCAATTTCATTTTTGGAGTTATTCAAGTAAAACTTGTCCTTATGAAGGGGGAGGGGTAAAAGCCTGCCTACATCACTACTTACAATCTCATATAAATATTTATGTGCTCTCTCATGGCAAATTGTATTTGACTTGCTCACAAAATGAAGACTTACTTATTAGTTCTTTCTAATGTTTTGATCTTGCCCGACTTCTCATCCTCAGCGTTTTGCATCTCTTTAGTCATCGCCTGGTAGCTATCCTGAACGTGCTTGGTCTCCACTTCAGATGCTGTAACAAAGTACAAAGCAGCATACCTTACGATACAAAACTCCTGTTATACAACCATACAGCCATACAACCATACTCTGTTACACTATGAACCCAAGTTTGCCGGCACAGACCCCATTGTGACGCCATCACAAAACGTGTGTCTGTAAGCCCAGACCACAGCATGAAAGAGCTGGACTTGTTCTCTAACAAATATCAATTTCCAATCAGTATGTTTTAAAGGTTTTACTCTCCATTCAGTTCAATGGGATAAGGTCACTTACACATTATACACTAGTAGTAATCTTCACTAGTGACAAGTTTTATCATTTGCATTATCATCACTCACAAAAAGCACTCATATATTACTCACCTGATATTCTACTCTTCAATGATTTGATTTCATCTTGTAGCCTCTTCACCTCATCGTTATCACCTCCACCACTGCCTTTGGCTTCTAAACAAAACAAAAAAAAGAAACAGAATCAACAAAAATGTAAGAAATGTTTTTTATTACAGGTGTTGTGTCATTTGTCTGATACTAGGCATATCAGAGTTGCCCCATACAACCCCCCCCCCCCCTTTTTCTCATTCATGATGTTTACATACTTTTTGCACTAAACTGCAAGTTTTATCACCATACCTAATCCCTAATATTCTTAAGAATATCATAAATCTTGGACAAATATGTTCATGATCACCTGTACATACACTGTGTGACACCATAGCAATTAAGTCACTGACTTGCACTTGGCAAGATGGTGCATATTTAGAATCATCTATAATTGGAAATTACAATAGGAGAATATAAGCTGTTTTGAATTGTTCAACTTTTCAAACTTACTTTACTCAATTGCCTGTTGTTGAGATTTTTGTTCTCAATGTCAAGAATGTAAGAGAGTCAACTCCCCTTATGAGCATAATTCCAGATAATGCAATGACATCTCCAGCACAACATCAAATTACAGTCATTTGAATTTTAAGACATTGCATTCACACTTGTTAAAATCCTCAAGAGAAACATATCTGATTTTGCTGGAAGTAGATATTTTCTACCTCAGCTTCTCTACATGTTCTCTACATGTGTTGACATCTCTACAATGTCAAATAATGAATAGAGGTTATTTGCATTTCCAGATGTTGTGTTGACACAGCTCTTAAATCCTTGAGAGAAACATTGTATTACCAGAGATTCTGTTGATGAGTTCGCTCTTCTCTGTCTCCAGTTTGTTAATGCGTCGCTGCAGGTTCTCTACATGGACACTGTCTACGCCTTCCTTGCCACTGGGGATCACATCCTTGATGTCCCCTAGCACGCCCAGGTCAGACAGGTTGCTGGGGAGGGGGAAGAATAGAGGAGAGGACATGTTACATGCTGCATCATGGCCTTTCATTTTCAGATGCATCCAAACCAGAACTTGTCAAACTCAAAGATGCACATGCTGGCTAGGCTATCTGGCACAATTACTATTAATATGATTAGTGTATACAGTGTGATGGACATTATTCCATTTAAGTGACACAAAGAATTAAACAAGTGAGCAAGAATGCAACAAATAGTTAGCTCAATATAAACCCGCATGGGTTGGTCAGGAATAATATCCATGAAATAAAACTTGCCTAATTGAGTCACTTTAAAAGGCATGTTATTGCGTTACAAGACCTAGTAATTTGCTTCTCATGCATCTCATCATATACCTGATTACATGCCTGATCATGTGTCTTGTCATGTGCCTGATCACATGCTTCCTGATATGCCAGTGATGCCTTACCTATTCCTGGTGAAGGTGTATCCCAGGAAAGGGAGGTGGTTGCCAGTGAAGGCAGCGTGTGAACTGGGTGGCATCACCTCAGAATTCCTTAGGTCAGCCTCGTCTACGTCAAAGTTGGACGTATCCGTTGCGCTTTTGACGTCGGGTATGTACGGGGGTTTCACTGTAGAAGGCAGAAAAGAGTGCACTCTTGTGAGTATATCTGAACAAGCAACCAACCTAACTGAGAACAAACCTTCCAAAAACAAGTTGACCTGTATGAAACCCAAAGAATCCAACAAATGGATTCCACACTTGAACCTGCACCCACGTGTCAGGTCAAGTTTGAATAATGCCCATTATTTTATCAGTGGACAAGTGCACCTGGCAATACATCATATCAGGACTAGTGATAACAATCTTCAAAAAATCACAACATCACTCCATATATTTACCATTCTCTATTTTGAAACAAATCAACTTCCCTCTCCTGATGTTTCCCTAGTCAATGTCACTATAAAAGGGGTTGTTATAGAAGTCATACAAGTGTATTATCTGACGGGTACAATAATAGCAACCAAGCTGAGCATGATTGAAGTGTATGTTCCTTGCACTCACTGTTCCTGATGTTATCCCAGTCAATGTCTGTGAAGAACGGATGGTCCTTGAAGTCCCGTAGCCCGTTGCGGCCCAGACGCTCCTCCGCATTGCAGATGAGGCTGCGGATGAGGTCTTTGGCATCCTCAGAGACTGGAGGCTCATCCTCGGACTCAGGCGGGAAGTCAAACTGGTTCTGTTGGAGTTGGGAGTGAAACATGGCATTGACTGAATGAATACATACAACTTCAAGGAAAGGAATGGATGGTGAAAAAGAAAGACAATAATGATCGTCATGCATGTGCAAAATGAACCCATTCATAACAAGGACTGAGAAAAGGTTGTGTTCTATTTTTGGAATTTCATTTGTCCACTGGAGTAAGCAGCATATATTTTATATTCTATGTCTGTAATATATTGATGTTCTGATCACAAGTGCATTAAAACAATAGCAAACAAGGGGATTATTCACACAAAATAGGATTCTATGATAATGTCTATAGAGCGTTCCCACCAGCAGCCATATTGGGGGACAAACAATAGAAAACTGTGCATCAAACCATGAAAAGTTATTGTCTTCATGGTCTGATGCACAGGTTTTTATTGTTTTGTCCTCCAATATGGCTGCTGGTGGGAACGCTCTATTTTTTCTTATCGGTCAAACTCAGCACACATTTTATTTGTACTTGTATACTGTTAATGAGCTTCTCTTACGATTGTACTCTTGTGTTTGTTGCTTGGTAACATGACTTACCCGATGGTTCATGATCTTGCCATAGGTCTCCACCAGTGACTCTGCATAGAAGGGTGTCTCACCAAACAGCATCTCATACATACAGACTCCCAGAGACCACCAGTCACATTCAGGGCCATATCGTCCTTTGCCATCCTCCATAGCCTGGGAACAGGGTAAACAAAACAGGAAAAAAATTAAGATTAAGATAAATCAGAAAGATTTGCTTTGATGTATAACACAAAGATTGCATACTGGGCCACACCTTCCTTTCACATCCGCCATTTCCTGGAGAAAAGGAAGACCAGGAAAGGAGAAATAAACGGATATAAACTCATAATTAATACAAAGCAAAATTCACTTTTAAACGGGAACTCAAGTGGGAATTTGGGCAAAGTGGAAAATCGTTTGCTTGCCTACCGGTCTATGTACATAACAGCAGCAAGAGTAATGAGAGACAAGAGAAACTAGTGTTGTGTTTATGATGGCATGTAGTCTTACACAACTGAGTGAACAATTTCCAATCCCCTATTCTGTTCTGACTAGGCTTTTTGACCCCCCCCCCCCCCCCCCCCCCTTTTTTACATCTTGGCCACGGATGGTTGTGTCGGAGCATGGAGATGAAGGTATATGTATTTTTTCTCTCAAAATAATATTCAGTCCTGTATCAATTATAATTTCGATAAACAAATAAGATGGATATTCTACAAATCTCATTAAAAACAGATGGCGTGGAGGTCAAACTGTCCCCCAACAGAATAGGTTTAAAGTAACTTTCTGCGGCGAAGATAAGCTGAATCAATTAACTACTTTGTGACCTGTCAATAAATTTCCAGGTGTTCTAATCCAATTTGTTCTAATTCCTCTTTCATCTTCTGTAACACAACTTTAGAATAAATGTGTAAAGAATGCAGGTTATGTTATTGGGAAGGCTAGGGTTAAGGATTAGGATTCAGATTAAGGATAAGGAAATAGAGCAGATGTTAAGGTTAAGCTTATCATAGGGAGCATGAAGTATAAAGGTTGAGCTGTGGGAAGGAACAGGATTAGACCAGAGGACAGTACACAGACAACAGCATACACACTAGGAACAAGGACTCAAGTGTGGTATAACATATCATGTCCTGTGTCTGAAAGATCAGACTAAAACCTGCCTTGCCAGTTGAGCCTCAATGTTGGGGGAGGCATGTTCAAACAAATAGGAGGTAGCCTCACTGATTCAGATTTATTGACCGATATAGGTTTGTGCCTGCAAACTGTACAATATACCACCTACAGAGAGAATAAAAGGAGATTTCAGTTAATTCTACAGACTCAAAACTATCTCAAAACACTAGCTTACCTCAACTTGCTAGTTGTTTATAAACATATTTGTGCTAGTCTCTGCACAGTTTCAGACCCTTTGATTTAGACCTACTGACTGAAGGGTTTGTGCCTGCAAGTGAAGGTTTCAATAGTCTGTGTATCCATACCAAGTTGTACATATAGCACAGAGAGTGATGGTATAAGCTATAACAATGGTGTAAGCTACAGCCTTACACATGTATGTGTATTTAGGCAAAGGCTGGAAGAGGAAACCTATCACAAAGGAGCCTCAATTTGTCTTTGATTGTGACAGATGAAGGCAGCACAGGAAATGCATTATCTGCGCTGATTATTCCGGACTTATCTAGGTCAGATGCAAGAATTGGAGCACGCTAGCAGGGGATTACGAGAGGGGGAAACACCTACCGAATATTATCATGAAGACTTTGATATGAAGCTATATTTAAGCCTTTGTGGATTTCAAATATTTCATAATGTAAGTCGTTAAAAAGTATTGGGGTGCATTAAAAAACAAGTACATGTATATCACATGCAAGTATGTGCACATGCATACCCTATACATCACTGTACATTCACACATCACCTTCAAAAAGGAAAGCAAATCCTCCTAGGCTAGGCATAATCTTTTGATTGAGCATTATACACACATCAGACATCTTTCAGACATGTTGGTAATACATGTGCATTGCATTTGTGAATATCATAGTCTGCTTGTCTGAATGCATTAACAAGCCAGGAAACCATCTTGTAACCATTAAATTTTACCATTGGAGATGACAAAAATAGGCCAAACACTGTACGAGACCATTATATTGACCAAGTACATGTACATTGTCCATTGTAGGCTTGCATCTGACATCATGTCTACACAAATGGCACACTACTAACACTACATGTACATCTCTTATCATTAAATCAACACCAATGATCCCACATTAGCCTTGAACAAATATGACAGAAGTATTACCCAATGGATTTACCAGATCTGGTCAACTTGTGGTCAGGAAATCAGAGAGCAGTGAGTAATTTTGGTGGGAGGTTGACAGTACCACTGTAACTGTTCTTTCTTTATTTTCATCTTGTTTTGTTTTATTACTGCTTGATGCTAGTAATGAATGGCATTAAACTGTATCATACATTTACTTTAAGCTCATCTGTGGCAGCATACCGTGTACATGTACAAACATGTACATGTAATGTACGTGTATGCAGGTAGATAACATACATTTTTACCCCCCCCCCCCCCCCCCGCCCCCCTTCCAATAATAATGATAATAATAATAATAATAATAATAATAATAATAATAATAATAATAATAATAATAATAATAATAATAATAATAATAATGATAATAATAATAAGTAAATATATAAACAAGTAAATAAATAAATAAGAATAATATTAATCAACAAATAATTAAATAAATAAATAAATAAATAAATAAATAAAAAAGAAATGCGTTTTGAATTCATGTTAGCCTCAGCATTTAATAGTTGTAATATTAATTTGATAAAAAAAAAATCAATCATTATCTTTTTATACAACAAATTGGAGAAAAACAAATCTTAACCATGATTGGATAATTGACAGCTAATAATCAAACTATGATTTATCTGCATGAATTAAAGAGAAATTAAATACAACCTGTGCACAAATACAGATACATGTACGTGTACCGCTAACAACACATAGTTCTCTGTGGCTGCCACATACATGTAGCTGTATCATAACTTTGGTATTTCCTCCATCTGATTCTGGTTTCCCACTTACATGTAATATCATGGTTGCTGCTTCACATACAATGTACACATATCCCAGAGAACACATCAAACATGACTTTCCTTTTGATGCAAATCACTGTATAAAGAAATCCAGTATTAGGTCATATGAAGCTGCAAACTGATGCATGTACATTTGTACATGTACATGCATCACAAGAGCTAAATGTACAAACCAACATTCAAAATTAGCCTTCTGAATTCAATTAAGTCATTCAAGGCTGACTTTACCCCCGTCTCTCCTCCCAGTAAAATAAACTTTCATTGCAGAACTGCAAAATAAACTCATTACCTTGGTAATCTCTGTTTCATCTCCCCTGCCAAAACTCAATGCATCTTACATTCATAATGCCGCGGCCATCTACCCTATCCCCTACGATAATCAATAAATTGTGGAATTAAGGTTTCCAGACGAGTATCAAAAAAAAATTGTCAGAGTGGGTCAATAAAACATTCAGCGAGGGACTGGATGAGTCACGGACTCAAATCACTCTGGAATTGATGAGAGAGACAGAGACCCATCTAAGAGGATGGGCTCTAGACTTGGCATCAGACATTGCTTACATAAATTCCAATCAAATAAAGTGGCATAACATTTATTTCCCATCTGGAGCATATATTTATTCCTAAAAAAAAATAAAACAAGGGTGAGGGGGTTAAAAATGACTAAGGAAAAAGGATTAGAAATTAAAAAAGAAAATATTCATCTCACAGAAATACTGAACTGTCAGCATCTTATAAATATAACAATTTAGATGACATACATGTGCATGTATAGATAACCTCATTATGTGTAATTCATCATTGAACACGTAATTGTATGTTCATGTGCAGCACAAAACATCTATAAACAAAACATTCAATTAATAATGCCATAGGAAATGATTGATCTGATCTCAAAATCCTCTTTACAACCTGGATAAATCTGGGACCCCCAAAATAATAATCCAATGAGCTTTGTGAGAGGCTAGACAGTGATGAGAGGAGCAGTGCGCGGCTTGTGCTGAGGAGACAGCTGGACAGACACAAGGATGTACACACACACTGTAGATGGGACAATAGATAATATCAAGACGACAGCGTACTGCACATTGAATGCCGTTTCCACATGGTGGCAATCAAATTCCTGCATATGATTCCAGCAACGGTCTTTTAAAGGCCCACAGCAAGTCTCCATTGGACTCTAATACATGTCTGGTTAGTCACCCTATTTACGTATGAAGCAGTAAAATAAAAATATGATTTACACATTCAATGTACATTTCTTCAAATAATTAACTTAATTTCAAGCTTAGATTGAAATACACGCTTTTTCGAGCTTAGAGTCAATCATAATGGTCATTGGTTACAAATGTCCTGAATATCAAGTAATATCAAAACTCTACACCTTAATCTAAATATGACATATTCATGACTCATCTCAATTTTATATGCAAGGATAGCAACAACAACAAAACACAAGAGTACTAATGAGAATCAAGGGGAAGCGGTTGATTGGAGAAACCCTATATGCATGTTGAATGGCAAAATATAAGTGGAACAGATTGGGGAGACTCTCAGAAAAATCATACATTATATATGGAATTTGTGAAGGTTTAAACACATTTTAAATACAGATGTACACAGAGGATAAGAAATAACAAGAAAGCCGTACAGTATCAACTTCATATCAGCTGGAAGAGAATTACACATGACACAAAGACAAACTCGTAACACATATTTATCTACAGTGGCAGGATACCGACAGAACCATCTTCTCAGCATGCTGCCTATAAAAAACAGGATGGTCATCCCTTAGTGCCAATTATGGCAATTTGTGGAGGATGGTAGGGATCTGGGTTGCCTTTCCCATCTCCACTATCTAGCCCTGGGCCTAGGTAGACTTGTCACCACCACACGACCCCTCTTACGCTAGGCAATTCATCACCGGCCTGCACATTGCTCCCTTTTACCCGCACTACGTGTAAATCTGTGAGTCTCCTAGATACTACTCTACAGAGCTTCTGGCTATAAACTACTGTGTGTATTCAAGGAAATGGACTAATGATGTATAAAATATTGAGAGATAGGAGTGGGGGCTTAGTGCATGACCTATCAGGGGGAGCAGTGTTCACACTGCAGGCAAACATATGATTTGTTTCTCCTCAAGCGCATATGGTTGTGCTTCCATACATGTATGTACAGTATGGGAAAACCCATTTATGATATTGAAAGACTTTTGATGTACATGTACCTGTACTCATTGTTCTACAAAATTATGTAAAAACAAATCATTTTTTGAATAACCAAGTTCTATACAGTCCCTCAAATGAACCAGTGGAGTTCTAAATTAAAATCTTATTTTCTTCTTTCACATCTTGTTGTGGGCATGTACCCCCCTGGAACACTTAGGTGTTGCATAACTGCCATCAGATTTCACTCCCCTTCTGTTCTGTTTGATGGGCTATCACCTTTCTCACAGCCTGGCCGCCTGGAGGAAAGCCAGGCAAGTAACACCAAATGGACATCAATCATTTTGTCAGCTCCTCTCCAACACTTGTAAACATCCTCTCGGCTCATTTGTCAGACAGTTAAATCAAAGGGGGTGGGGCATTATGTCTTCATAATCAGATTATTATGCTTTGTTTATCTGTCAGACATATCAAACACACACACACACACACACACACACACACACACACACACACACACACATATGATTAAACATACATCCATATCAATAAACTACGTTAAAAGTTCTGAACTAAACACACCCTCTCCACCTTACCTCCATATCTCATCTTATCTCATCTCCATCACCATATATTCTACCCCTAGTTATACATCTCATTTCTACCCTTCTTGCATTACTCCACAATCAATTTTGAATACACTGTACATATGTTTATACCAACACTACCAAAGTACCTGGCACAGATAATAGTGTTCATCCTTCTGCAAATGTCCTTTTGCGTTTCTTTCTCCACATCCCCCAACCTGTATTTCTAAAAAAAAATCTTCATCTTGAATCCAATCAAAACACTCCCCCACCCATTCCACATATCCACACGAACACATACACATTGGACTATGTCATGATTTCATATTTTTGGACATTGGTAGGTGGATAGTTTGTTAAACTACCTACTCCTTAAGTCATCAATAACCTACTCATGTGCCTAAGCCAGTTCTCTCTTTGGTTAAACCTCTTCATCATGTGTCATCACTCGTCACCTTTCTTCATCATTAACGTTTCTCTTTCCCATCCCTTGCCACATTGAATTCATATACTTTCATTCCATACCCTTTTCTTCACCCCCAGCTAAAAAAATCTGCACCCCACCCCCCTCCTCCAACTCCTCTTTCTACTTATTTGCAATGTGTCATCACTTGACATCTTCCTATATTGCATGGTCTCATTTTCCAGGCTGCACATCTTGTTTTTCTTCCCTCTCATTTATGTCTTCCCCTCACATATTTCACTCTCCCTGGTTGTTATACCTTTTACAAATGTGTACCCAAAATCTCTCTTTCACTATCTAATATTTCTTTCCCTTTTAGACACATCTCCAGCACCCCTATCCCACGCCTATTGATATTTCACTCCCTCTAACATCATTCCATTTTGCATATTCCTACCCCATATAAGTGCACCCATCCTCCTCCCCCTTGATAAAATCCCTCTATCATATCTCCCTTTTTCACCCCCCCCCCCCCCTCCACAAAGAACAATCCTTATACGTTTTCTCCCTCTCACCACTCTCCCATCTTCTTCCTTCCTCACACAATGTTCTCTGTCCACCCCTTTCACCTTTTACACCCATCTTCCTACATGAAATACATCACACATTTCTCTCCCCACTCACCCCACCCAACTCAATAAACCCCTCCTCCACCCCCTTCCCCCCACCCCATTTCCCCTCCACCCCCTACCCCCTTCCCCTCCTCCTCCACCCCCTTCCCCCTCCCCCCTCTCCCTCTCCTTTCCTCCATGCTACCAACACTTCAGCCTACCCTCATCTCTGAGAGTGAGAGCCCCTATCAATCAGTGTGAGCGGTGTGCTGTAATAAAAGCTCACCGCTAGAGACATGACTGCATGTTTGCTGCATGGCTCCACCCTGTCTGGACTACTGGAGATGCCCATATCCTCTGACAGGAGCCAGGCAAAATACAACAAGATGACCGACAATTATCTATTCAACTTGATGCCGCCTATACATCACCTCATCACTTGGCTATGTACACAAACTGGTTTTGTGCGTGGAAAACCTGGGTACATGTATAGGAAACCTGATACAGCCTTCACTTCACTTCATGAATAAATATTTACAGAATGTACATGTATTGCACAATTGAAATTGTATCTAAAATAGTAGAAAAAGATACAACTATACAATATCTCACAACATATATTATTGCTCTTGATCTTAATTCAGGTGCCAGTGGGTTTCTGTATCTAATTCTACATGTAGGCATTTTAGCTTTTCATATTCTGAATTGTGAGCTTTAAAGAAAAATTAATTGATTTACTTACTCCTTTGCCATTTTCATTAGAACGAAGATAGTTTGTATGATTTAACTGAACCTAGTTAGTTGATCCATTCTAAGAATTATTTCATCACTCTATAAATTAACAGCACATTTAGTACTAAAGTGTTGTTATCTTTTCATTATAAAACCCCCCTTGGGCCTTCATTTAAATCATTACAAAAATATATTGCCTGTCACATGAACACAATGTATGTTGCATGTACACTCGAGCTAAATGATATAAATAGATACATTTGTAGCTTCCTCCTCAACTGATGACCTGTCGCACCATCACACACTATATCACCCCCAATCTTTTGTTTTCACCCCTATTCTTGGCACAAACCACCCATGTCTCCTGTCAATGGTAGTTGATGTGCAGAATCCTCTAATCCTATAACACCATAATTAAGCAGATTATGTGCACAGACTATGTGTCAGTTGCCAACTCGCTTACAGGGCTGGATCTTCAGATTGCTGCATCAACATGGGTAGGATATATAAAGAGGTGCTGAAAGTATAGCTTGCCATGAGCATAGCATTGACTACACCTCACTGAGCTTTGTCTTCACATGCATGCTCAAGATATGTACAGTATGTACATGTACATTACTCCATATCGCACTCAGAGATAACCAAGATCCACATTTCCCATAATAAGGGCATAACATTTGCAGGAGCTACATTTTCAAATCGTATGTCCTCATGCACAAAGAACACTGAACCATGCTAACCAGGGGGGTGGGGGGGGGGGGGGGTGGCACAGGTTGACAAGGGCTTCTTAGTTTTCCACTGGGACTCTCATAGGCATTTGAAGGCTTATCTCCCAGAGCCCCCATTTTTTTCTTCACTGGTTATTGTACACTGTTAATGTACTTAATGGCTAATGAATCATGATGGATTGGGACTATACAAACAGGTACTATGTTTCATTTTCATTATAGTGTAATGCGAAGTAAACATTCTTAGTCATCAATTAATTTTGATATGCTGCCTAGATGAGCTTACCATATCAAGGTAATGAAAAAGAAAAAAAAATCCTCCTAACAAGAAAACTCATTAATATTACCAGTTACAAACTGGATTGGACAGATAAATTAAGTAAGGGATTGCTGTAATGCAGATGAGATATGGTACAGCGTTCCTATGTGTGCATGTCAGTATGACTAAGAAAAGTTGGGAGAAAAAGAAAGGGAAGGAGAGGGGAAGGGGTGACGATGGAATGGCATAAAGAAGAAATGGCAAAGGTGAGAGAGAGGATAGAGAAGAGGAAAGGAGGGTAGAGAGGGTGGAGAAGAGTACAGGGAAGAGGGGTGGAGAGGACAGGAGGGAGGGGAAGGAACGGAAGGGGAAATAAGAGGGGGTTGAGTGGGATGGAGGGGATAGGAGGAGGCTGAGAGAGAAATATAGAAAGGGGATCAAAAAATAAGGGGAAAGGAGGAAGGAGTTAAGGAGATGATGGAGGGGAGAAAAGGTAAAAGGGGCTCTGAGAAGGGGAGGGAGAAAGCAAGAGACAAATACAAGAAAAGGAAGAGAGAGAAAGACGTATCACAAAGGGGAAACAAAGAGTCACATTCAGTCACACACAAACCCATCAAGATGAAATGATGTTTCTGCCAAGTCTGACTGATAGATTAGGCTTTACTTCCCCATGAGGAAAGGGAGGGCCAAGTCCCTGTGAGATACTTGGGATGTTTTCTTTGTCTGCGGTAACATAGCCCTACGCATGCTGAGACAGAAATAGTCCTGGATGCATTCACGATGAGCAATGACAGACGTTGCTTAATACCTCAGACATGGGTTGAACAAAGAGGTGCACAGTACCGCTATCACCTCTGTGTTAGCACCCGCAGTTCATGTGTTTGAGCAAGTTTATGGTTATGACTGGCTCATAAAATATCTGACAAGATAAACACATGAGGGAGAAGATTTCTGACGGGTCGGGTGATGATAAAACAACTTTATAGAATGTGTATGCTCTTGAAATGCTACATATCCATTCAAGGTGATTTGCAAAATACACAAATGTAACTATTTACATGTAGCTCTCACTCTGCACATGGAGGCATACACTCATTAACTTAAGTTACATGTTTCATTTATTGCCTGTTGTGATCACTCACCCCAAACAGTCATCCTCATACAATTGTTCAATTTATTGCATATTGCCTACTATAATGAAACTAATCTGATATCACTAACACCACCCTAAATTAATATAACTTAACATACAAATAGATGTATATTGCCTCAGAAACAAGTTACATGTGCTTATCATGAATAAGTCACCATAGCCGTCCACATGCATAGCAGCACTACAACTATTGCAAGCTGTTGAAGCCATGTTGACATCTGAGAGCATTTGTTGTGAGCCAGCGTATGATCACTGACAGCACTGACACATCCTTTCCAATGTATAGAGATTTCTTAAACTAAGACCTGGATTGTCTAATTATATAACACAGGATACTGGTATTAAACATTAAAGGGAGAGGTTACATGTTCCATTATAGTGAGTTCATTCCAAGCCTTTCCTTTAACAGTGTACATTTATACAACATTGCAAATATACATGCATTTCCATGCAGACAGCCTTAATTTTTTTGTTTTATCAAGCACATAATATAAAGCAAAACCCTGTTTATTGCTTCTAAAATTCAGATTTGGAATATACTGTATGTAGGTATTTCTAGATACTGGTAACTGTACATGTCTCATATATAAGTACTGAGAGATATCTTTAACGACAGGCTAACCCTTTTGCAGGTCAAAAAAGATAATTGTACAAAACACAGAAGGAAATATTGTACATAGTATAAGTAATTCCCTCTTAATTTTACAACTGGATGCTGACTTTAAGCGGAATAATTGCGATTGCTATAGTTTGAGGTTTTCCACAGGTCGTCCCAAACCACCTGGTTCCTGTAGCCTCCAGACTAGATACCGCTCCCGGTTATGGTCCACACCACAGTGCATGCGTTTAATTAATGCATGAAATACCCGCTCACACGCTGACAGGGGCAATACCATTATGAATGGAGACGATTGCCACTATGTTTCAAACGTAAACAATGATAGTTTTCACTTTTCCTGAAATGGTTCCTGAAGCTATGACAATGAGATTTCATACACATTATTGTTAGGGTATATTAGTGATTCCTGCAGGGGTGTTATGACTTGGGCAAACAGGCTACCCTGTCTTTCAATCTATACATAGAACAGACGGTACACATTTCTCAAAACATATTTGGGATGATCTTCACAAAGATTAATTTGAAAACAATAGAAATAAAGGTGAAACATTTAACACTTTTTTTTTAATGATGTACCGTTCATTCTAACTTCTTCCTTAACTCCTTTGCCAGATACGGCTAGTAAATAAGATGTGGTTACATCTTCAGTAAAGTTGCAAAAACATACAGCATAACAATAGCCTATATGCATGTTGTCCCACAACCTACTTCTCGCCACACTGTGAATTCAGCAAAGCATGTGTTGTCTCTCAGAATATGTAATGGAAAGAATCACAGAGGTACATGTACCTATTACAAAAGGAAATGTTCTATATTTAACATGGACTATCATACAGGGGCTAACAAGGTAAGAACGGCCTGGCTGCAGCACTAATTTACAGACAAACCCTTCTCTGTATACCATCCCACATTACTGCAAGGTTGCAGTGACCAACAATTGACCAGGTCTGGGTGAATTCAATGCAGGTCCTATTCAAGTTTTGAGACAAACAAGTCAGTAGACAAAGAGAAGCTATTGTGCAGTGCAGACTCACTCACTGTAACCAAAGCCGGGACCTACTTCTACTTTCTCTATCTAACCCACCTCCAGCTATGATTGCAGTAATATTGAATCTCCAATTAATCTCCTTCTTTCTATATACTCTGTTCTTTCTTTTCTTACACTTCATTGCTCCACATTCCACAATATCTCTCTCCTCCTAACCCATCTTTCTCTTCTTCTTTTTTCTCCTGCCCCACCATTTCTCATTATTTCCCTTTCATTCCCACTTCCTTTTCCTCCTCCTCCTCCTTACTGCTATCCAAATTATTGTTCATTCCGTATCTTTTCTGTTCTTGTGCAATTTTTGTTTCTTTATTACAATTCTATATTTATGATCTTTATTTTTATGATTCACTTTTCTACATCATATATTTCATGTTCCTCCTTTATATGTATGTTCCTTTCCCTAACTCAAGTTCCTTCAGCATTCTTTCCACCTCATGGTAAAAACCTAATTACAACAGCTTTACACATCTTCGATATATTCAGCACACAATCCAACAACACAGTAACATGATATTAACAGAGCAACACTTCCTTTAATTTCCCTTTTCTTTCAAATGAAGCAGTTCCAGGTATTCATACTGTAGTACATGCTTTCTCCAAATGTGACCGTTTGGGTCATGTGACTACTTGTGTCATGTGATATGTGTTTCTTTCCTTGCTGGTACTGATCACTTTCATAGAGTGCAAATCAATAGTGCAAATAGACACATACAAATCACACCATAGCACTGAGCCAAATCTGTGACCAACACTGGTTCAATGTAAGGGCAAAATTTGACAATGTACCAGCACAATTTGACAACTACATACATGTATAAGGGAGCTACATGTACAGGGAAAGGAAGTTAAATTCTCCTTGCTTACATCCTTCAATGACATTGTCAACACAACTGACAGTCATTTGTCAGCTCATTAGTCACTGATACATTGCACAGGTCATATCAATGGTGAATGTAAATCATGAAAATACTGGTTTACCTCTTTGGCACAGGCATACAACATTTCTCTGTAAGAACTGTTGCCGTCACAAGTTAAAAACAAATTTGCATCAAGGCAAAACAGGCAAATAACATTCAGTACTTCCTCAGTAAGCTCTTGACCTTGTAAAGTACAGAGCGAGCTATGCTCCAGAAATATGAGAAACATCAACGGCCAACATATGAGTGGTACCACTATTCAAAAGAACAGTATGCCTACTCTGTGACAAACAAACAACCAATTTATAGAATTGGTAGAACTCAAATCCAACTAAAAGTTGAACATGGAAAAAGTATGTAATTAAGTCTACAGAAACAACATAAAGCTTGTTAATGGACTAAAATAATGCAGATCAATTAATTAAAGCCATCAACTTTTTGACACATCATGCATCATCCAAATAATAGGATAAAAAAAGCAACATTAGCAAGATAGGAAAAAATAGGGGAATTGACCTACTGAAGACGTGAAACACATGAGAAAGCGATAAGATTAAAGTCGCTATAAATGGTTATCTATAATTACAAGGAAAAATTGAAAATACAAGCATTCCAATGAGAGTGTACACTTCGTGAATTAATAACTGCGAGATCAAAAAAAAAAGAGTCAATAGAGTACCGAAGTAGTGTCGTCATATGAGCGTGTTGTCAAGACAATTGGTTCTAAACAAACTCACTCCAGTGAGAGGTTTAGCTGTCCGATATTGTCTATCTGGCTAGTGTTGGGCATTCCCAATTATAGTCCCCACTGTGATCACTGTTGCTTGCTCTACCCGCATTGTTTAGAACCAGTTGTCTTGACAATAATACTTAAATGACGTCACACTTCGGTACTCTATTCAAAGTGCAGGCTTGATACTGATGGCTAGAAATGAAGAAACCAATCTGTTGGATGACCCCACACTAGGTTTACTCCACTTGGACTGCAGGAGCTGCTAATTTGCAACAGAGAGCCACTACTGTAAAGCTCCCTCAAACATTTCTAATGTGTGAATCAAGCATTCGGACACATTTTGGAACTCACCCTTAGAATCTCTGGTGATATGTAGTCTGGTGTTCCCACAGCCACGTTGGACATCACCTGGAAATGAAACAAAATGAAAGTGTAAACATAACCTAACAAGATCCTTTTTTTCTCTTCTCCTTTTTCTTTGAATCTATTTACAGTTACTTTCAATCTGTTTCACCCTAACAAGCTCAAAATATAGCTTAACGTTAGCTTTAGAGTGCGAAAATTTGTGAACCACTCTATTGTTGGAAAAACAGATGTTATTTCCAAACTTCATCAGATATGCTGCTGTATTAGAGAGACCTGAACGAGTTACAGGCCATAACAAAACGTTTATTCCTCTTCCATGTAAATGTTATGTGGCATATATTCAGCATTCACCATTTTCAGGTCATATCCCAAGGAGCTTTATCCAAATAGAAGGAAACTATATTAAAAAAAATTATATCAGCTGTGCATATGCTGTGCCCTATATATAATCAACAAATAAATAAACAACAATAAAATGAAATGACTAAAGAAGATAGATGAACACAGTGCATGGAATCAGAATGTTCTAACAAAAATGAGTTCATAATCAATTCATGACTTATACCAACTAATACAAAAGGACATTCAAAGAACCTCTTTAATCAACTTACTGTGTTATCTGGCAGCATCTTGAGACAGGAGCCAAAGTCTGCCAGCCGTATGTGGCCATGTTTGTCCAGTAGGACATTGTCTGGCTTGATGTCTCGGTGCACGTAGCGCAGCTTGTGGACCGAGTCGATGGCCAGCACCACCTCCGCAATGTAGAAGCGCGCCATCTCCTCAGGTAGCCGGTCGTCAAACTTGCTGATGAGCGTGAGCAGGTCGCCCCCATTGTAGTAGTCCATCACCAGGTACTGCGGAGACAGAGTCGTTATGTCAAGGTTAAAATTGTGATATTCCTGTATTATGTCATAAATTAATATTGGTGGCTGTCTTACATGTTTATTATATCTGTATTCTTCATGGTGTCTGAAGTTTGTGGAATAGCCATTTGAATTTATGGTGAGGATGACGATTATGATTAGAGATTGTATGTCATGTTAAAGATGGCCCGTCCCTTTTACAAACATCTGCAAACTTCATGCAAGTTTGCACATTCGGATACGAACTGTGAAATGTTATGGTCAGAGGTACTATAACTCCTGTAGAATAAATGAAAATCTAACCCTGAGATTTGATTCAAATTGATTAACTTTATGAAATTACAACTATTTTTGTGGTATGAAGAAAAGAAAGCTCGATCAATTATCGAAGATTATTTCCTCAAAACAGTGTGTTACGCTTTGTCGATTCCAGGGAAAGGTTAATATAGCCACTCTCTCTCAAATGATGACAAAGTCAGGGAACTTTCAGAAGTAGGTCTGCAAAAGGGTCGGGCTACCTTTTAAGTTCAATTATGAAAGCCACCTTTATTTATGTGATGGGAGTACTCTGCACTTGTTTTTTAAGTAGAAATTGAAGGTGAAGTCCATTGTGACACATAGGAGAAGGCATGGAGGCAAAGAGATCATTTTCCTTACCAGAAAGTCATCATCCTGGAAGGCGTAGTGCAGATTGGTGATCCATCTGCTATCTCCATGTACCAGCACATCCCTCTCCTCCACAAAGCAGGCAGTCTACGAAAGAGAACAAAAGAAAGGATATTTTTATTTTATTAATTCAACTTTGAAACTTTGAGAGTACAGTCAAAACACATTATAATGAAGACATGAGGACGCACACTTTTTCCTCACTATAGACGATTTACTCGCTACACCAGTACATGATCAAAACATACAGAAATATCGCGAACCACGAGTCTCGCCTGATTTTACAATCGATAAACAGTGCTAAGGTTTTTTTTCACATATTTAAAATGGTGCCAAGGTGACCTTTGACATCATCATGCTCATCACGACACATGTGGTATACCCAACGATCATTTGTACCAAGTGTGATCACAATTGATGCAGAAATAAAGAAATGAGAGCAAGTCACATGAAAACTTTGAGAAAAATGATGCACATGGCCTTATATCATTTGACATTTTGACCAGTAGATGACCTTTGACCCCTTCATCCTCATGAAGACACGTGTGGCATTACCCAAGGATCATTTGCACCAAGTTTGATCACAATTGATGCAGAAATAAAGAGATGAGAGCAAGTTAAACAAACACTTAAACATTTTTGTAACAGACCAATCACCTCTTTTGTCATGCTTTATAAACAAATATTCACCTTTTAAATTGTATCTCCATAAATGGAGCTATTTCATATTTTCATTTAAATTATGCTATTTTACTTCAAAGGTTTCAAATGACAAATTCTAGCACTAGTAAACGCAGATGACTACATGTTGCCCAAATGTGCAAATTGTATTACGAGTCTGATTTCTGTTTGATTATTTCTCATGGATGGAGAGAGCTAGGGGAACACACCAATACTGTACACAAATACCCAACATATCCGTTATGACACCTCATTCAAGGCCAAAGCAACAGAACAATAAGCCCGGCACTATAAACATATACATGCAATGGACACCTTAACAATGTCCTTCACAATGAATGTACACACTCATAGATTGTGTCTCTTACCTCTGCTCTCTTCAGCATTTCCCATTTGTTGAGAAGCTTCATGGCAAAAACCTCGTCTGTGTTCTTCAGCTTCACAACAGCCACCTATATGCCAGGAAACACATAACATAGTTTTAAGCATTTACAATGCTGAGTTTTTTAAAGTACATTTCAAACAATTTTGAGGGAAAGATGCATTTAATGGCCCCTATTCTGATCAGAAGTTTCATGCAAAGAGTGAACAAAACCTGGACTAACTTTATGGTATGACACATAAAACAGCATGAAACATTATTTTTTATTCAATATAACTGATTTTGTCTTCTGCATCACTATGTTATATTGAGTTTGTCTATATGATCATTACAGCGAGTGATTACTACCCACTGTTGTGATTATGTGATTGAAACTAATGATTTTGTGACAGCATCTGATGATTATTTTGTGTTCCATAAAGTTAGTCTACATGTATTAAGTATGAGGTCTAAGTTAAACTTCTGTTCTGAATACGCTCAATGTGTGTATTGATAAAAAAATACAAAATAACTACTGAAAACCAGCATGAACCAAATGCTGTAGGATTTTTGAAATTCATGTACATGTAGGTACAATATAAGCATGTAACCTCTCCAAATACTCCCTTGTCTTCATGTATGTACATTGCATTTGGAATGAAGTGTTTATTGAGAAAAAACAATACAAAGAAAGAAATCAATAACTTTGTCATTGTTTCTTCTCCGAATGCTCACTTGTCTTCATGTTTTTAGAATTATCAATAGGTATAAAGCATATCCTGAGACAAATTAATTAAGAAACAAATCTTAACGTAATCAGTTTTACCTCTCCAAATGCTCCCCTGCCTATGATCTTGAGTGTCTCAAAGTCTTCTCTGTGTAGCCGTAAATCCTTCACTTTCACGACTGGTCTTTTGGCTGTGAAGAACAATATATAACATACAAATTAAATACATGTAAATATGCTGAGCATCTCAAAAAAGTAATTTCCATTAACTGTGGCATAAAGGTACAGATTATTAGTTTCTATACTTGCTTTCACTCTCACTTTTGTGTGGTTCCCACATGGAAAAGTTTATATGCACATTGTAGATCATCTACAGCACACACTGTAACTGATTGATTGTTTTGAGATTCCACTGATTCATTTTATAAATGTACACACGATACAGTAGATGTGCTGCATATATGGTACACTCGCTTAAATAGTCAGGTGGGTACCAACACTCACATCTATAGGCTATGTATTTGAAATCAACATCAACAAATATCAGAGAATAAAAACTTATATCAAAGTGTACATGTACAGTACATGTATTGCAGACATTACACAAAACAAAGGGCCTAGTTTTCGACATCATGTCTGCAATCAAGATCATTAACCCACAATGTTGTAGACGGTTTTGTCAACCTAACAGGTAGCCTCAAGAAGTGAATTATAGTTTGGACCTTGTCATTAGGCCTACAAATTTGATTACACACACAGTAATTCAAATAACCCAATTTCCCTTCCAGAGGGGTACAGCTCTGATTTGACAGTATAAAGGTTGTATAACACAAAGTATGAAACGCATTATTAAATCTTGTATTGCCTTTTGTGTTCTTTGAGTCTACACTGTCTGTATCTCAAAATAGATTAAATTACACTGTCCATGTGCATACTCTATGCCGTATTCATGTTAATACACAAACATTTTGAAAGCTGTTTTTCTACTTCAACATGATGTAACATGCACTTTAGCATGCAACGATTTACATGTAGCATGTCACAAAACACAAAGTCAGAAATACATGTAGGCCACAACTCAACCTGTTTAAAACATCAACAGTATTTCCAGACAAGGTGAATATTTACTCTCGTACCTTATTTTTATGCGACAGCTTTTAATATGCGTATGATCATGAAAAAGGGCTGGTCATAAATCTCCTGCATTACATGTGAGTAACAGTCATGATGTAAATCTTCATCATGATGGATAATGAATATTGCTGCTCATCATTATTGCATTATACTCTTAGTATCTTTTACATGTAGAGCACATACATGAAGGAACCAATTATTAGATGTTCCATACATGTACTTCAATCTTGGAATGTCTGCATTGTTTGTTACCACAGTCATTGAATTCTACTAATCCATTACATCAGGCTTTTGTTTTCTGTCCCAAGTACAGAGCAGCGAAGTGGAAAGGGAAGAAAGGAAAGGACCCACAGTTTTAAAAACATGATGCTTTAGCCTAAACAGCATCATGTTTCATGCTGAACTGGACAAAATATACCGCGGTTTAAAGGGCATATACTGGACTAGGAGGGCAAAAAAGCCCTCAAAATGTAATTGTAAGCAATCTTCTTGCCAATGGGCTTAAATTCATGTATTGTCTATTTCAGAAGCTTGCTGAAAGATATTTGTCCTCAAATGGACTATATTTGGAGTAATGAGTGATTAAATCACAAATCCTCAAATTGTTCAGCCCGAACATTTTAAGGATTTAATCATTAATCATTAATTACTCCATATGTGGATCATTTGAGGGCAAATAACTTTCAGCAAGCTTCCAAAATGGTCAATACATGAATTTAAGACCATTGGCAAGAAGATTGCTAACAATTACATTTTGAAGGCTTTTTTGCCTTCCCAGTACAGTATATGCCCTTTAAAACTATGGGTCCTTCCCTTTCTTCCCTTTCCCTTTTCCTATGCCAATTCCTCTGAGCTGGAGTGTACATACTGGGTGATCTAATGATTTAGTTAGTTCAGACTTGTGTGTAAACAAATCTCCATACACTACTTAATGTGTTAAGTCAGTGCGGATTATGCAGAAGTTTGAATAATCTGCAGTGGAATGTGGTGTGATGCACAATAACACTATGAACATGCTCTTTTGTCACACAGACAAAATTTCAAACGGTCCATTTTGAGTAACAAAAGACAATGTTCATAGTACAAGCACACCTTTGCACAATAACTAATTTACAACATTCCAGATAAGAGAAGTACTACATTCATGTCATTGAATGATACACAAGTTACAAGCTCATCGATACACATGAAGACGGACAGGCGGTCTTACATGTAAATACTAACGGTGCAAATGCACATGTGTATAGGGCCTACTCTACGGTACATGTATCATGCATGCACACATGTGAGCATCCTGGGTGAGTGGTCCTCCATGCATTATGCAGCTGCATACACTATACATGTACATGCACAAGTACCCGGTACCTCTATGGAAAGTGGAAACAGGTAGTGCAGTTCTAATCAGATGGGAGCTCTTGTGCATATAGGAAATAGAAACAGTGTCTGGTGGCTAAACAGTCTACTGTGGCCCTCTGAAACACAACACAAGCCACCTTCCTGCACTGAGTCATGCAATTGTGATGCAAATATCCAGGTCAGTCCTAAAGAGGTGTCGGGACGGGTGAATAAATAAGTTTCGGCTGATGCTAAACTTCATTCTTCCTATGACCTTCACACACTACTGTATATCTCTGACTGAGAGCATACATATACAGGTTTATATTTCAGAGGCAATATGCATCAGTGCTGTCCATGTGAATAATCTCAAAGGACTGACGTTTACATTACAAGTTAATGTATGTAGATAAAGTGTGTCTTATGGGAAACATACTTTATCTGCCTTTGAACAGAATAGATTTGGTATCAAAATACAATCAATGATTTAAAAGTGTACAGTGTAGAATGGTTAAGTTTATGTTTCTGTAAAAATAAAAAGTGTAAGATAATTTTTTGTTTAAAAAAAATGCTTACATCCCTGCTTAGAAAAAAAATCGAGCTGTTTGTTTTACACACAAATGTATTTTACTTGAACAGACAATCTCATTCAGCCAGGTCACTGTTCCCATTCCATACTACTAACATTAGGACCATACAGTTGTATCAGTGAAACATATGTACACTCATGTTACTAAAATGCATTCAGCTGCATGTCCATATAGTTGTACATGCACTTAAGTCTCAACGATGTACATACATGTACATGTACAGTGTTTTAGGCTCAATCGTTTCACAAGTATGGCCCCTGGAATTTGGACACAATGGGGATCGTCTTAACAATACACAGTCAAAAAGCAAGAAAAACTGTGCAAGTCCTGTCCTGAAATCACTTGACAAGAAAGTGGACATGTAAGCAAGCTTGCTCTCAACATCTTGAGAGAGGATGCATATGTGAATTTACCAAATTACGGCATCTTCAATTTATATGCATGTCTTATTGTTGTTCTTCATTTGTTAGGGTCTCCGAAAAAGAATATTTGGGCTCCCAAATATCTGACATGTTAAAATGTTGTTGAGCTCCAGATATTACTAAATATATGTCAACTGAAGAAAGAAAACAAATATATTATTAAAAAATATATTTCGTATCTTATTTCTCATCTTGTAACTCAATGTTTTGCATTTTCATGTAATCACAGATACGTACTTGATAACTTCTGTTTGATAAAACCTTTAATGCAATGAATAAAGGAACTTGCATCTTTACCATTTCAAGCCATTTATGTGTACCGGTACTGCAATATCTCACTTATGTACAACACTGAGTCAAAGTGGGGAGACAAGGTTGGTGTGGGTGGATAATTTGTCACGATTTTGGAATGTTGTGTGATTTATACAAAAGCTTGAAATGCCAACTAAGCCTGAATATGACAAATATGTGTAGCCCACAAAAGAGCTTCTTGCAAATAAAACTGTACAGCATGGTTAAATCAAAGTGTCAAAAGTCTTACTGGTCATGCTTGAACAGATCAGTAGGTATGACAGCATTCCAATACATGTACAGTGTACTGTATACAGTACGACATCCACAGGTACTTTTTTGTTGTCATGTGGGACAGATGGCCTACTGGAATGTAACTTACAATACCATGCGAGGAATACTGTTCAGTCATACAAGAACATGCGCACAACATGTGTGTTCGGAAGGGTAGCCTACAAAACTAATAACAAGATACTGTTTCGCTATTAAAGAGGAACTCCTGTCCAAAAATAAGTAGCTCTCTCAAAAGAAGCAAAGCACAACATTTTGATGCAAAATCACCTGAATAAAAAATTCATGAATGTAAACATGATAAATATCAAGATTGCCACCTTGGAGAGACAAATTAGCAACTCGCTCATGATCAAAGCAATGACGTCACAGGCGCACTTTCCTGCTGTTATTTTGCATGCTACGATAACCCATTTTTGTTATCGCTCTAATAAATTTCCCATACAAGTTTTCCATACGTTTTTAGCTATTTGTATTTACAGTAATATAATTTGTTTCATTAATACAGAAGCGGTCATCATGTCACACAAACTACATGTACACAACAGTGGTCAGCGGCCATTGTACTGCATAAACAGCAGCAGCTGGCTGCTTATCAGCCCTAACATGGATGGGGAAAAAGTGAGCACCATTTGCTTCTTTCCCTCTAATAAATGTCTTATTTCAACCTCGGCTAATTTCCAATACTGGAAAATACATGTAGCTATTTATTTTGTCCACTACAGGCTAAACACCTAAATGTTATGAAGGGGTCAGTGGTAAAGGCCCCTTCACCTGCAGAACTTCTTGACCACAGAGGCTGATCAAGTACCCAGCAGGGGTCAGCTATGATCTTGCCCTGTCCAATTTATGACAAGATGACAGGATGCTTCCCTTGGATCTGTGGCTTCGATTGGAATGTAAATATAGAAACAGACCCTACAGGTTGGAGTCAGGATATGGATAGGAATCATGGGAAATAATCTTGTGTTTGTCTTTTTCAAGTTCTCCTCATAAGTGCAAATGATTTTGTCTACATATTTATCTTGGTGAATTTGAATCAAATTTGCAAAACTAATTCAGTTTACTGACATGTTTAGTGTCTATTAAATAGTACACCTTTCTCACTGGCAAAAATTTCCTTAGCCCCGTACTATAGGCGGGGCTAAGGGGGGGGGGGGGGGCCTGAGCCCCACCTATAGTACGGGGCTAAGCTTAGACCACTTTCTGTTCACATTGGTTTTTACCAATGTGGGCTAGCCCCACCAATAATCCGGGATTATTTGGCCCTGCAAAAAAGCAGGGCTAACCCCGCAATTGCAAGGCCAAGCCAAATAGTCCAGGGCTAAAAACGCCAGTGAGAACAGAAACGAAATATAGTACGGGGCTAAGAAATTGCGGTGTCTGCTCATAAGGACGAGACGCTGTGACCAATCAGATAATGCCCGACAGGGGAGTTACCTTGATGCGGAGTGGTAAAGAGCACATGTGCAAGACGTACACTCATAAATATTCGTTAGCTGTCAAGAAAGTCCAAGGCTAACAATTTTGAGTGAGAACAGCGTGGATTTCCTTAGTCGGGTTTAAGAAATAGTACGGGGCTAAGAAATGTCAGTGTGAAAAGCTTCAAAAAATAGTCCAGGGCTAAGGATAGTCTGGGGCTAAGGAAAGTACAGGGCTAAGAAAACCCAATGAGAAAAGGGTATAGGATGCTGAGACATCCTTTGAAGGCACATTGATGAGGAATACTTTCCCTTTCATTGGAAATACAAGAGACCATACATGTATATTGACAAAATCTAAATATACATGTAGGACACAGGTTACATGGAATATCATATTTACAGTACCCTACAATATTGTGAGGAAAATCATGCCCAAATTCGACCAGTAAAGATAGCAACAATTTAGGGTAAGCCACAGGCAATATCTAAACTGCATGCGGGTGCTGTGCATGCTCTATGTAGGGAGATGCGGCACGGATTGATCTCCATGCAAGCAATGTTCCTTTCCTTCCCAATTTCCTCTGACGTATAGAGAGAGGAATTCACCATATGTAGGTCTGAGTTTACGTTCTGGTATGCATGCATGTACACGTATGTTCGGCCTTCGATCCCAATGCACTCACTATACGCAATATACATGTATGTTGGGGCACTTGATCTCAATAGCGGCGTCATTATTCCATGGAAAGGGTGATCTCAGCTGGAGTTGGTCTCTGATTGCAATGAATCCACAGAGCAAGAAGTCCCTTGCTGAGATGGCCTTTATTAACCTGTCCGAATTCAGAGCTGGCTTAACATGCAAGGCAGAGCTACAGATTGTACATGTTCATGTACAGTAAATTGAAAATAGTTGAAAATTGAAAATAGTGAATATCAATATACACCTAACCACATGTACATCACTGATCAGGGCTCCACACTAACCCCTTTTTTTCTACTGGTCTGACCCGATCATGATGGACCAGTAGACACCCAGTTTTTCAATCTTTTACTGGTCCAACCCTAAAATTTACTGGTCTGACCCTAAAATTTACTAGTCCCAAAAAATAAAGGAAAACATTAAAAAAAAAACTGAGTCTATTTTGCCGTCTTATATTGGTTTGGTTATTTGCCCCCCCCCCAAAAAAAAAAAAAAAATACAACAACAACAACAACAAACAAACAAACAAACAGTACACACACACAACATACTGTACTGACCGGCAGAAGCTGAGTTTTTTTTCTTGAAAAGCTCGACAAAGTCCAGGTGCGGCTTTTAATCACTGCATTAGCACAAGTCGAGTCTTTCAAACCAACACGTTTACACATATGTATGGGACTATCCATTGTCATGATTGTGTGACAACATTCAATAACAAAATAGATGGCTTTGATAGCCATCTAGTTTGACACAATTGACGCACCGGTATAACGATCTCAATAACATCACCAGTATAATTACCTGTACTAACAAAGCACCAGGAGTAGTATTTGTCCGAGACAACTCAAAGAAAGAGCTGTATTCAGTCTTATTTCAGTATTTACTGCCTAAGTTATTGATCGACTAAAACAAATAGATAATTTCAAAGCTAAGCCACAAGGAGTTTTGCAAATTAGTCAAAGTAAACTGACGATTCCACCTACATACTGTACATGTACAGCCCTAGTCTATGCATTGCATTAATAAAATGTGCAAACATTATAGGTCCACTCACAGAAGTACCATTATGAAGATATGTCAAAAGCAAAAATAGAAAATAAAGAGGTGATCAGAAATACCCCCCTGAAAAAAACAAGTAAATAAATAACATAGGATCCCAGTGTGGTGCAATGTAGTAAATGTATGGTACAAACACCACACATCAGGAGAAAGGAGAGAGGGATTGACAGACTGACAGACACACAAACAAACAGATAATCAAATCATAGAGAGATTACACCAACAATCATGAATAGCTTCAATTAATAAATGTTTGTGTTTGAAATTGAAATCAAATGAATCATACTGTAGGAACAATTAGGGAAAAGTGAAAGTACTAGTAATTATACCCAACCATGGTACACATACCGGTACTGATGTCCTTATTGTTCATCATGCAATGAATCATGCAGCAATTTGATATCAATTATACATGGAACCAGATGTACACAGAATTACACATCTGCTGAAGTCATCCAGGTTTACATTTTTGTGAGTACAGCAGAGATACTTAAGCTAGAATTGCAGTGCCGAAGATAATGAGTCACTGTAATATCCGCCTAAGTATTATCCAGCAGACTGATAATATGAAATTATTCATTTATAAGAATTTGTCATTTATGAAGAGTAAACTTCAGCGAGGATCGTCTCTGTGGTTCCCTTCTGTTCTGCATGTGTATGGATGTATTTTGTGGTGGGATCAGCGGAGGGCATGGGGCAATGTAACATTCATAAGAATGCCTCCTCTGGAATTAGTCTGCAGGCACAGACTGTATTATGGCAATGTTTCAAAATACATGTATACTATGTGCTTGAAAGTAAGGCTACAGATTGACTTGCTGCTCCTGTCCCAATGAGACTGAACAAACAAACTAGTCTCCGCATTTCAGACCCAATTGTCATATTTGTGTGTCTTTTTATTCATATGGTATGAGATCTCCTCTGCAACTTTTCAATTCCATGCATCAAAAAATATGCAGAGTTCACCTTCTATGCATAGAGACGTTTGTGGTGTTCTGCGGTTAAAAAGGAATCATATATCATCATTATTTTTCTCAGTACACTTTAATTTGCATTTGCATTTCAATAAATCCTTCTTTGAGATGCCTTTGCAGACATTGTATGTCTCTTTCTGTAAACTACTGTGCATACACATTTATCTCAGAGTATTCATTAAAGAATGCCACTATACATGTAGATAGTACACAGGTCTGCATTTCCCACTTTGGCCAAACTCTTTTGGGATATTTTTTTGGATAAAGTCTGCTTTTGTAGACTATTGAGGGTTCACATTCTTGAGTGAGCCCCTGATTACACACTCCAGTAAAGATGCACTGTATTATCAGACTTGCCTTGACAGGGGCAGTTAGTGGGACTGAACCATATAGGGATGTGTACTATCAATATCATTGTTATGCAAGGGCATCTCATTCATTCTTGATTATTTCTTTTCTTTATTGTAACATCCTTGTATTCATACACTACATCTGTAAACATGTAAAACTCGTCTCAATAAGAATAAGAAACTTACTGAACAATTTTTTTGTAAATGTACATGTATGATGAATAAGATTTTATACACTGCATTTTCAGCCGCAAGTGCATACAATAACCCCCTCCCCCCACACCTTCCTCCTCCATTTCATAAAGAGCCTATACGGCTTACATGACCAAACTAATCATCTCTAATTGTTCTGTATATCGACACTCAGGAAATCATATGCTGTTTTTTTCATAAACACAGGAAATTATACTTCCAGTTTAATTGTGAGGTAAAAAAGGAAACAAACTTCCGCATAAATGGTATCAAAGTCACCATGTGAAGCAAATCACTTTCTATGAAATGCAGTGTTATAGTCTTAGTCAGTTCAAATATGATCTTACTCTAATCATATCCAAAATATTGGGGATGTATGATTTGTTCATTATTAATTAATGAGCTTTGCATCCAAAAAATGCTAGTTCATCCAAATATTGGACTGGGGCCGTATTATGATATGAATAACTGGTACACTTGCATGTGTAAGAAAAAGAAAAACACGGTCAATAAACTTAGATACTGTAGAACAAAGAGAAATAACAAGAAGCAGAAGAAATACACAGAATTAACTTATATGCTCAACATGATCTCAGCATATGGACATCCTCACTCATTACACATACACCCTATTTACATTGGGTTTTCTTAGCCCTGTACTATTTTTTAAAGGCTTTTTACACTGGCATTCTTAGCCCCATACTATTGGTTTAAATCCGGCTAAGGAAATCCATGATGTTCACATTCAAAATAGATAGCCCTGGACTTTCTTGATAGCTCACGAATATTAATGAGTGTGCGTCTTGCACATCTGCTCTTTACCACTCCGCATTAAGGTCACACGCCCGTAGGGCATTATCTGATTGGTCACTGCGTTTCCACCTTTCGAGCTTAGCACCGCTTTTCCTCAGCCCAGTACTATTTTTTGTTTCTGTTTACACTGGAGCTCTTAGCCCTGGATTTTATGGATTGGCACCGGAACTGCGGGGTTAACCCCCTACTACCCATACTATCGGTGAGGCAAGCCCACTTTGGTAAAAACCAATGTAAACAGAAAGTGGTCCAAGTTTAGCCCTCTTCCACCTATAGAACGGGGCTAAGAAAATTTTTGTCAGTGTGAAAAGCATAATAGCATTACTGGATGTCTTCGGCACACAAACCTGACTGTATGCCATAATGACACAAGTACAAATCAGCAGTAATGTTCTGTCTACCAGTAGCAGTTTTCAATGTCATCAGGGGTCAGACTAAATGTACATGTACATGTACTTGCAGTCCATAGACTTGCATGAACTTGACTCTTGCCTTTAATTATGTATTTTTTCTTCAAACATGCAGACAAGGTCTGGGACATTCTACACCTAAAGGCTCAATTAAAATATATGAGCGTGAATACTAATAGTGTAAGAGTACACCACAGTTTACCAGTAACTCTGAGTTCAAATACACATGTGCATGCATAAGTACAGTATCTTCGCTATGGCGCACAGTATGCGCAAATAATGCAAGTTCTACAGTACAGTACACCGGTTCACCATGTACATGTACGCCTGCATGGGTGTGCAGTCCGTCAAAAGATGAGAAAGTTATGATCTTTTGAAATGTCAATTTTGTGAAGTCACATGCGAGGTGCTCTCCCATATGTTGTGTAGAGAATAATTACATAAATTGCTCTTTTTCTGTTTTTTACAACAGAATAATTTTTGACATACTGGTATATGTGTGTGTATAAACATAATCCTAATGATCAAATACACAGGTAAAAGGATGTATATTTTTTGGAGAAAATGCACATCTTCTGAAAAAAAAAATGTACAAAACATATGGGAGAGCACCTCGCACCTGACCTCACAAAATCAAAACTTTAAAAGGAACTTTCTTATCCTTTGGCAGAGTGTCATGAAACCTTCACTAATATGTTTCTGTCATGTGTCTCATTTTATTGAATCCAACTTAATTTCAGGTTGAACTATCCCTTTAAGTTCTAAAATCTGAAAGCCTGGCTGGATACTCAAGAAAAGCATTCACCTCTGGAGCACTAGCTTTGTACAACTATACATAACATGTACATGTATGCACATTACTAAGTACATGTATGTGCCCAGAACACGTATTCAACTGTACTGTAATTTGAGTTGAGTGGACATTTTGATACCCTGAATATGCACACGGTAAGTACAGAAGAAGGCTATGTACAGTGTACGTGTACAATGCACATGCACACTGAAGGAAAGGTGACTATTGACCCAGCTGAAAATCTGAGCTTTGGGTAAAGTTTTCTGAGTCCTAGCAGACAGCAGTGCACTTCCCATCGGTCCCAGCATACTTCTTGTGCTAATTGATTGCTGCTGGGCTTCCTGTGTCTTGTGTCACAGGCAAAAGTCAGATCCCCCCCCCCCTCCACCTCCACCCCTCTCGTCCTTTCCTCCTCCTCCCCCTCTTCTAACCTTCTTTCTTATCCCACCCTCTGTGACTATCAAATGTATAAGGTCACTTATGTTGTTGTTAATGCAGTTCAGTTATATTCATTGTTAAAGATCAAAGTTGATCTAGCTATAAAGTACATGACATGTATGAAAATGTACTATAGACCATCGTTCATAATGACAGACGTGAAGCAAACACACCTATAACTACATGTACATTGTAGCACAGAATTTATTAAAACATTGGGCATCCAGTTTTTTTTCACTGTGTGATACATTTTAACCTTTGCTGTTCATTATCTCTGAAACATGTAATATGATATATTAGAAGTTATTAGGTTGCTTTACATCCATTATTTATGTTACAAGTTTGTACCTTTTATCAAATGTTCACAAGATTGGTACTGATGAATCTGTAGCATATTGTACAGTGCATCATGACAGCACAGTACATGGACATGACATATCTAATACTGAAACAATTCTGCACACAAGCTACTGTAATATACCTGGACCATGATGCATATAAAAAATATTGTCATTCCCATAAATGGGAACTACTATGGCACCATAATGAGCTCTAATTATTGCACCTGTTGCCATGGTAGTTATCATTGATGGTACTGTAAGTCACAATAATTGAAAACTATGCAACATAAATTATCATCTGCAACACAAAAACTAAAACACACCTTTTAAGTATCGAAAGCAAGACAGTAAGACCAGGATGCAACTCTTTAATCAGAACCACAATTCTCCCCTCCCCCCCCCCCCCTCACACACACATCTTATTTTGAATTGTACATCCTTGGAGCTAAATCAATTTACATTGTACATTATAGACCACAATGGTACAATTAGTCCTTGGAGTACCCACTTGAGGTACCTGGATTTAGTCTTCTTTACAGCATAATGTGTTTACAGTGGAAAAGTGGAAAAGTAGATGGGGGGCTCAGGGCACTTAACCCCCCCCCCCCCCCCCCCCATGCAAAAAAGAGCAAACCAAATTTTATAACAAATCCGCCCCTGTGAAAATAGAATTATAGGTATAGTACATAACATGGTTCAGAATTTATTTATTCTATGGCATCAGGAATGAAAAGAAGCGACTGCAAAAAGTTTTTTTTCCTTTTTTCCTGTTTTCAGTGGGGCTATCATCATAAGACTTAAGATGCAAAAATACAAGATATAATCCGAACAAAACATAAGCATGATATTTGATTAATTTAGACAACATTGATATGCCAGGAAGAATCCAAAGCATTGTGAGGTACAATATTTTAAAAAATAGCACAGTATGTGGCCAGTCTCCATCAGCCTACAAGCACTCTACAAGATTTCTAGCCCACTTAGAGGCTACGCTCCTGCACAACGCCACATCGCCAGAACACAGCCCACTACATGTACATGTACAGCCAGAGGCATACATGTATCAGCATCTGCATTTGTTGATTTAAGCTGATGCAAAAGCTGTTCATGATATATTCCTTAAAAGGGCTAACAGACCTTTTCCAACTTTGATTTACATTAGAAGACCCACCTTCATGTACATGTATATTGTACAGTGTAGAGTGTAGAAATTGACAAAGAACATTACACATAATATCATTAATGCTCAAGTGGCATACACAGGGCAATCACATGCATTACAAACATTGATAAACACTGACAATGCTCTCACATCTCAACTTAAGTACTCTTCACACATCTAGCACATCACACTGTACATTTTGCAATGTTCACATGCTGTGTATGTATACTGTACAAGCATGCCAGGTTCATGCCCTATAATCAGCTCACAGAAGACTAAATTCAGTAATAGGTTTTGCTCTCATCCTATCATCACAGAAGATGCAATCATTAATGAATTTAACTTTGAAACAATGTTACTAGCATTGCAGTGTTGTATTCTGTGCACATTAGATATTGTACAGTACATGTACATGTACATGTACATATGGCAGGCAATTTGTTCGTATTATAATCATTGCCAACCATATGGGAATGCATTGGTAAATGTACTGTCTTGACCAACAATCTCCATATTCCCCCTTAATCTTTTCCATGTACCCACTCTACAAACACAACCTCACAACCAATGCAAATACACAACTTTTGGACAGCAATCCTCAAACCCTTCAAATCTTATGCAAATGTAAACAGCATACAGACAGAAAGTTATGCAACGTATTGTTAAGCACTGTGTACTTTTCATCTCACTAAGTCATAGCCTTCAGTATGCTGTATTTGGCTAAGTTTCTCTTAACCTCTACCCCACCCCTATCCCCACAAAAAGAAAAAAAAACCTTTCTACAGGCCTACATACATACTCCCTGCTGCATACCATACACGCACATACATTGTGTACATACTGTACAAATGTAGAGCTCTGTCTCTTTCTTCCAATTCCTCTCTTTGCATACTAGTACACTTACTACATGTATGTACATGATCAAGCCTTGTACATGTACATACCTACAAGATGCATTATGAACCTCATATGAAAAACAAACCTACAGTATGTGTTTTTTGTACAACAAAACCATGAGGTATCTACACATGTACACGTATATTAATTTACAATACCAAGGATGAATCCGTAAAGCGAGGTACACATAGCGAGAAGCCTTTTTTTTCTATACATACACCATTGTTGTTTCTCTGTTCAGTGTTTCAAATGCTGAGATCGAAAATGTGGTGACATCAAACTCCATTACCAGCCCCACCCTCCTTCCCACCTTTGGCCCCAGACTCCTCTTACACTGCACAATGCTGAGAAACCCCATGTTAGTGCTTGTGGCATACATTAGCACAACATTCTCACTGTTCACTCTCTCTCACCCGCTTTCTCTCTTGAGCTCTCTGCACAACTCAGTACAGACAGGTATTGTGCCTTTCCCTTTGCAAGCATGTCGACAATGGCAGGCCAGTCATACTGTACATGTAGAGTCTCCAATGGCTCACATAACTCATTTTCAATTGATGCAAAAGACTACATGCACAATATTGACATCATTGTGGCATCAGAAATAAATCTCGATATAAGGAGGTATCAATTATTAGAAAAAATAAATCAAGTGTCAGGGCTAACATTTCTGCACTACATGTAGATCAGCCCATTTTGTTGTACTGTTAGTAGTACCACATACATTGTACAATGTACAGTATACCAGGATGTATCAGTAATATGTTCTTCTGCAGAGAATCATGTCTTACACACTGAATGCAGATTACACATGTGGTATTGCTTTGATTACCATCAAAGTTTCAAAACCTTACATCAATATTCATGGCATGGTATTCATTTCCAAATATTCATGATGCAATTGCCCTTACAAGTAACCTGCTGTACTTGATACTAGTATGCGGGAGCACACAGCTCTGAATCCACTGTGTAGATGTACATGTATCCCTCAAGACATAATATATGAAGGAGTGACTCACAGTAAGGATGTACATTCATGGAGGGACAGCCATTGCACGGCCAACCACAGGCTATTATGGCTCCACACATGTTCTAACACTAGAAAATACACTCTGACACAGTAATGTTATGTACTATACTCTAACAAATACAGAGTGTGCATGGCAAGCCAAATTCTACAACTTCTGCCAGCATAACGTCTACATTTCCTTTTCCCTGAAACTACTTACAAAGTATCAGAATAATTTTTAAAAAGAAAATGCAGTGAAATGATATTATGCACTGTGATGAGCATTTTCTTATTGGTATATGAAAAGGCTCATAAAAGTGTTGAAATTACTGAGAAATTATTTGTTTAAATTCTGCATAATTACTGGTACGATAGTACCAAATTTACTTGGTGAAACCTACTCTCCCACAGGTAAATGTCGTCCGTCTGGATTTCAGCTTGCGCACAGAATCTTTCTTCTCTTTCTTTCCACATTTTACTCAGACATCCATGTACAATGTACATGTAGCATGAATGTAAATTTTGTAAGCTTATTATTTATAAATTATGTATCGGACACATGCAGTGCATTGCACACATCTCCTTGCAATATGACTGAAATGAACCCAGCAGCAGCCGTAACTTGTGCAGCTCTGCTGCCTCAAACCCAGCTAGGCATTCTTGACATTCTAATTTCATCGAAAGGAGTTGGCATTTAGGGGCCAGTGGGAGAGTAATTGTGGGTGTTAACATGCTCTGTGGTGCACTGTAGCCGACTTGTACATATAATGCATGCAGGGATCTCACCGGGATTGGTTCTGCATGTGGTAAAAGAGATTCCTTGGTATAGATAGAAAGGACTGATTTGCATGTGATCATATGTGATGTTTATACAAATAAACTGCAAAAAAATAAACATGTAGGACATTGAAAGGGTGTTATTGATATATAAAAAAATTACAGACAGATACACATTGTAACGTGGAGAATCAATGTTGTGCACCTGTGTCTTTCACAAAATGTATGAACTTATGAACTGTGTGGAAAGGCAATGGAAGGGCAGGGATTTCCCCTTCCTGTTTACAATGAAATCTGCAGACACTTTTCATTCTAATCTCACACGCTTGCAGGAAAATGATCATATGTCTACATGTAAATAGAAATAGGCCAAAGGGTCTCTATGAAAACATTCACCCTGAATACCCAGAAATTCATTCAGGTTACATGTTCTGTATGTGTCCTGCAATCATGTAATATATTGTACACATGAATAGTACCATTAAAGGGAGTTCACCCTGAAGTAAGTTAATTTTAATAACTTTATTAAAATCAATTAGTGGCGGTTTGACAAAAATCTGTCACAGGACAACTTTTATTTTGCGACGTCATGTGTAAGGTACTCTCCCATGCATGTATATGTTGTATGCCAGGCTTGTGTATGCTGTATGATTCCATAAATTCCTCTCTTTCTGTTTTTGATTAAGGAATATATGTTTTTTTCAGAGAAGTACAAATGAGTTTAACAATGAGTTTCTAATGATGTACCAAATGTACATTTAAATGATGCATATCCTTATAATAAAATTTAAAAAAATAAAAAAAATAGTACACAACATATGGGAAAGCATCTCATATGTGACATGACAAAATAAAAACTAAATAATCGTAACTTTCGTATCATTTGACAGATTTTCATCAAACCTTCACTAATGATTCTTTCGTGATTCTGCTTAAATTAAAAACAACTTAATTTCAGGGGGAAATATCCCTTCAAAATATGCAGAAAAGGTGATGCAATTTTGGGGATCTTCTTGAAGGCTTTTTCAGACTACTTTTAAAGCCTGACACAAAATAGAAAATTATTTCATTTCATTTCATTTATTCAATCATGTACATAATTTCTACACATGCCACACTTAATACAAATGAAGCACAGGTCTGAATGGGTCAGTAGGAATTGTGTACACAAGGTACAGAATTGCCTAAACTCACAAGGCGAAGCCGAGTGAGTTTCAAGCAAAATTCAGAGGTACTGCGTGTATACAGTCCAACTGACCCAATGAATAAACCCGTTCATCATCTGATTTATAGAATGGGTACTAATATCTTATCAAAAAGGGTAAAATCTCCATTAATACCATTTACCGGATGCATGAATCCGGTAATTACCGAATGCACGATTATGAAAAAATAATGTGTCCGGTAATTTAAATTAACCAATCAGAGTGCAGAGATCCATCTGCATCATCAATCATTATGAATGATTGGAAAAACTGCCAAGTACCTAAAATTGTTGACTGTTTCACATAGACAGTGTCAAAATAGCACAGCAAAATATGAGATGATTTTCTCCATAGACAATGTCAAGTGGAGAAATAGAGTCTCCATGTTTAGAACTACCAAGTTCATCAAGCTTGAATTTGATAACAACCACTTCATATCAGGAAAGACAGATTTACTGCAATTTACCGTGATTGTCCAGAGTGGCATCGAGTGCACAAACGAACACAATCAAAATGTACATTAGTGGGCAACTCGCCGCAGCACCGTCTTGCTCAGTGCTGCAACAGCGAAGAATTCAGTCATGAGTTCGTCCATTTCTCCATCAGATATATCTTCCAAATAAATTTACATGTTTCACCTCTGCAGATCGCTTACATGTAGAAAATTCGATTATTCAAGTATTCGATGCTTTTGGGTGAATTTGTACTGACAGCGTCTGAATCATCCAAAATACGTTTTAATTATTCACCTAACTTTATCTAAGCTTCTCAAGATTCGTGGGTACCCCCATTAGTGTAAGTGTTAGGTATCAATAATAAAAATTCTCAGTATTGAAATACATGTATCATGTTGATATCGCGTGCTGCCAGGAAAAAAATGAACTGTAATTACAGGTAAATAACCAATTAGATTGCAGAGATTCTGATACCCATTCTACAATACATACAGTGTGTACATGTTGCCCTAATATAATTTGTGAATGCAAATTACATGTAATTTGTCTATTTCGAAACACTGCCAGCTGATATGATATCAAGGTATGCCTTGCTTTAGGAAGTAATTTCTCTTGCGGCCCAAAAGCAGCTTCTGTGGGCCTCTTACATCGGGGTGACTATACTCACTGTGATGCATGACTAATCGGGTGACACACTGTACGACTCCTGCCAACCAGTAGTCATTCAGGATTTTATAACAGTATGCCACATAATGAACATGATTTTACTGGTACTTAAACTAATGTTATCCCTATTTCTACTAGCCACCATTTAACATAGAGTCTCCTCGACCTGATGGTCTGACCACAATTTTTGTACCTGTACATGTATGTAAGCACGTAGGATTTCACTCACAGGCAGGTAATCACAAAGCCACAAGGGATTCCATGCAGGCTTCAGGAGCTCAGTGATTGCAGCAGAGTACAATCACAGTCAGCAATACCTGTAATCCATTTATCACCACAGCAATGCTTTTTACATCGTCACACAATAATTGGCTAATTTCGACTTATTGGACACTCTATACTATGCCTTGTTTGAATGAAAACACAATGTAAATGTAAATTTGTTTACGTACATGGTACATACATTGTACATGTATTATGTATGTACATGTATGCATGAATGAGGTACAAAAAAAATTGTCCAAAGAGTGCATGTACCTGGAAAATCATTCATGCATTCTTCACTGTGAAGGCACAATGAAGAACAAATGCATATGTATACAATGAACATGTCCTCCATTCTGATGAGGAAGTACAGTGAGCAAATATCTCATAACCAAAAGTCCACAAACAATCATTTATACGGAAGTTCATGCAAGGTTTTGGCGTAAAATAAACAAACTGCCATCCACTCAAAGACAAATCCATGAAGAACACTGCTTTGATGAGCCAGACAGCAAATTAAGATGTAAGGCCTGTTTCCGTTACTGATGGCTAGGTAACTTACACGTTCATGCCTTGCCAAGAAATGACTGACCTAGACTAGTAGATTGCAAGGTTTTTACCTTTCTTGCCTTACAGAATATTAAACAACAACAAAAACAGCAGAATCTGTAAATACCGTGAGGGTATATCAGCGGGGAGTGTTGAATACCTAGAATGTCTTAATGCCAGACTAATGGTCTTTAAATCCCGATGAAAAAGCAGTGCATGAGCATAGGTCATAATAAAATGTTATTTTCAGTCAATGTCTTAAGCCCCGTCTTAACAGACGTTCTGAAAACTGAATTACCGCGACAACGTCCAGGTAATTGTTTTTTACCCTGCCTATTAAGACGGTCCACACGGAGTGCTGCCGCAGCAAGATCGTGGCAACTTTTGCTGAAAATCTACCCTAGCCCGCCTAGGGTAACTTTCAATAATTACCGCGGCAATTCTCCTGTTAAGATGCTCTCGGGGTAAGTTTTTCCCCGTACGCAGGAAGAACGCATGCGCAATGCAGTCACTGTAACACAGTGTCGTATTTCCCGCGTTTGGGCCTGGGTTGAATCTCACGCGCAACCGGCTAGACACGTAGGTTGCTATGGAAACCTACCGTGGCAGTGTTTTCAGCGTGTGTCTGTTAAGACGGTGCCGAGAGCTCTATCCCGTGTTTTTATGACCTATGATGCGGAATTTACCCTGTGTTTCTTACCCCAACATTGACGCGACATTGCCACGGCAAGTTCTATTAAGAAGGGGCTTTACACAGGTTTTGTTGTCAAAAGGACATATCCATAGTTTCAATGTTCAAACAACAATGGTAAAATGGCTCAATAGGTCAATTTTGACAGACCATCATAAAAATACAAACACAAATAATAAAAAAAAATAAAAACACAACAACAACCTACCCCACTCCAAGAAGTTGGTGACGCTCTTCTCCCGCCGCAGGGTAGATGCACTGCACTCATCGTGGAGCAGCACCAAGACATCCAGGAGGCTCTCCAGGCTGAGGGACTCCCCCTTGCTGACCTGGAAGCCGTTGAGGTACAGCCGCTCCAGCTGCTTCAGCCGGGCCTCAGCATGATTGGACATAGTGCCCGAAGCCGAGGGGGAACAACCCACCGACAGACCACAGCGAAAGGCCAAAAAGACTGGGAACTGATGTTCAATCTAGCAATGTCTGGAGTAGTTACACCAACCAGCCACCGCCGCTGTCACCGTCTCTAACCGGTCATGTGCTGTGAGGGATAAAGAAAGAAAGCCATGAGTAAAGATAAAGGTTTGAAGACTGTGACATCTAGACAGAGAGACATGTAATGTACATGTAAATGACATCTATAGTGTAGAGACATGCAGTCTCTTGATTCTCATTTCTTCACATTATAAAAATAATTGTTCATTGAAAAAAGCAATATATGGGTAAAGCTATTTTTTTTTATACCAGCATATTGAAGAATACCCCTTTCAAAGACTGTTATCCATTACACCAAGAGTAATGCTTCCAGCTGATGCTTGAATAGGAACATCAAAACATCACACTGATACAATCAACAGCACTGAAGAGAGAGTAAAGGAAATATCACATCACACAAGCCCTCCCTGCATATTATGAACACCTTGAGGAGATCACCTTTTTTTTTAATACTTTGATACTTGACACTCACACACACACACACATAAAATGTTCAAATATGAAACCAGCAACAACAAAGAACGCCCTGTTAACTAACTATCCTTACCTAAAAACATACTGCTGAAGAACAACATGAACATGTACATGCACACATGTAGATACTTTGGGATCACACAAGAGACTTAAGATAATTTCAAGCTCATCTTAAGGACAGAATTCCTAAAGACAAATGGATGTGATGAGGCATATGGTGTGAGAGGCCCACAGGGAAACGTTTTCAACATCCCTATCAATGAAAGCATGCACATCATTGCCTGTAGTTGGATTCCAATACTGTTACCAATACATCTGTACCTTAACAGGATAATAACCACATCACAAAGGTATCACAATCATGGAATAGAGTGTAGAGTCACACACTGCCCTATTTCAATTCCAATTCTTTGAATGACGAAACAAGTTTATTTCTGCAATGAATGGAATAGTTATGAGAGATTAAGATTTTCTTAATTCTTTTGCAATTTTTTTTTTTATTATCAATCATACAAACTATTGCAACTGTTTGTAAAATAAAACCCTGCCTCGCATCTAGAGTAAAAGGAGCTAAGCACATCTGGTGGGACAAGCCTTCTCTGAATACCATGTTTAATGATTTGCATCGCTCCTAAATGGGACAAGATCATCTGTGACTCCTTCAGTCACAAGATGATGACAGACACCTTCAATTACGCTTCCCACAACCAACTCTGAGGATGGTTTTGTGACCTACATGAACAGCAAAGCATCAGCAGAGTCAATGAGTTTTTTTCTTTTTCCATATCACCCAGCATATCAGCTTCATATAATGAACATCTTCATAACACATCGTTCAAACCAAGTCTTTTGCACCTCATTATATTTCCCCCTAACTGCCTGAATGAAAAAAAAATAACAATATGATGTTTCACCATTTCTCTTGGAGATCATTGAGACCATGTCGCCAAATTACCATCAGATACAGAATGGTTAAAGCGCGAAACGCTTGGGTGAGTGGATAATCAAATCAATGTACCAACCATTACATTTTATCATCACTACTACAGCTTATACATTAAAGTGTTACCTTACACACACTTGTTAAATTAGCCTAATGATCTGATTCACTTTGATTTTATAGTCCTTATCCATATGTTAATTTATTAGTAATTGTTAATAATGTTCATTTCAACTGCTGCTCCTTTTTTTGTAAATATCAAGGTGGTAACAGATCTGATAGGGGAGTATCTAACCCATGATCTATTGTCATTCGTACAATTCTAATTCCATACTTTTTTGGAAAATGGTCCATAAGCAATTACCAAACAACTTAATTTAGATATGTTACTGCTTAGCATCTCAATGAATTGAATCATGCTTGTACCCATGTCAAACACAATTATCAATGACACGTCTGTAACAATGGCCTATTTGTGAAAAGGATTTCAAAGCGTTATAGTGATAAGGTACCCCTGTCGTCTGTCGATGTATTCTGCCTTGGGTTTATTTGATGTCAGTCAGAGTTGAGACAAAACTTTTGAACTCATGCTTAGCTATATGATGAAAGCAATGTTTCCTATCCAGAGGTTCCTGTTTGGAAATTACTAATATAGCAAGACCAAAAACAAATAAGAATTTTGAAGTTACATGCTGGAAATTCAAATTCTTGTCCATTGGCTTTCCCTCCTTTCAAAATGTAGAACATTTATGACACACCAATTCACAGCCATGACACAAAAACACTGGACTGTAAGAACAAAATTGAAAATCACATTAATCCTATCTATTTCAGCCTTCTTGTGGTTAGTGATGAAGAGAAAAACTATGTATGAAGTTGCCAATATAAATATTGAGAAAAATGACTAATATTATTCTTGTTTCCATTCATACTCTCTGTTTCTACAAGTGTGTGTTTAAATGCACTGGCAGGAAATAGTTGCTGGTATGAAATACCAAATAAAACCATGCTACGTTTCATTTGAGAATGCTTAACATTTACGATATCACAAATTGTTATAAAATAAAGACAATATGCTGGTTCCAAAGCAACCAAATAAGGACCCCTTTTTATGATGTACAATATGGTAGAAATGTATGAACATTGTATGAGTAGTTTGCAGTGCATCTGTGTCACGTGTAAATTGCTGCTAGTATTTTGCTAGATACGCAATGTATGCCAGATTGGGAAAATTTTAAGCAGCAGCTGATTTTGGTCAATACCAGGCAAAGGAAACAAATTGTCTTCATACAGATACCGACAAGAAGCCTTCATGTATCTTAGTTGATTGGGTCTGTTTATTATTTGAGAGGAGGAAGAGTATGATTCTAGCAACTTTCTAGCTGCTGTTTGAAAAATGTTACAGTAATCTTGCTACATTTTTTTTCTCCGTACAAACAAACATAAGCCTATCACAGGTGTTTTGCACCCTCTGCAAGTTCAGTATTTGTAAAACAGGGAACTAAGCTAATGTCAACATCATATCTACTGTCTAATAATTGTATGTGTCTTTCTGTTTATATAATAAATACAATAAATTGCAATATCAATATCAATCAATATCATAAAGTAAAGGTAAGCAAGAGTTACTGTATGGTACACATGCTGACAATTTAGTAGAGTACAATATGGTGGACGTTTAAAATGGTCAAATGTTTCTTTACCCATTTCAACAGAAAAGCATTGACATCAGTCACATCAACATTATACTCAATATCTGAATTAGTTCTCATTCTTAAAGTTGATATCAAGGCCAGAATGACAAAGCCAGAGTGTCAACAACATTATTTGTTATAGTGAACCTACTATAAATGCTCATCCAAATGAGGTCACCATGTTTATCTTAATCCACACATATCAACATGCTTGTATGTATGCAGTTTAATTAAAAATAGCAAGGGGCACAACCCGCTTAGAAAAGGGGCTAGCCCGAGGAGGAATCCCAAGAACACAGAGCCTTTGCTATTGCTAACACAGTACATACCACATCCAGAGGAGCCAGTGAAATTAATGCGCATGAGGTCACTTTGCTTTTATTATTTCTTGGGGGGCGCAGACCTCAAGAAATCCGTGCAAATCAAAGGCACCGAATGCATATGCTTCATATCCCTCATCGAGACTTTTTAATGGCAAAGCAGTCAGGAAAATGTCACAATTCCCAAAGATCCCTCTAACGTTAGTATGGAGGAGCCACTCAATTGTTGCTCCTGCGGCTTGAGCAATCCAATAAGAATATATTATGTTGCACCTCAGCTGCAACACCACAAAACATGCCACTGCACCATAAAGCTGCCCGCTGCTTGTCTGCGAACATTGCGCAAAACAGCTGCTGAAATATACATGACCACATAAATTTTGTGTGTTGCGCTGATTCTATAATAGGGTGGCTTAGACATTTGACGCCTTTTAACAAGTATCATCCACCCTGCAAGCCATCTGACATCACAGATACATGTAGTACTTTTTGGCCAACAGAAATATGACATCAGAGGGCTCAGAGGGTAGATAGATCTAGATCAATTCTAGTACTTTTGCAGAGATATGTGTATATTCTAATAGACATAGCGGTGCTCTTAACCAATTAAAAGGCAGGATTATATTCATGAGTGTTAGATCTAAATACGAATGTAAAATCATGAACAACTTAGAGTCTAACTGTTAATGTCAAGCTAGATTCTAGTCTAACTTAATTTTGTCGAGTTTAAGCCGTTAATTCATCCAAGCACAACGAACAATTGTGTACAACGGATAGCGGAGCGTGGTCGCTAGCGGTCGTGTCCATTTTTGCTTATTACATGACGTCATCCAGCCACTGCCGAGAGCCAATTTATGAATGAAAATATAGTAAGCATGCGCAGTGCAAGCCTTCTATGTCCCCACACAGTATTCCACCAAAACAAGTGTGAAATTCTTTATCACCTCGTACCAAAATCGACCTAGAATTTCACTTTCCTATATTTTATATGAATTTTGAAAGGTATTCTCAGAGGATCTATTTTCTCACCGATACCGCACAGGTAAGCGAATTTCGATTGCTTCTTGCTTTTCCGTCAAAATCGTACGAATTAGCGTCACCCCCGCATCGTGTTTGTTGGAATTTGTAGAGTCTATCGTAACGTGTATAAAGTCAATTGGCTTCCGGGTTTTAGGACCGTCAGTCAATATGCATGAAATTGCAGAGTTTCGATAATTTTCGATCGATACTGGAGCGATCCGATCACGAACCAAGACCATTTCCTGCGTACACAATGTGACCGGATATCGTTATCGCTATCGATACTTCCACACGCAGTCCGAAGGCAACCACGTGGTCATGACGTGATCTGCGCGATTGCCCAATCAGCGGTCTCCGAATCGCTGTGCGCAGACGATCTATCCGTTGTACACAGTCTATGGACAATAGTTCGTTGTGCCAAGAAACCATCAAAATGAATCAAAATTAGGAAACTTGCTGTCCAATGAAGTATAAAATACCCCAGTACTACTTGTCTCCAAAAAAAAAAGGTGCAAGCGCAAGTGACAGGCACAGCTAATCTATTCTAGACCGAAAAAAATCAGTCTCTGTACTGACGTTGCGTTGGATCCGCTGCGATTGCATCTGGCCCCTCTGAACGGCTTAAGCCTTATGGTGTCTTTATAAGTCCAGACCTAGATCAGATGTTCGAAAGAGTATTCTTTTTGTTTGAACCCCGAATGAGACGGTTATTCCTGTGCCGAGGCACAACCACTGGCCCGCACTGCACCAGCAATTGAATTACTGTAGCATGTAACAAGATTTACAGAAAAGAAGCTCAAAATACGCCCAAAATACGCACTGCACAGAAATACGCGGATGCCGGTTTCAAGGGTAGGGGCCGGTTTGTGGACCACTTATGATAGTAGTAGGGCCAATGCATTTCCCATGCAGCAAGTCACACCATAAACTATTAAGACAGACAGAGCCTCAGGCCACAGACATAACACAGCACTCACGGCTCACACCGACCGAGTACCTAAGCGCACGCAGACAGTACCGCTGAACTACGTTGTGGCTGTTGCGATAAGGCGCTAGCCGGCGACGGCCCTACCCTAAGCTAAATTACGGTCCGGGTATGGCTTCAAAATAGAGCAAATCACGAAATTCTTAACACATACATACTTTTATAGTGACAATTTTGTGATGATCATTCTAATATTGGTCACACTGTTGATTCTCCTGACACATCAGCCATGTCGACGAGCTAAAAGACGAAGTTAACCCTCAATTCATCATCATTTGCCGTATGAGAAAAGCAGGAAGACATCATAGTGTAGAATCTCGTAAAGATGGCCGGTCAAGTCGCATTGCATGCTGGGTATTTCATGTACAGCATGCATGCATGTTCCGTACCGTACCGCTAGCTAAAAGGTGTTGTGTTCATATCAGTCTTTTAGTCGTATATGGCGAAGTTAGTTATTTTTTTTCAAAATCATCGCATGTCTGATGATTATAAAGGAAACCGAGAGCAGAAATGGAATGCAGTTTACTTTTCTTACACTTATGTTCATTATGTATAAGGTATATTTGAATCGACGAGAATGTGATTGAATACTATTGTAAAAAAAAAAAAAAAAAAAAAAAAAAAAAAAAAAAAAACGTTTTAATTTATATTTAGAGCCATTATTAAAGGAGGTTGCTTACGTTGTCTCAAGTTGCAACTTAATAACAATAAGCCTTAATATGCAGGACTAAGATTAATTCCTACAAAAAGGCTAGAGAAGAAAAAGTCTCTCAAGGAATTGAAAGGGCATTTTCTCACTGCCCTATGGGATCGCGATTGGCGACTCAGTTTCCGCTCAGTCGCTGCGACGACGTCGCGGCGACATCTCCTGACTAGCCGGGTCTCCGGGAAGTCGCAGGGACTCTAAACATGTTTGATTTTTTTTTTTCAAGACCGTTTCCATTCTCCAGCAGGTCGCGTTGACTAACATTGCCCGCGACTAGGGAGACGTGTCCGCGACCTGCTTGAGACCAAGGAGACTTGTAGAATTTGTAGATCTAGATATAATGCAGAAGGCTGGAAAAGTCGCGGCGAGGTGGCCTTAGTGAGAGCGCAAGCCATTTTCCGGTCTCATGAGTCACCACGACTGCTGCGGCGACGTCTCCGTCAATGAGTTTATTTTTGCCAAGTGGATTTTTTGTCGAGTAGTTTAAAAGTAGAGTTCATGTAGGAATAAGCTACCCTGAACTTCCAAACATTAGTGTGAACATCATCATAACCTATAAGACGTGATTATATAAGACGTCACCCAGCAGACCAAGGCTGCTATACTGGACATTTTTTGTCAGCTTTGGACATAATATCATAAGTAATGATTCCATAGTAGACGAATAAAACGTCACTTTGCAGCAAAAAAAAAACAAAAAAAAAAAAAACGTGTGTGTGTGTGTGGGGGGGGGATTACTATACAATCACTACTTGTTCCCTTGTTCGCCGAAATGAAGGGGAAATGGGGACTCGTTAAAAAAAAAAGGTGGTATCATTTGTTAACATATGATCTTCATTAAGTTCATGGTCAATCTTTCCAAAAAAAATAAAGCTTAGGCTATATACCTACCCTTTAGCTCTGTGGCAATTATGCCTTAATTTTCTTGTTTCTTTGTGCCGGCATTTTATATCTCATCATGTTTGCATATGTGACTACATCTGGTTTTCTGTATGGACTGATTTTCATTTCGGTAGTTGCTTTGATGCTACAAGCCATTTAAATTTGTTTAATGATATTCTAATAATGGTAACAAGAGATCAAATAAATTCACATCTTCTACAACCTGTAGGCTACATGTCGATAAACGAGAAAAAAAAATACCGCCCCGCAAAAGCCCTCTAAAATAATGAGGGAGCCCTTCATGATATTGAATCGCTGTGTAATGTCAGTGCTGCCTGCACTTTAAAAGCACATATCTTAAAAATTTGTTATATTTTCAAAAGAGAGAGAGAGAAAAAAAGTCTATAGGCCTACACATGCACATGCACCGGGAAGGAGTGTGGGGGTGGCGGGGGGGGGGGGGGGGGGGGGGGTGGGCAGACTCAACTAAGGTCTGGTAACCAAGACTGCACGCTTTTCTCGGCCGCCTTGTCTACCCTCAAAGATAGAGCACGCAGCCCTGGAGAGAGAGAGGTCTTTGATTCCAGACTTATTTGTTTCCACGTACTCCGCAGCTAGAACCTAACCCCTTTCGGACCACCATTGTTTATTGTACGGTAAAAGTTGCGTGACGTCATCCGTTTCTATCCAGGATGTGGAAAAGCGCAGCTTAAAGTTCCCCTGTCATCAAAATGCATGTCGACTTATGTTGATGCAACGTACATAACAAAATCACTAACTGTTCAATGGAAGTATGTGTCCTATATTTTGAAATAATTTTTCTTTATTTTTTCTCAGCACTGATAAGCCCCGCCTCCAAAATATCCTCCAACTCAAGATTCCCACCTGTGACATCATCAAAGGTAGAAATTAGCAGGATAATAAGCAGAATTTATGCACAAGAGCTTCACATGTCTTCACACAATACCACCTTTCATGTGAGAATAATCGTTTCCTTATGTCAGAAATGTGCTAGCTATGTGATGCTGTTATAAGCACTTGCAGGTAGTCATTGCAATGTTTAGTCCATTTTCCTGCTAATTTCTACCTTTGATGATGTCACAGGGGGAATCTTGAGTTGGAAGATATTTTGGAGGCGGGGCTTATCAGTGCTGAGAAAAAATATAGAAAATTATTTTAAAATATAGGACATATATTTCCATTGAACAGTGATTTTGTTATATACATATTAAGTTGCATCAACAGGACTCAACATACATTTTGATGACAGGGACCCTTTAAATCATGAAATGAACAAAACCGGATAAGTTTTTTAATCAGGTATCAATGTGTCCCTCTGTGTTATTACGCTACTAGTACCGTCTTATTAGGGAAACAATAGCAAAATCGCAAAACCGGTCCATAGTCACGCCGGAACCGTTTTATACTGTGACCACAGGTATCATTCTCATTTCACAGCAGGATCACATGGAGGAAACTTCTCAAAATGAAATCAATTTTTAGCAATCAAACAATGAAGGACCCGTGGTGACGGCTACCTCTGCTATCTGATCTGTATGCGAAACTTTTGTCGCACTCATTTTCGGTGGATGCTTCCTAACACTTACGCAGCTGGACACAAGATGGCGTTGTTGTAATTTGCGAGACGAAGAAAATGTAGATTCTTCAAGATACGAAAGAAGTTGAAACATGTGGAAGAACAGTTTAATTCTATAGTCCGCATGCAGAATATTATTGTGACACTGCCACACACTAATTATGTACATAATATCTGGTTAAGATCGTAATATCATACATGAATATTTCCCATAACATCATCATTGTCATTGTCTTCATCATCATCATCATCATCATCATCATCATCATCATCATCATCATCATCATCCTTATCATAACTACAGTATCAAGTGCACCTGAATCCAATAACCTATTTTAAACATAGTTAAAATTATAAAACGTATCCTGTTGCTTTTGTCTTTTGTTGGTTAACAATGACAATTAAAAATGGATATCTGTGCTTTTGAAAAAATAGTATGATTGTGGAGCCCTGTTTGAGTAACACATGTTTTTGAATTGTGGTTCGTCCTCATTTTGCATGTGTGTCTTTCAATGTGTACATTAGTTGTTACTTCTGTCAAAATGTTTTTGGTCTTAATTTACCCAGTCACTTGGCGCAAATGGGATTTTGCAACCTTCTGCAGATTGTCTCTGGTTCATTAATGCACGCAAAGACCCAAATGAAATTGGTACCAAAATATGCTGGGAAGACTACTCTACCAGGATATGTGATTAAATATTCATACTTCAAACAAGACAACTTTAAAGAGATGGGACATTTTTTCTTTACTCACTCTGTATCGGTATTTGTGGATTCCCATTGCATGTAAGTGGAGGATCGTTCAAGGGAGGCTAGAAGAAGAGCCACTACAAGCAAGATGTACCCATGGAGCAATAAACCCATACCTTCGTGGTTTATACCTAGGATAATGTAGGTAAGGTGAAGGTACACCGTTCAATGTACAGAGTATATAATTTATTTATACTGTACAAATTGATGATTTCAGACAATAATCATGTCTACGTATTGTGCTCTTTTATTAACATTTTAGTTATACAAAAGGAATTAGAATCAAAACACTTAAACTTAAAAGGTACAAGCTAAAACACTGAGCTGCATCGATCATAACAAACATTTTCAGTGATTATTGTGTGATCTACGGTCTACCTATGAAAGGTTTGTGCTCATTATTGTAAGCAAAGCCATGTATTATTAGTCTAAGAAGACTGTCCTAGTGTCCCCTTTTCCCTCTCTCTTTCTTTCTTTCTTTTTTATTCATCTCTCTCTCTCCCTCTCTCTCACCTTTTCTCCCTCACTCACACACTCGCACACACACACACACTCACACACACGCACACACACACACGCACACACACACACACACACACACACACACACACACACACACTCTCACCGTTACACACATACACACACACACATATACTTTCCTTCCTTCTCTTTCTCTCTGTCTTTCCCGCTCTCTTACTGTGATATGATTAACATACAGATTATAGTAAGCTTCAAATTACTACAAACGCCCTTCTGCCATAATTCTTTTAACGTTTGATGTGTTATGAATATTTTTGGCTTTCATTCCATCACTATTCGGCTTATTATGAATAGCACATTATTCATATTTCATTCACTGTGGTTCCATTAATGTTCAACAGCTTTTGGGGCAAAACGCAAACCGAAGTGCGCTTAACATGATATTTCCCAGCATACAAAATACAAAATACACACGAAAAAATACAAAACAATACGTTATTTAAATGATGGTGCCAACTCCCTCGTAATACAACGGATTGATTTGTCATAAGTCGAGAGCTCAAGTTATTAAAGGTATGTATTTGCTACGCATGTTTACGATAATGATTTGAGAAACATCGTGTTACCCCAAGCACGTATGACGTTTCACATCACATAGTACCAAAAAGAAAATCAGTCTAACGCCTGGGGAGCGTTTCATGAAAGTTGTCAGCAATGGCAAGTTGTCTTTCTCCGACAGTTACCATAGTAACAGTCAGAGGCTAGTGCCTCTCAGCCAATTTCACTGAAATCGTTGGCACTGACTATTTAGTCAGTGCTGACAACTTTATGAAACGCTCCCCTGGACCTTTATCTCTACACGTTACACTATGTTATTCAATCAGACATGGGTCCTGTACCACGAAGAGTGAGTTACAATACTGAGATGCATGGTTTTTAAATAAATCTCATATTTACGATGGATCCACTCAAGCTACTTCCAATATCAATTGAATGTTACGATCGATATTGATTCAAGGTTCTCTGAGATACGGATTTATGATCGATATCGATCGTACGATCAATCCTAGCAATGACTGCACACGTGCCCTCTCCAAACATCTACTATGTCATCAAATCTCCTGCACCATACAAAATGCTGATCTGCGGTACTCAAATGGACTACTTTCCAGAATACATTAATGATGACACATAAAAAATCAACTGCCGACAGAATCCTGGTCACTGGCAATATCCGACTGAGTGGGTTCTTTGTTGTAATGGCAATCAAATTAATTTTGACAAAAAATTGCACATCCGTCATACAGAGAACGTGTTCTAATCACAACTAATTCAACGCGAAGCTAGTGGTTGCATGTTGAGTTGCATGTTGAGTCCCGCGCTCTTTTTCAGGGCGGTTCTCTCTCGGAGCTGCTCTTGGTACTGTTCATAGTACTCCTATGACTCGGGCGTTGCGTCTGTGCTGTCTCGCAGCTCGGCACCAAGTACCCAGAGGTGCAGGGGACTAACACCCCAACCTCATCGTTCTCGTAATGGTTCACACAATCACTACTATTGGGCGTCGATACCGATGATGAGGGTTGTGACATCGTCGATCTGTCTGACGTGGAGTTTACTTCGACGACATACGTATTTAGGGTCGGCGTGGTTAGCACGGATGACGTGCCGGTGATGTCACGCCCGTCGGTGGCCAGGGAGCGGAGAGGCAAGGACGGTGGCGGGGTGGGTGGTGAGGAGCAGAGGGGATGTCGACATCGACGGCCGAGGGTGATGACGAGGCAGCCGCAAACAGAGATGGCGACGAGGACGACCATGTAAGTAATGATAAGCATTCCTGAGAAGCAAATAGTAAAAGACAGATTTGAAAAAAAAAATCGAAAATGATAGAATGTAACGGTGGATGAAAAATAAAAGGCCTGTTCTTAATATCATTTTCGAAGGACACGTACTTGCGAGCTCTATTATTACGATCGCACTTATCATTGTTATAATTATTTATTCGGCATTTGAATACATTACAACATATATAAAAATGAGAATCACGATTCATTCAAAAATATAAGTGATACATATTTGTATGTCTTGGATGCAAGCAAGGGGCTGTCAGAGTAGGAGAAAGGTAACTTAATGTCCGTGGTCCACAGACCCTCCACTCGAAACACATGTACATGCATCCAAGACACAATTGGTGAATTGGAAAGGCGACAAAGTGGAGATTTGAATGTAGACTGTTCTTTCCAAATGAGTTTACATGTAGTTCTTTGCTCTACTGTCAATCTCCACTTTCTCGCCTTTCCAATTCAGCTCCAATTCTATCCACTTTTGCTCATCTCAGTCCTTCAAGGACTTTACACATGGTGTAACGGAAACCTCTCCCGCGACGCATATAAATGTAGCACGGCTGATGAAGTTAATCCTTGTGACAATGAGGTTATAAGATCATCAAGAAATTGATCATGGGACTGTGAATTATCAAAGTCAAATACTCGGAACTAAGAGATACTTTGGCCAAATCTGCACTTATGGGATCATACGTTATTTTTTTTTATAGTAGAAAGGAACTTGTGTGGCATACACCCTAATATATGAATGATTTGCAAAGGGGAAGGGGGGGGGGGCTACACGTACCTTTTTATTGTGGCAATTGCAGACATGTTTGCTTTAGGGCATTTGTATTTTATATTCATGTTGTGTTAGCATTATTGCAGTACCCCAAACTAGTCAAATTAGAAACATTGACAACGCGATCATTTATACTGTGGTAGTCCATATAATGATCATCACTTTACTTTGAATCTCATACACTGGATAATTGATATTGATCCTAGGTACTCCTAATTAGTTCATGTACACTCTTTATGAACTTATGAAATAATTCATTGCGTTTTACTTGAACACCAAGCTCATTTTGTTATTACATTCTAATAGATTGTTGGAATAACGGCCCTTTTAACGCTCCTTTGGGAAACACCAGATGTAACTACACCCTATTGATTATTATGCACCTCACATAACAGACACGTTGGAGACGACCGTATATAAATGACTTTGCCCAATCCCATAACTTCCCAGTGATGTTGAACTGAGTCGAGATTTTGTTGAGTAGAACATCATGGGGCATCTTGCCGAAAGCTCTAGAAAAGTCCAAGAACGCTGCAAGAACTGGGAATGAGCAGGGTGCATCCAATGGCTGCAGGCAATCATGGGTTAGGTAAAGGAGCTGAGTAACAAATGACTTCCCCCTGCTAAACCCATGTTTAACGGCGGCGATGCGACAGGACAATGATATATGGCCTCGGATGGCGTTTGCCACCATCAGCGACTCCATTAATTTACTTTAATAGAATGGATGTCAAGGCAACTGGGCGGTAGTTTCCCGGACATGTCATGTCGCCATTCTTGAAGACCAGTGTTATGCTGGCAAGCTTTAAGGATTGAGGAACTTTACCAGAGGAAAGGGACATTGCAAAGAATTGCCGCAAAATATGGCACGACACAACTGCAGATTCTTTCAATATGATAGAGGATATTCCGTCAGGACCTGGAGACTTCTTTTTCTGGAGATTGATCATTAGACGGTACATCTCTCCTGAAGTGATATCCACAGAAAGCAGGCGTGGTAGAAGGAGATCACATTCAGGTGAGAAGGGAGGAGTGTTGAGATAGCCTGAAAATGCTTCCTGTTGTTCTTTGTTTGACTAAATTACAAATTAGGACTGATGCTCATATTCATTACTAGCTAGCAGTGAATTCGTAAAATGGTTCGTGATAATATGGTTTTTTATATTTTTTATATTTTGACTTATTTCTAAGTTTAGTAAATACTTACTGCCATTTGACCTTGCCGACGTTGTTTCCATCTCCGGATAGACTTGCTGAATTTGCCTCATTGCACGCAAGAGTTGGGGGCGCTGTCCTGTATCATACTCGAGACCAGAGAACAAGGCTTGTCTAATCGCACTCGAAAAAGATACGTCTGTATCCGTCTCGCTGGTTGTGGACTTTTGTAGAAAAAAACGATATATGGTTAAGTGTTGGGATATGGAAGAAGAAGTAATATAAAGTGCATTACATTATAGGAAAATATGAATTTGTGTTGATGCAAATGGAATATTCATAAGTACAATTTTTTAGGACAAGGCTTATGTATAGTGCCAATGCTGCGGATGATAATGATGATCACGAGAAAGAGGAAGGCAAAGGAGAGAGAGGAGAAGATGATATGAGGGAGATGACATGGACGGGAAGAAAGATAACAAGGATAAACACGATAAAACCCAAGCGATGGACAAAGTAAAAGGGAGAAGGTAGGGATTACCACAGACGATCACATAATTTCCGTATTCTGACGTCTTCAATCTTCAAAGATGAAATAGCATCAAAAGCGTTAAAATCTACAGAATGCTTTATTTAAGTATTTAAGCTAAATTGTATTACGTCCAACTTTGACAAAGCTGAACGCTAACACTATTAAACATGTCTTCAATGACCACACCAAGGGAGGCAGAAAAGGCAGTCGCCATATAGAATATTCTGTATGTTCAAGTTTAATTACACATAAGAGATTCAAGTCGAATATTCTTTACGAGGGGTCTTTACAGAAACAATACTGACCACGGAGAAGAAGATGGCGTCCCATTCCTGCTGGTCACGCTGACAAACAATGTAGGACTCCTGTATCTCCATCACATGCCTGAGGTCATGGCACACGGCATCCACTGTCAATCCCTGGAAAGGGGTAGAACATTATTGCGGGAAAGGGCATTTACGACTTGAAAGTTACGTCCACACAGAAGAGGTATGCCGTTGCCGCTTGCTCCCTGTAGATTGTCGCAGGTCATTTCCCGCCAAGACTTCCAGCGTATTGCCAATTCTAGCTAACAGTGATAATTTTGCTCTTAAATAATTATTAAAGAGGTGATACATAATCGCTTAATTACAAAGCATGATTCATTATACAATGGTTATCGATATGACAAACGGCCCGGCAAATCATTTCTATGTAACCATACTATTACAGTGATTATCAGCTCTGTAGTATCAATGTAAGTGGTATTCCCAAAAATCATGAACATAGATATGAATAGATAAATGACTAGAAGAATGCTCATGGTGAATATGGCATAAATTTCCTTCATTTGTATGAAACATCACAATACATGTTTATCAGTTCATTCGCTAACAGCGTTTTCATTAGCCACCCAAATGAAAAAATAATATAGACAACCATCAGCATAAATGTCACAAAAAAGTCATTATACGGTTCCTTGATCAACTATTGAGACAATAATTTCAAACCAATTGCATCGTTACTTTTGCAGGAACTTCCAACCTCCTCCTCCTCCCTACGCCCTACTTCATTTGATCTATGAAAAGGTAGCCATACTAAAAAAGAATAGTGTACATGATTATTGTCCAATTTATGCTTGCCTGAAATATACATCTTTACTGCAGAGTAACGTTTAGTTGGGCACGGGAGGGGTTAAAACAATCAACTCTACTTTAGGGAAACAGACATACCACTGGCATACGCCATAAATCAAAGCTGAGGAGAAGACTGACGCAAGGTGCTTCTAAGCCACTGCTTTCGTTCCCGCGAATTCCACACGCCGATTTTACCGTTCTTTCGGCAATGGTCTCTGTACCGGGATCTGGCGCGCCTTCTTCATAAGCTGGATCCAACCCCATATCCCACTTCGATCCCGCTGATTGTTCGCAGGTCCCCCAGGGGTGGCAGGGTGGTGTGAAGCATTCGTGGTCCTGTATTGGCCGACAGACGTAGCCCGACGGGCAGCGGAAAAGCAGACTGCCTTTTCTCCCTGATAGAGGCATGTTGTCACCATATATGGCAAGACAAGAAGATGGGCCACAGAGTATCTAATAACGTATAAAATAGAAAGTGATAAACCATCTATAATAATGATATTCAGTTAATATTCACACTGAAATTAAATATGATCTTTGTGTGCATTCACACAAAGTAAATCCTACGTTTGTGTTATGAACATTTTTTCGGAATTGATTGAAATCTTGAACTCTTTTTTGCCCGCATATTTTGTCTTTTTTAAATATAAAATATGCGCCATTGATGTAATTTTACACCAATAACACACTCAAGCCCCATAATGCAATATTTTGTTTGACACAGAAGGTATTGCATAACTTGCCTCTGTGCAGACGACCACTCCTTCGTCACAGCGACACACGTTGCAGTCGTTCTGCCAGGTCTCTCCGTGGGTATGAAGCTGACGGCCAGTCAAGCAAGGTCTCGGGGCTGGATCGTACCCAATCACTGAGAAGGTTAAAAGTACGTCATTTTTTTATCAACCATCCATTTAATCGCCATATTAAAATAAACAAAATTATACACATTATAAATCACTGGCGTACATCTAGACGTAAGTGATGTTTTGTTTTGTTTTTCACAACGATGAATGAATAGAATCCACCCGATCAAAAAATACCAACACCAGTCCACCCCCTGTTTCACATTTCGAGCTCCATCTAATCTAACACTGATATGATAGTGTTATATATCTGTTGGTCGTTTATGTGGCATCATTTTGTCGTTATAACCATGATACACATATAGATTGAATATATAATTAGTGTGGGTCAGTGGAACATGTATTGTCCGAGACGCAGGAGTGTCTGGATGTACTTACCTTCTGAACACGTCTCCCCAGACCTACCCAGTGGACACTGACAGGAGAACGCCGCTATGCCGTCCACACACGTGCTCCCGTACGTGCATGGATTGGAAAGACACTCGTTGATATCTGACCAGGAGAGAACCCCGGTGGATAAAGGTAACACGCACAGAAGGTGAAATAGTTAAAGCACTGCACACAAATATGTCATCTAAATCGGATCACTGTGTGGATCCTGTTAATGTGTGTGGATTTCAACTGAAACTCCAAAGCGGTTGCCGAAGTAACAAGTTGTGATAACGAATACCATAAGACATGAATTCGCTATATGATTATTCATTTGAATTGTCATTGGTTACAAGAAGTAGAGGCGCCAATGTTATGAATCACTGACTGTGCTCTATGTCTTTATCTACTTGTTTTACAGAACACAAAACCCACTTCTTTGAAAATGAGAGAGTCATTTTGTCACCTACACATTATGCATGTAGTCTATATGGAGTGCATATTAAAGACAGGGTTGCCCATTTAAAAAAAGTCATGAAATCTCAGCAAGAATAAGCAGTATTACGATAATGTATGACATCTCACAGTCGTATATAGCTTTTCAATTTTTTTTCAGAAAAAGTGAAGAACTATCCTTGTTTACGATTGAAACTTAGCGACCATAGTCTGCATTCACATACATTGTTGCAGCAGAAAGCGCTCGCATCACCGCGGACAGTGTGGAACAAAGAACCTTGATGTACGCTGATTAAAGTCTCAGTCTCTAGACTACAGGAATAGCGGAGATTTTGGACGACCCGCCCAAAACCTTCTCGAAATGTAGTAGGAGATATAATTCCGTTCAAAGTCAATTTCGAGTCCTATAATTAAGAGTAGAGTTTTTTCTTCTATTTTCCGGGGTTGGTACAAAAATTATATTTTTGGGCAAATTAAACCTTTTAGTGCCATTGTTTCACTAGTGCACTCTCTTTACACGCAACTTTATAGAGCAGCATTTCGTTTGTCATACGTTGAGTGGATAAATTCACCGAATATTGGCATACTTATTCTGCAGTCTGGCCCGGCGAATCCGTCGGCGCACTGGCACAGAAACCAATTGAGACCATCCACGCAACTCCCTCCATTGTGGCAGGGGTTCAGGCGACAGTCATCTACGTCTACACAGTACAATGGTAAAGAACAGAGGATAAACAGGAGACACGAGTTGCACAGCAATTATCTTGATCCTATCATACCTTGACACTAATTAATTGTTATGATGATACTGAACAGGATGATCGAGATTATGACGGTGATGCACAATAGTAATGATTATAATACTACTTATGATCATGATGATTACATCGTTAATGCTGTTCACGAAGACTGTAATGACCATGACACGGCAGTATCATGTCATTGAGCGCTTAGAAGATTAATCTTCTTATCACTTATAACACCGTCATAATCTTATGCTGCTGCACAACGGTTGCTAGAAAAAAAAAACATCGGCACAGTGTGAATTTGCGGAGAGTAGGGGAAGGGGTTAGACCTAGAATATATTTTGTATTCTTCATTAAAATCGTTGTGCTAGAACATGTACTGGTTTGTTATCTTGCAGACTGAGCATCGCAATTACATCCGCCTGAAAAGAAAATAGTTAGTGTTCATAAATTTCAAACAGATGTCCTTACTTCGTTCACATGCAACCCCTTCAAAGCCATCCTTGCAAATACAGGTGAACGTCTCTCCACTAGGTATACAGGTCGCGCCGTTTTGGCAAGGCTTAACGGAGCAGCTGTCCTGAAGGGCTAGAGAAAGAGTTATGGGAAATTGTTTAATAATTAGGGTATGATAATGATGCTACATCAAACAAACATAATTCAAAACATCGTTCTCTCATATCATAATCGGTCATCATGATCTCGCCGGATCGGTTTAATTACTCACACTCAGTGGAGCACTGCATTCTAGCAATCAATTAGATATGATAAAATAACAAAACGTGTTCCTTAACTCTACAGATAAGTAGATATAGCTTAGCAACAACTGATATTACAAAGGTCTTGGTGTTTGATGGCTGATATTTCAAAGATACTGAAGATAGTTATATCAGATAAAATATGCAGGTGTTATTATTATCTAAGTATATGGAAAGGTGAAAAGTGCTCGAGTGTTCTTACATATCTGACATGACGTTCCTTCCCACTCATCGGGACAGAGACAGGCGAAGGAGTGGCCGGTATCCGTGCAGGCACCACCGTTACGACACGTACTCGAGTCACAGTGACTCTCATCTACGGAACAACATATATATACAACACTTTGTAAACAACTAATTAGAAGTATCTATTACTCATTATCTCGTGATCATGTGACTTGCCTTAAAAAAAACATCCGGGAGTCCTAATTAGCATGGTATAAAAAACACATGTATCTCTTAATTTTCATCTGTGATATAAGCTTCCAATCATAACATATACCTACGATACTTACGTGAATTGCATATTTTGCCTTTCCAAGGCTCGGGGCAAATACACACAAAGTCAGCGTACAGATCAACGCACGACCCATTGTTTCTACACGGGGCTGTCGCGCACTCGTCAGTCCCTATTATAAAAATATGAGATTAAGCACCATTAAAAAGATTCGGGGAAACTCATGCTCATACTTGAAGAAAACGAATAAATATATATCAATAACAATGATTATTGTGAAATGAATTTTATCTTAGCCAATGGTCTTAATGATATTTTCAAAAAAAAATAGTCTTCAATCTCATTACTCCACAAATTCTATTAAAAAAAAATGTATAGTATATTTCTAGCATTTTGCTATTTTTAGGAAAGGAATGTGAGTCCCTAGATTAGAAAATGAACCATTGATTAAATTGAGTATTTTTTATACGGGGTACAGTACTTCCAATAGAGAGAGTGTACTTTCATTGTGTTAGCTGAGTACGTGTTATGCCAAGGGAACTTGGGGCGGGACCCCAAGTGAAATAAAACTCACCAATGTGGCAAAAGCGTCCCTCCCATCCCGGTTGGCAGACACACTGGAATGACACTCGATCACTGATACACGTCCCTCCGTTCTGACAGGGGTTGCTCTCACAATCATTGATACCTTGTTAAAAAAAAAGACATCATATCACGTTTTTTTTTCACTTAATTTGATAGATCAATATCAACATGATAAAGATATGTGTTATCTCTAATTATTCATGAAATGAAACGCGTTGCATAAAGCAAAGAATCCACAATGTTTTTCCCAATTTTAGCACAATCAATCAGTAACTGCACTTTCATCAAGGACATATTTGCCGTGTTGCAAGTTTCAGTTAGTCGTAGTTTAGATTTTTATATGATATTAATAACTTTCTCGGAGGATTTGTTAAAGGTAATCTTTTAAGCTTGTATATTTCAATTCGAAATGTAAAAGTTTCACGTATATCCTCCTCCTACAGGATGCAATACTCTCACTCTGCTTACTTACATATTTATATCGTGTATTTATATTTTGTCAATATCTATGTGTGTCTAATACATGTTTATCCCTATTTATCTTACTTGTCCAAATATGCACTAGTATAATAATTATGTTTTATATATAATTTATCTTCCTATTCTTATGTATCATAATATATTTCTATATATCTCTCCACATGTCTATCTATCCCCATACTCGGATTCTTACGTTCATGGCAGTACAGCCCCGTGTATCCCGAATCACAGGCGCAGGAAAATTCTCCGTCTTCGCTAAGACTGATGCAGAGACCGTGAGACCCACACACATTAGACGGCTGGAGCACCACTCCCCCACCACTGCTGTTAGTTGATGTCGTTACGGTGCAGCTGTCAATCACTACCAGTATGTGGACAGACAATAAAAATGGTAGTGTTGGTTTTACGTGACATATCTTCTTTGTTGAACTATATTAGATATGAAATTTCTCGGCAGACATAAATCTACACATACAATGCGTGTTTTACGCTTAATTTCAGGGCTCCAATATTGGTAAACGAAAATTATCAAATATCTTATCCTTTATTAGGAGAATACTCGCCATAAATATAACCAGGTGAATCTAAACAATCGTGTTCATGTTCACTCTATGTGAATTCGTTTACATAAATCATGATAATAGAAATCATCAATTGAAAGACGAGTTCGTTTCCTCTCTTTGATTTCATGTGGACACACGTCCAAGCATGCAGTAAAACTCACAATTTCTCTCATTTCTTTCCAAGTTATGTGAACTTGTAAAACTAATTTGGTAAAGGAGAACTCAAATAATGATTCATATCCTAATTTCCATATTTGATCTAGATGGTAGTTATTTATTAGTTTAATCCTAGATCTTAATACTCTGATGTTAATTGATGCGATATGAATTATGTGCTGTTGCCGTACTCTGGATACACTTAGCATTTGTTTGCAATACGATCACGATGTCTGATATCAGTAGTATTGGCATATTCCAAATGACAAGAGGTAGAAGTAGATGGAAAGACGCCATCTCAAGTGGTTGGAACAGACAATTTACCTAGCAAGCAATACAACAACTTGCTATGGGTGAAATTGACAATTTAGTCTTCACTGCATACAATTCTAACCTTGGCAGGGAAGTTTTTGGCACGACACCTTCGGATCTGAGCAGTTCTTTCCTTGATAGCCTTCGGGACAGTTGCAGAAGTAGTTCCCGAGGAGATTAAAACATTGAGCTCCATGACGACATGGATTGGGGTCGCACAGATCCACGTCATACTGCAAAGAGTAAATCAAAATATAAAAAAATGGGTTAAAGCAGAATGATACAGCAGTATTTTCATTATCAATGAGTAACATTAAACACATCGATAATTCATCTTTCGGAAGAAGCATGAAACATGCCACATTTTCCTTCAAGTCTTTAGCCGTCTTGAGCACGAACATATCCTGAACATTATCTTAATAAGTAAGCAACGTTGAATTTGATGGAGTATATGATTAATTCATGTCAAACAGTAACACACAATGAGGTGATACAAACTATGATAATTACGTCGTTAAACAAAGATTGTTCGAACACGAAAATAACCTTAACATTATCTTAATAAGTAAGTAGTTCAACTTGATGGAGTATGAGTGACTCATGTCAACAGTAACACTCAATGAGGCAAACATTGCCGATTCGACCTTCCCTCCAACCTTTTAAACTTGTCGTAGTGTTACGTTGATAAAAGTCATTTTGGCTTATGACCAGAGAGCTAATATGGATTTTTGGAAATATATATACTGTACATAGGGCAACCACTGTTTATGTGCAGTCTGCATAATTTTGCGTGATCATCCACTAAACCTTTAACATTATGCTCACATCAAATTGCAATTAAAGAATTTATATCCGGATCCCCCTCACAACTTCAATTTCATACAATTAGTAGAAAGCCCTAACCGTAGGATTCCGTACTTATTGAAATATTGCACTAGTAACACACACATATCTCATTCAGTAACATGATGTTTGGCTATAGGCTCACTTGACAATGCTTCCCGGAAAATCCCGACGCACACTCGCAGAGGTAACCATCAACACCATCACGACAGGTGCCTCCATGCAAGCATGGGTTGCTACTGCATTCGTTGATATCCACCTCGCACCAGGCTCCCGTGAAGCCAGCCCGACATACGCACACGAAGGAATTGATGAGATCCTGTAAGGACATCAAAGATAACTCCTTAAGATGTGTTCACACCGAAGCGGCTTCCCGTTGCCGGCCACCGCCTGATGTTTGATGACATTATGTTTCTGCCGCGTTAACACAATCGCTACTTGTGTCAATCTGGCCTGATGTTTGATGATATGTTTCTGCCGCGTTAACACAATCGCTACTTGTCTAGGAGTACAAAATAGTTAATAACGCTTCACTGTCGCTATATGACAGTATACTCTCAAACATTTTTTTAATGTATTGCTTAGTTCTACCAATATTCTTTTATCGTGACCTTGGTAAAGTGATATAGTGATTTTTCTTACCATGCAGGTCGCACCGTTCGTGCAATGTCCAACGCAGTCATTCGCATCTTTCAAGAAGAAAAAATACAGACACGATACAGAATAATAGATGCACTTGATATTATAGTTTTTGTCAACAATTTTTGAAATCATATGCTCTTTTTAATAAAAATATTTACATCCTACTATCTGGTGCTATGACATTTGTGACACTAAACATGCTGAAATACAAGTTTATGCACTCCGCAACGTTTCATAATATTCAGAAGTGCGCAAAATATGGGGTAAGAACAAAAAGTGATTACGCAATGCTCTTGATATTGAATACATTGATGACAGATACCACCAGGCAGGAAATTGTCTGCGACGAAATATACTCACTGACATCGCAGTTCCTGCCGGTCCAGCCCGGCTGACAGTCACACAGATAATCACCGCGACGGTTGCGACACCGGAAGGCGTGGACACATGGCTGCCCCATACACTCATTCGCATCTTCAAAACAAAATAGTTATATATCTGGTTGCAAACCAAATCTGGCAGTGGTATTTGAATATGAAACGTGAATCCCGAATGGCATCACATTGGGGGCTGGTTTACCCCTCTTGTAAGATATGTACGTGGTTTATGAATGTAATATTCCCTTTATATTCAATTGATGAGTAGATTCAATGTGTTATTCTTTTGATTGTGTTCATGTCCATACATTAAAACAGCTCTGCATCTTATTTCCAAACGATACCACGCGTTATACTTTAGACAGGTTAAGCACGTACCTGAATCATCGAACCGAATGTAATTATATCAAATCACTAATCCAGGAAAAGCCCATAGATTCATTATAATCTTCCTTGTACCCACGGTAGCAAGAGGATTAATTATTGTAAAGAAATTAATATATCTAAATCCAAACAAGTCAGAGTTTATTGACGTCGTTGTCTTTGATATGGAATCATGTACAAGAGAGATGTAGATCAAAGAAAGTTATACAACCAATAAATAATATACATACCAAACTGGCAAATAGGACCTTCCCACTGGGACGGGCAATGACAGCTATATCCGTTGACGTCATCAGAGCATGTGCCACCATTAAGGCAAGGGGAACTCTCGCAGTCGTCTACATCTGCCAAACACATATAACATTTAGCATAGTGTTACATCAACTCAAAAGAAGGATGCCATATTTTCGCTGTGAAACAGATCATGAAACATTTCTCTAGCAGACGTACAAAAATAAACAGACAAACTCCATTTCAGATACGATCAAAAACTAAGAGCTGACCATAATTATATGTTATCGTATTTAACGACACTAATAATAATAACATTTATTTCTCAAGTGCACTTATACTGCTCAAGCGTTTTTCATTACGATTGTGTTTCACACTAGGCAAAAACAATTGAAACAAAGGATGCTTTGATTTGAAGCCCTTCATTGTAGTGAAAGACAAAGTTAACGATATGTAACTGCATCCGTCTGATTCAGCAGTGAGTTCTACTGTTCTTCAAATATCATCCGTGGCGTCTGATATGATTGCATTCCTGCCTTTTCAACCTTTCTACATTATATATATTTTTGGCTGTCATTATGGTCCATAAAATACTCCTAGAAACGATATTCATCGCAACCAACCAGCGCTGAAAATACATCGACATCCCTCTGGCTGTCGGCTTCCGATCATCAGCACGTTATGAGGATTCATTCTTCACATCTTCCTTTATTCACATATATTATTTATTTGGTTGTAAAACCTGTGGTATGAGATGGTGAGATGAAGCATTTGTTTGATTATACTCACTGTTGATACAGGTCAATCCGGTCCAGCCCGAGGGACACTCACAAACAAACCCTGATTCGGTCTCCAGGCACTGGCCACCGTTAGCACAGGGCTGCGAATAACAAGCTCGTTGGACTGCAGGAGAAATGTCATACAAGTAGTGATGACTTATGTCAATGAACTAGATTGCAGGTACAAATCCCTCTGTTTCTAAAAAAAAAAAAAAAGATTCTGACTTGTTTTTATTCATTTATAAGTTCCAGCATGCCATTGCCTAGTCTGATTGAGATTCCACTAGAATGTTTGTTTACAAAACCTACACAATATTATTCCGCAGGAAACGTTCGTGACATCATTTATCAGTGCAACGAGCTCTAATATGACTGATGGGCAGTAATCCTCATCACGAGATATCAATACGCCTCGGTTGGAAGTTAATATCAAATATTGAGGTATCTTCTGAGACGGTCTACATGCTAAAATGAATTCCCCGCCACCATGATATCCTCTCTATACTATTGGGAAACCTACGCCCCCACCCGAGCACAAGTACTCTGTATACGTATTATTATCCAGGCTTTCTCAGCAGATTTATGTTCACAACGACTTAGTCCAACAGCATGATGTGGATATAAATACTCAGAATTATCCGAATCATATCATTTTATGTTAATATACCTCACTGTTATGATGTGAGTGAATGTATATACATGTAATGTATTACACCTATTTATTAGAGGACACAAATATTTCATTGTATTCATCATTTCAAAATATTGTTGGATTGAAAATATATTATATATATAATTACAAATAAAAAAAAAATACATACAAAATGCAATATATATCTATATGTATACAGCAATACAATTTAAATCTGAGACGGGCAGTGATAACACGAAAAAGAACGAGCGGCAAGGGAGATAGGATGAAGAAAAATTTTCCTTTAAAATTGCTGATTATATGTACATGATAATTAATAAATAACAATGGTTGTACAAGCGGCTACTGTGATGTACCCCAGACCAATAATCAATTAAACCACGACTCAATATATTTGTATATTCACTTTGTTCACATTCAGCCCCTTTGAAGCGTGGCGGGCACCTGCATTGATACGCGTTCGGTCGGATGTTGTAGCACAGCCCGTTGTTTTGGCATGGCTGGTTCCTGCCACAGAAGTCAAGATCTGCAAATAACCAGGACACAAGCACAGATTATAAGAGTTAACGTAAATATGGCAATAAGTTAAAGGAATGTCTTTAACTCCTCTCTACATATTTTTCATCGCATCTCGCTTTATTTCTTTGTACTTCCCCGACCTCACACACACACACACACACACACACGCACACTTACATATACATAAACACATACACACACATACATGTCTACACAAACAATCTTCCTGCTCTTCCCACTGCCTATTTAACGCAGTGTGTGCTTTACACAAAGATTCAAAGATCGTCTTGTGGTAGCCTTTTCTCAAAAGGACAAGATTTTTTTATTGGACCTTAACCATACCTTCAGAAAGCTGGCACCCAAAGATTTAACATGGAATCACACATCTCATGTATTTGCGATGAAGAAACAAATATTATCTTTGACTTCATTTAGCTTTGTTGGGATTATTGACATGCAGCTCAATCTTCAATAAAACTGAATATGATATTTTATAGTAATAATAGTAAATAAAATTAAGTAGTGTACAAACAATAGCACCAAAAGCAATGTTTCCTAACTAAATTTCAACCTAAATAATCCACATCCACATAATCCGTGTTCAAAATGGAAGAAATGCATATTTAATGATATTATAGATATTTAGTTCAATTACAAGTTAATATCCTAAATCAGTATAAGTGACAGTATAATGCGGAAATGCATCGTTTAAAAAAACTGGATTATTTTCAGAATGAGACGTAACACTTTAACCACATTGTCTACAAACTGTTGCAAAGCATCGCTCGGAATTACATTCTGTTGCATTTGAACATCATTTTCTGTGTTTACCATTATTCGAAAGACTTTGTTAATGTCGGTTCGATGACACCGGGATGAGAGGTCGTCTGTTTTTGAAGATGTGTATAGTTTAAGTTCCGCGTTTAGACCATGCCCCGGTGAAGTTTGATCCGACGAGGGACTTTGGTTCGGGCGAGGTGTTTAACCGCACGCGTGGCCATTATTGTTGCATGATGAAGCGTAGTAGTTTTTCTTTCACCAAAAGCAAAATAAACCCCAACAATGGAGCCCTGGTGTAATACAGTATGAAGCAAATAATGAAAAGCGAGACGGGCGGGCGGGTAGGGGAGGAGGGCAGAGTGCGGTAGTCTTATTGATTTAAGGGTCTCATTTATCATTCATGTCCTTCGTCCACCGTGTCTAATGCCTGTACGATACCAAATTCAATCTACACACGCGTCACAATTAATTAACGGCACGCGTTCCCGCGCGCGCCAATTCCACCACACAAACCATGGGTGGTAGCTTCCCCTTTTGTTTGGGATTGTCGCCTTACTACAATAAGCGCAATTCTTGTTGATTTCTTTGCCTTTACTTGATTCTATGATTAAAATAAGGACACACATCTGGACTAGTAGTGCCGTTGGCTCCGGGACAGTGTGAGTGTAATGAGCAGGACATCTAAAACTTGAACACACATTAACAATTGAAATTCTTGTTCGAATTCTACACTGATGTTTCAACAGCATGAACAACAATATTACTACATATCTCTCTATCATTCTTCATAAACACATACTCATACACACACAAACTTTTCAATACTTAATACACAGAATCGGAATTTTATCAATCCTTCACGATACCTGTAACGTATCATATCGTCTGTCACAGCAATGCTCATTCTTAGCGTTCTAAAAGTTTATAGATAAAAATTGCCTTAAAACCATAAATGTTTGATACGGCAAGCACATACACATATATACATACATACATACATACATACATACATACATACAAATTATGTACGTATGTACCCCTACACGTCTTTCCACTTACTTGTCTATAATAACTAGAACGCACTTGTCATCACGTCAAACACAAGATGGAAAGTGCATGCCTATATGTAGCGTCAGCTGTGTTTTCTCAATCAATAAAGTAGCGTTCTAATTATCAAAAGTCACTCACACTACTGTACCCTGTTCCATTTCGAAAAGAAATAATATATATTAGCCTCATTCCAACCAATTCATCTAGGGTTGTAAGGGATTGTGTAGATAAACTGCTTCGTCAATGGCATGTATGATTATGTTGTGGGTTGTGTGTGTTGTATGCAATAGTGAAAAACATCGTCCATGCATGGCCTTGCTTTGCAAGGAGTTCAACATGAGTGTGCACGCCATTACATGTATTTATGATACGTCAAGATCTATGCCACTATAGTCGATTCTTTCATATATTCGACCAATTTACATTTTACATCACGATGTATTTCATATGCCATGTAATTACTTGTTAACGTATAGATGATGATACATAGGCATTATTGTATCCATTAATTTCATAATGTTTGTGAATAAATTATCGACCGATATTAACCCAAGGCGGGGGGGGGGGGGGGGGCAGACAAACTATGTATGTGCTTAGCAATCTCCACACGACTGCCCGAGCACGGCACTATGTAGTTTTGCAGACACGAACACTTCTTGGACGATCAGTCAGTGAGCAAGTCCCAATCATTTTTTTTAAACTACAGCGATTTATCTGGCTGTATAAATCCCTCCAGACACAACGACCCGACCCAACCAAAACCTCCTCGAAATCTAGCGATCGCTATAATTCCTCATAAATTTACTTTCCAATTCTATTATTGGAAAGGAAGTTCTTCTATTTTTTCCTTCCATTTTCCTTGGTTTTTACAGATGTTTATTTTGGGGTTCTGCAAAAGGGCTTCCCTCTCTTTAACTACCCAACCATATACGGAGATCCCTCTATCAGTACTTCTTACCCTGATCACACAGCAGTCCGCCCCACTTGTAGTCGCAGTTGCACTGCCAGGGTGACACGCACCCGCCGTGCTTACATCCCGGGTACGGCACGCAGAGGTCACACAGCTCACCTTGCCAACCGTGGCGACACCTACATCACGTGATCAGAGGGACTTGGCCAATCAAATGACAGAACAGGCCTGATTCAGGCTTTTTACACATGTTTTCCTCCTGTCATATAAAGAATAAACATGTTTCACAACGATTCCACCCCTACATCTACCACCACTACTACTACTACTACTACTACTACTACTACTACTACTACTACTACTACTACTACTACCACAACCACCACCACCAATAATACTGATAATGAGAATTGTATTCTGCACATAAATAATACTTAAATTACACTTCAAGAATGGCAGAGAGGTTATGCAGAGAGATTATGCATGAAGATAAGTAAGAAGTACACCTAAATGTATAATACATTGTGATTGTGTGTGTTTTTAATTGCTATTGTAAGCATCGTTATTAAATCGTATTACTAGTAGGTTAGGAGTATACAACGTGGAATAGGAACATTAACCATTGAGATATCATGTTGAGCAGTAGATCGTGCAACATTGTCATCAATTAGTGATAAACTTTTAATGAACCCATGCTTAATGGGTTCTTATTATTTTGTAAATGTATAGCATCGCAAAACACTTCCACATGCATCAACCCTTTAATCATGATTCGTAAAATGTGTTTTAACATTGTGACGCTCGAACCATATAAACGGAGCATTCCCAGCGAGTGTAATTGCCGTCATGTTTGTGTACGCAATTGCAAACATGTCTTGGTCGATGGATGACTGTAACTGCATAATATATGAAGTATAATGAAGTGAACTAATGAAAATACATTATGAATGTGAATACTTACAGTTGGATGACACATTGACCCTTCAAAGACAATTTTCATGACTGCGATATCAAACTATAACGCAATATTATTCTGTTTCTAATATCATACATGTATATAATAACCACTATCAATATACGTTCACAAACATAATGGTTATGTTAAACAAAATTATAGTGACCTTCCACATGACAGGGAAGCCAGTAAAATAAATGATTGTGCTTGAGAAAAAAAAACATATTCGTTGATCCCAAGTAAAAATTAATAAATATTTATCTGGGATTGCCTTTAAATCGCAAGACATGAGCTGTCCTTGTGTCACTATCTGGTTGCGGTTGTGTTAGTGCTTACCTGCAGTCATCAGGAACATCACAAAAGCCGTATGTTGCATGGCAGCCTTTCTTGCAAATCGCTGGTCAAATTTATTATAAAAGAATAAAAGACGCAGGAAAATTACCGAACAGTTTTATCGATTCTCAAAGTAAATGGTTTCAAATATCCATATATAATCTCAATGTATAAATAGCAAGATCCATGTTTGAATATTCGTTTTCATTAAGTTTGAGCATCTGTGAATGCATGTGCTTATTCTTAACACGGTATTATTTAGAATTTGTGTGTTCGTTATCTATTTCGATAGGAAGAAAATGTTATGAATTAACACAGCAGAGAAAATGCTTGCCCTCATAGATTTTCATCAAGGGATTTATGTGAGAAAGCTAGTTTTTGGTGACAGTGTGCCTGCAATTATTCGTCAAGTGTACTTGATTTTTTTTTTTTTTTTTTGCTCAGGGTTTATCATTGGATTGTGTTTTATTTCTAGAGAGTTGACATAATGAGGAGTTCATTTTATTGGAGATTTTTCCTCAACCTCTCCTTACAGCTGAACATAACTGTAGTACATCCTTTTTCTTTCTTTTTTACCTCTCATGCAGTTTTCCCCTGTCCATCCTTCGTAGCAAACTTTCCCGCCGTTTTCATCACAGGTGTAGTGTCCGTACGCGTCATTGCGCGGGCGACAGAAGGTCATACAGTCCGACCCGTAGAAGTTGGTGTCGCACTGGAGGCGTACGCGGTACTGGAAGGTCGCCGTGGTACCGGTGTGGCCCAGTGTGACCCATGACTTCGACGGGATAACGAGCCCGGAGTAGTGGGAACGTTCGATCAGCTCGTAGGTCATGGTCGGGTGAGGGCCCGAAGTCATCGGCGGGTTGGTGCTGGCTGATGAGGGTTGGTGGGGTAGAGGGATAGTTGTTGGCGAGGATGTTGGCGACGGTGACGATGGCAGGAGTGATGTTCTCACTGATAATGGAGACGGGATTTCTGACCATAACGCTTTCATCATAATGATTAGAACGAACGAAAATGAAGCCTAACAACGCATTCTTGTACTTGTGATGTTAATTACTTCAATTTCAACGTTATCATTGGGAAAGCCTGTGAATAATTAATGTTGTTGCTGTTGTTTTATGTGCGTGTGTGTGTGTGGGTGTGTGTGTGTGTGAGTGGAGAGAGAGGGGGTACTCCTCAAAAACAATGCGGCACAGCCTTAACGAAAAATCATCACTTTAAATCACATTGATGAAGATGATCTACACTTATATTACTATCATCATAGTAATGACAAAAAATATAGTTGTTCTTACCCTCCTCTGTCGCATTTCCATCTACATCGAGAGCCTCAACTACTAATGTAAATGTTCTCTGCAAAATAACGGAACATATACAAATACTAAGTCATGCTGATAAATAATAAATGGCTAGTGATATTCGTTTGTCTCGCAATGTATGGTAAACGGAATCGAAAAAGATCACGACGTGTCGTGCGCCGCTGCAACACTTCGTCAGGTGTGATGCAAAATTGTAGTAAGTAGGGGTTAGTGAGCTCCACTGACCGTAGGGTATTTAAACCCCTACTTACTACAATTTTGTATCACACCTGACGAAGTGTTGCAGCGGCGCACGAAACGTCGTGATCTTTTTCGATTCCGTTTACCATACATTGCGAGACAAACGATTATCACTAGCCAATTATCCGCAATGAGTAACATATTTAGCATTAAATAATAAATGCTCCGTAATTATCATTCTTTCAATCATGTTTATTTCTCAGTAGGAAATGCTAAAAAGTACAACCGAGTTTGGCAGTTATGTATTGCCTTTTCAGATTTCAGATTTTTGTTACAAGGTATACATATTTCGAGACCCTGCTCTTCCGATATCCATGCAGAGGCAGGTATTTGACCAGTGTTTCACATCTGCTCTCTCATACATAACCCTTGACAACCACCAAACGTTTGGACAAAACACTTAGAGTGACAGAACATGCAATGGGAAGAATAATGACAGGTGTAACAAAGACGGACAGGGTGACAAATACAGATCTAAGGCAGAGAGCAGGAGTGCAGGATATAATATGGACCATCAAATCATAGAAATGGAGATGGGCAGGACATCTAGCCAGGAGCTATGACAATAGTTGGACACATAAAACTTCAGTCTGGACTCCTAGACACCCAACAAGAGAGAGAGGGAGACAAAGCAGAAGATGGAGGGATGACTTAACAACACAAAACGGCATTGTTTGGCAGAGAATAGCTCAAGATATATCAAAATGGAAAGTTGGTGAAGAGGCCTTCCTCCTGCAGTGGATTGAAGTAGGTTGGAAATACATTCATTAATCATTACGATTCCTCATTACATTTTCGGTACGCAGGATCATTTCTTCTCGAGTCTGACAGACAATACATACCGGCCATGCGAAAACAATGGGAAATGTTATAGTTGATGCTCCAGTGGTTCCATTCATGCTTGGTAACAGATCGTCCGCGGCATCTTCCTCCCCGCCAAGAAATATTTGAGAGATGACATTGTTTCCCAGCACCCCTGTCCACCCTTCCCCAAAGGTACACCTGCCCCCCTCCTTGAATCGGGGCTGGTAGTGTGCGAGGCAGGCACGGAAGGCGACATCGCATTCGTCGTTGCACTCATGTAGACCTACGTCCCCACTCAGTGACGACGATGATGACGGCGGTGATGATGACGATGGGGCATCGCAACAGGAGCCGTCAGCCTTCTCTCCATAAGGATCGTTGAAGGACATTATCTGTACCTTGAAGACACCGCTTCCTCTTGTCACCTATGAATAATTTTGGTGCCAAGCATTTGCAATTTATTAATTGAAACATTTGAAACTATTATTTGAATATCATTTGAAAATATATCATTATTACACACACACACACACACACACACACACACACACACACACACACACACTCACTCACACACACATAGACACAAAGAATAATCTTTGCCATACCCTCCCACAATAATAGTGTAGGCTTATTAAGTACAGTAGTAGGTGTATAATTATCTAAACACGGATTATATCAATACACTGTACATCCACAAAAATAAGTAAGCAGAACAATAATCACAGAAACGAATGTTTAGATTTGCTCCTTGTTCTCGAATACTAACTGCATTTGAAATGATAACAGTAGGCAATGCCCTTATTAATGTTTTACCAAGCATCATGGCAAGTTTACCGTCTAAGCCATAATACAATTTCAATACTGGAGATGTTTCATCTGAGTGATCGATTCCTGACGTGAAAGCTACGCGATCCATATACGCAATCGATATTCTTTGCCCAGGTACCGGGCCCTAGACGACGGAAGAACATGAATTATGCGATTTAGAGGGCACTATATGAGAAAGAAGCTTGTCATATCATAAATGTTATACTCCCAGTCTCCAATGAAATTAATTCCATGAATATTGCATGAGCTGATCCAAGTTACAATATACAAATCTATTCTTTTTTTTTTTGGTGATACAGTCAAAAAGAATAATGTAGATAATAATAGTAACAATAATAGTGATAATAATGATAAGGTGTCTTATCATGTTGATTTATCTTTAATAGGTTTAAGCATGAATAATAGCTGAATAGATAATTTGTCATATGAAATGCGATCAATGATAAACAAACTTTTTATACTTTGTTCTCCTCAGTGCATTTGTTTTTTCTTCTTCATTCGTTTCTCTTCTCACATCCTAGTAAAACAGCATTAAGCTTGTTATATTGTAAGTATTTTTGTATTGATTCATGAATGCAGTCTTCATCTTAAGTCTTGAACGATTTTAAGAATGGTGTCTGAAAAATGTGTATTACTTCTGTTCTCTTTTCTTGAATGATTAGTGTATCACAGTCACCTTGAATTCCACGCCAATACATACTTACATACAAACATACTTACATACTTACATTATACTTACACACTCACTCGCGCGCATGTATCATTTACAACTTGTAAAAAAGCTAATGAGGAAAATGTAACAATCTCTTTATAGTTACTATCATTGTGTGTGCAGTTCTCACATCAAAAAACTGTCGTTTTCTTCGTCACAATTTTCACTAAAAATGATAAGCAGTCAGAACTTTATTTTGTCATTCGTCCATCACATCCGACATTGTGTTTTTAGTGCTTGAAACAGTATAATTTCTTTACCTACGTATTTGGCCATAATAAAATTGTCGGAACAGCATATTGAATATAATACAAAAATAACATGTAGATTACCTGCAAAATGCTGCACACGAAGCACAAACTGAAGGAAAGTCTAATTTCTCTGAACAGTGCCATTTTAAGCATCGAAGAGAAGGACCTCCTTATGTAGAATATAGGCCAATAAACGTATCCGTCGTCAGGGGAAGGTATAGTTGATATTTCATTTACAAATTATCATCCGCCATATGTTATTTCCAAGTTGTATCCAGGAGCTCCGAGATGCAGATCATTCGGCTTAGATACACTCATCAGCATCAGCAGAATGATGCAGTCTATCCCTTCCTCCGTCTCCAGAAAAAGAAAGTTGAACATTCGTTATTATTTTTCTTCAAGAACAGTTTGTTTCTCTTTCTTCCAATAGTTTGGAAAGTGATGGTCAATCATCGTGTCAAGTGCACACTCTTTAAAACAACAGTGCACTCTAGTCCGTCAAAATGTTTATCTTTTCCATATCATGGTACAGTGTATTTCCGTTTTCTCACAATGCTTCCTTGTCACACTTCAGGCAGCAGGGCCTGTGAAAATCGGTGTATTCCATGTGATCAACATGATCACAAAACTCCTAAAGAGGCGAATATTGTCGTAGCCTAGTTCGGCCCTGAAAACTTGCCGTCGAAGCCATTTCGAAGAAAATTGTAATTATGACGATAACACCGATCCAGAATTAATCCAATAACAATAGCATCCACCTGGCAGTAGTTAGTAAATATGCAAATGGATGTGGTATAGGCGGTCAAGACATCTTGCAGCCGACACAGCCAATTTCATATTCATAATTGAGGCCGGTTGTTTGCACAGGGGGTTGATAAACGCTAGACGATGTGTGAATAAGCGGTGGCTACCAGCACGATGCCGCGAGAGGCTAGCTCTATTGGAGCTGGATAGGAGGCCTGCGTTCATTAACAGATGACTTCTTAAGCGGCTGCAGGATTCCCCCCTCCGCCCCCCCCCCCTCCCCCCCCCCCCTCTCTATCTCTCTCTCTCTCTCTCTCTCTCTCTCTCCCTCTCTCTCTCTCTCTTCTTCCAACCTCTGTCTGTAGTACTCGCCGTCTTTCTTCTTCCTCTGTCTCTTTCTCTTCATAATCTCACTCTCTCTTTATCTATCATTCCCCCTCTCTGTTATCTCTCTCTTCGTTCCTTCTCACGCTTTTATCACGCTTAGTGTTCATCAAACCCCAAAAAGGATATATTTTATGGGAAATTAATATGATCTGTAGTTTCCCAGCTACCGAAAACATTCGTTTAAAGGTTAGACTAATCATATTTAATTCAAATAATTAGGTTATGTATCTAGTTCCTGTTTCTTTTATTTGAAAGCTATTCAGAGAAATGTGTTTCATGAATAGATTGCTGCCCTTTGAAAACAACCTCTGCCCGAAATTTAACCTTTTGACTTTTGATTGAACGACGATTGAAAAAAGCAAGCCGTGAATATGGACATGGTAAGCTTGTTGAGCGGAATGATATGCGTAAATCAATAGGAAGGCGGCTCTTTACGTCAGATGCACAATGGTGCTGCCAACACTAAGTCTGCGTCTATATTATAGGCCTACGGTCGGAATTAACAGAATTATGATGATAATCCGTCTTAAATTTGAAAAATACAGCCAACGACGGCGAAGACATAAGCTATCATTGAATAGTAATGATAAAGGTGATAATGATAATGTTGATGAAGATGATGTTGATAATGATGATGACGTTGATGAAGATGGTGTTGATAATGGGAATAATGATGATGGAATGCATGACGATGATAGGAATTATTGTAAAGTGATGAAAAGAAGGCGATTATAACTAAAAAGAAGAATATCAATAAGGAGAAGTGGGCCTGCTAGCACTAGACCAAGTCGTTATCTTAGAAGTCAAATACAGGTAGACTGAGGCTGACATGTACTGCGAAATGTTAAGTATCATGCTCCATGAAGGCCTATCAGCAGGATAACGGCAATGGTAGGGCAGGTGATGAGGATAATGATACTGATGACGATTACGATGATGTAAAAGAGAGGGTTATGTCGCCTTGGCGGGCCTCGTATCATCGTGCACGTATGAACTTAGTTTTGAGGTATCATGTCTAGGTCTATATGGTATTTGAGAGAAAGCCCCATACGTTGCGCTTAAATTATCACCTTTCCATGATATTTTAATTTAGTTTGTGGAAGTGATCGGTTGGACTGTTCTATAAATGACATAACTTTGCAGTTATGTCTGAGCTGCACGTCGTCCTTAACTAGTTGGCACGCCTATGATCAGCAACCCCCCCCCCCCGCTCTGCCCAGCTCTACCCTAACCTGTCCCCGTCCTGCACCCACCACTTCCCCCAAACCCCGCCCCTCCCCCGTCCCTGCCGCCCCCTGTCCCCGTATTAAAATCGCGAAGCACTGCCTTGTAGGAAATTGAGGTTGCAGACGGCAATGATGGGTGATATGATGGCGATGTTTATGACTTTAGGCTAATGCTGTTGCGATGGTCATAATCTTTGGGGTCATGATTTGATGACAAGTAACGAACATAGAAAATAACATGATGTTAATTAAAATTAAGATGATCAGTGATAAAGGACTATATGCCGGGGGGGGGGGGGGGGGGGAGCTTGACATTCCTCCTACAGTCAATATCCGACGCAGGAGGGCGTGTGACCACGGAGCTCGACGAATCTCATCATGAAGCTCACCGACAGTGACATCGCACCAGCACCCCCATCGCACGCGGGCATGGAGCTAGGATACTACTAGGCATATACAGTAGCAGAGCTAGCTAGATAGAGAGAGCGAATCGGTCGCGCGCTCGCACTTCATGGTCAGCTCTGTCGCGGCGATGTTGCGGTGACTCATCCATTTAAAATTACATTAGCTGTGTGGTCTATGGGAATTGGGAAGTATGGCCGAAAATACACCGTCGACGTCTTCTTGTAACATTAATGAGAGCGGGATGACCCTACAATGCGTACCAGATGTGGTATTTAATCACATTCTGTCTTATCTGTCGTACGAGCAAATCAGCCACCTGCGTATTGTGAGTACAGAGTAGACATGGCTTTTAAATATAACAAATATACGGTACTTACACAACAATTGGTATATGGGACCGTTGTGGAAAATTGTTTAATTATTATGTCGAATGACCTGTTTAATCAAAGACAGCGAAAGAGTAGCCCTTTTAGAAAAGTCTTGAAATTTGGCATGAATCAGCAGTAGATCTATTCTATACCAGAACATAACTTGTACGAAATCTGACTGTCATAGTTCATGAACATTTTCAGGAAAAGTGAAAAAACTATCCTTGTTTACATTTGAAACACCACGACCAGCCGCATAGCCTATAGCCAGGCTGTGCCAGGCATTACAACAAAAATAAATTCAAGTTACAGGCTAGTCTTACTCAGACATAAGTTTACTCATAATCACAGTCATGCTCAAAGTCATAAAGTCATAATTGTAGTAACGAACCCTATTCCCGCTCAGTTAGATACCGGTACTGCGGTAGTGATACTGCTAGTGATCATTTTAATTTTGATACTGTTTTCGCTCTCTTAATCTGATCGGTATACCAGTGATACCTTCAACTTGATCATTCAACGTTTTCACAAAAAATAAGTGCATTGATGTACATTCATGACATTTCGGAGCTGCAATGATACTAGCATAATTGAAGATTGTAGCAGTAGCAGTTTGAATTTCCATTAGTCTACTTTTATTTGATTTAGTTTTGCTTCTGGCATAGTTTATTGATGTACGAGCTGTGGAGCTGTAGTTGCTGCCCACACCACACTTCCTATCACTAAGAGTCATATATTTGAAGAATTTAAGGGTGTAAGGTGTGTAATGTTGTGTGGTGTTGTTGTGATGTGATGTTATGTGATACACTGACACTGATCACACGCCATTAAACTCAATTTTTTAACTTACAAGGAAGCAGGTTTGTACGATAATAAAAGTCATGAGAAATAGTATTCCCTTTTCGTTGGTTTATTGAATGATATAAATAATAGACCACGCACGTGCAAGTGCGGTCACACGAATATTGCACTGAGATATGAATTAAGTTGGCCATTAAAAACATGTACATGAATAAATGTGATGGACTAAAATGCTTACGTAAAGTCCAGTGAAATGAATGGCGATACGAAGAAAAGGGGCTCACGCTATGGATGATGATGATGCGGAGAGTTGTTGAGTCGCGACTTCAGGAACGTGGCTGAAGAGCCGTGAAGGTCGCGACGCTGCACGCGGGTGACGATCGCGGACGAAGAGAGGAGAGAAAAGACTTGAAGAGAAAATGGCGCTCGGTGAATGCAAGCAGTGAGTCGCTTGTGCATTGTTGCCGGAGGCCAGAGAAGTGAATGTGCAGCGCTCGGGACAAAGCAGTGGGTCGCTTGATGTCAGTCGGGGGCCGTGAAAGAAAAGACAAACGAAGCGGCGATGCCGGCGTAGTGAAGCGCTAGACGCCGATGATGAGCCGTGCTTCGAGATCAATGTTCAGGCGAGCTACAGTGGGTCGAGCTCGGTGTGAGGTGATGCAGACTGCCGAAGCGAAAGGCGGGACTGGCAGCTCCCAGCGGTGAATCCAGCCGTGTCGGTGTAGATTATATCGTACCACTGGAAGACTGCCAGCCCGCTGGAAACGGCAGGAAAAGAGTCTCCTGTCCGGAGGCGTGTTGTCTCGTACCGGAGCGAAGTTCCGGGAGATACTGACTCAAACCAAGATGATGTGGGAGTGATCAGATTCGCTGAGCAATGCGAGGATAGTGGATGCGAGCTAGGACCACGTGCGTTGAAGTGCACGTAGGCCATGATACGCGATAGGTTGAAACAACGCACGTGGCCAGAATACATTAACAATAAACAAACGAATTACGTAACGTGGAAAATAACTGGAAGAACACATGGCAAACGTACATGGAAAAATACTGAACATGAAAATAAAGAGTGAAGAGTCACTACATATTACTTTGAGCCTTACCAAGAGACCATACAACTACTAAGTGTTTATATGGGTGTGAAAGAGACCCATCACCGAAGAACAACAACAACAACAACAATTTATTGATGGAAGTTCAGACAAAGACACAATGTCATAATGTAAGATGAGTAACGTGCCCATGATTCGGTCACACCAGCATTTTTCTCTTGGTGATATACATGGAAAAAAAAACCATGACATCACATTATCAAAAAAAAAACACACAGTCATTTACATCAGCACTGTACAAAAATTATTCCAAAGATCAACAGAAAAATTAATGAAATTATCAATCAAAATTAACTCCGTACAAATCAAAATAAAAAGCATGCAGTTCTTAGCTGATGCACTAAGAAAAGAGGATTGTGTTAATATCGTCAACATGTTTCATGACTGGTATTTGGTAAAGAACTCTTTTTAACATTGCTAACTTATGCAATATCATGAATGTAAAGCTGAAAAGGCCGTAAGTGGCCGAATTCTGGGCATGCTACCCTAAATAGCATTGGATCCCCAGTCGCGAAGTAGGCATTAAAGTTAGCCCCCGCATTTGTGTGATAACATTAAATTGCCATGTAAATTGCCATTATTGCCATGTTAGAATGTTGTGGACAAAGAACAACGTAGATTGTAAGGATTTGAAGTAGTTTTTTTATATTGATAAGATGCAAATCTTGACTAGTCGCATATAAGGTAAACTGTCTCACTCTATTGCAGCAGCCAGCCAATTATTTAATCACCCTAACATTTACTTCTGCTTTCCCTTCACCCAGCTCTGCTCCAGATTTAACAGCATTGGGCAGCAGTCTCTCAACCAGGGCTTCTCCAAGCTGGACCGTTACCACGGCCAGTGTGCCAAGGAGCTGAAGGCCCAGCTGCCCCGCAGGGAGTCTGAGCGCAGGATGCATCCTCTAGCCAGACACTGCGACATCCTCTCGGCTGTGGAGACAAGGCTGTCCCTGCTGGCCATGACCTACACAAAGTATATTGACCTTCAGCTCTGCTGCTTCATACCAGGAAAGGTAAATAAACATGTGGGAAAGATATTACCCCTAAGCAAGTCAGGGGAGGGGGGGGGGAGTATAATCCCCCCCAAAAAAAAAAACAAAAAAAAAAAACATGCAAACATAGTCCTGCGAGATTTCATTGCGTTTTTCTTTGTAGTCTTGCGGAAATTTTAAGACAAATATCGTATGGACTGGTTTTACCATCGCAAGCCCACATCATTTTTGCCGAATGATGTCATCCATTTAAAAACATTGCATTTTCAAACCCATTGATTTTGTCTATCTCAATGACTTACTGACAAGGGTTTGTGCCTGCACACTTTGTTTTCCCAATGTGTCTACATTCTTTTTAACCATCCACAAGGGGGTTGTAGATGCTCCAACTACAAACTACAAACTCATTTATTCACCCTCTCCCAGGTCATAGATGAAGCCTTCCGCGTGCTCCACCTGGTCAAGACCACCCAAGATCCGCCTCGCACACACGAGCTCCTGCAGGAGCTGAGGGATCTGTCCTCCATGGCCATGGAGCACTTTGACGAGAAGATCGTTCCTGACCTCAAGAAGAAATCTGGCGTGGAGGTGCGCCTCTCAAATCTTGCCAACCATGCTCTATCAAGTAAGTTGCTATCAGTGGAGCATCCTAAGCCAATGTGTGCCGCATGCAGAATTGTTCGCAAAGAGCACATTGTCAATGACAAGGATTTAGTGGCTGTAATTCACTTTAATCCACTCAGGATTAGCTTTATATGTATATGCAGGAGTTATAGAGTACTCCAAGTGTTTGGAGAACACATCCTATCCAGACGGTAGTGAGAGAGAAATGTGGAATCCCTCCTACGGCAAGCAATGCACAGTACATTATTACAGGCGTGAATGCAGTCAAATGTGTACAAAAAACACCATCCTCAAAAACAAAGTCCCTACACAAGTTCAACCCTTCAGAGAAATTAAAATAGGAATGAAGACACTTGTTCATAAAGGTTGCTTTTTTTCAGTTTACATTGGCATGGTGCTGATGAACATTATTACTGTGTATGATAATCTTTATTCTCTCTCTCCTCTAACCCAACCTGTCCCAGCTCTCTCTGGTCGCAGCCTGAAGGTGAACTCCACGCTGGCTGTACCCTCAGGTAGCCGGGAACAGTTCAGTAAGTTGCACTCGCAGTACAAGTCCACGCTGGCCTCCTTCAACTCCCAGCGCCGGGAACTGCAGTCCTGCAAGACGGAGCTACAGGAGGTGCGACGGCTGTCTGATGAGCAGAGTCGCAAGCTGGCCCAGCAGCAGCAGCTGACCGCCGAGCTGTCCAGCCGCCTGGCCGCTCAGAACCTCAGGCTGACCGAGCAAGAGAGGAGGCTCGCAGAGCTGGAGGCGCGGCTAGAGGCAGCCGCTGGTGGACCACCATCAACATCCCTATCATCGTCGTCATCGTCCTCCTCCGCATCTTCAACGTCTTCATCCTCCACCCCAGCATCATCCTCATCATCCTCATCTTCGTCCCCATTGTCAAAGAGAGTTGTATCATCATCAGGCGTGGGCCTCAAGAGGCGAGCGGAAGAAGCCATGCTAGGAGGAGGAGAAGGGGAAGACGGGATTGCCCAACCATGCATTAAAAAGGAGAAGGTCTAACTGTAGTTTGACTGTGCTGGAAGGGCATTGTTGAACATGTAGCCCAACTATTTCAGCAAGACTTATAAGACAATGGGCAGGGAATAATTATCAGAATGATAATGCATGAATGGACAAGATAAATATCTCCTCTATGAGGTTGCCCCTTTGTGTGCAAGATATAGATACCCATGGCCCATATTGTGAAATAGGTTCTAAATCTTAATAAACACATTATTCCAGAAATAGAGTATGGAAGATGGGGTGTGCAATTGAAATTGTTTTTATGGACAGTACTCGTTCGTGGAAAATGAGAGGGTATTATGTGTCTGTACTCAAAGGCAGAAAAAGTATGAAGGGATAACTTACAAACAAGTAGGATTGACGACATAATCAAAAGTTTTTTTTTCATTTTCAAAAGGTAAAGATTTGGCACACATTTCCTTCCATACTATGATCCAGGTTTAGTCCATGAAGGGATTTTTTGAGAATATGGCCCTCTGAGTTAATAATAAGAGTCGGCTCGTCTGTGGACTTTTCAAGCCTGATTCTGCACTGTAATGTATCTGTACAAAGCGATATTATTTGGGTCATAGTTTGGCAAGATACATTTTGGAAACCAAGTATGTGACTTTACACAGTAAAATGATTACATGGTAGCATAGGGCAATCCAACTCTTTGCCCTGCACGAAACAGCCCCTGTGCAAAAACCTTTTTCCTCAAAGTGTAACAATCAGGGTAAAGTATAATTTATTTTGATACATACCTGAATTTGACTGTGTTTTTGTTGGCAAGCAAGTCCCGCACATGTAGGCTCGATTGCTTTCCAAAGCGCATCAGACTTTATGTGTCAACTGTATATTTTGAATATTTTGAACCGGTTTCAAGGTAGTGTATGTATCCTTTTTGAGTGTCTAAATTATTCCGAATTAAAAAACATTGCGGACGTCAAAGTATTGGCTCTTCACGATAGCAGAGGCTTTCACAGTTGTGCTTGAATATATCAAAATTCACATTGAGAGTTCATTGTGCATTCGCTTTAATACATGGATATGGGCACATTTTATCAATTGGTCAGTTTCCCCTCTTCTGCCCCTTTCATTTTGTTCCATATTTAACATGAGATATACAGCCTTTTCCTGTAGCTCATGCAATGTTTTAAAAATGTGTTTTTTTCTTCGCACCAACTATAATTTTTTTGAATTTTACATTAGGATCCCCGACCTTGAAAATAATAACTTGCAAGTAATTATTCACTCCTATCATATGGGGTTCAGTCATGAAAGTGGCGTCATTGCTGTTCGAGTATCACATTCACAAGCATCAACCATTGAAGGCAATACGTAGATGGGTTTCTTACTGATTCAGATTTTCACTGACCGTGAGGATAACCACTTCCCAATTTTTCTTCAAGTTTAAATTTGTGAAACTATTCATATAAGAAGAATAGGGTGTGTATATTTTATTGTTCAGTCTTCTTAGATTGTGTATGAATTGTTATTGTGTGTATCACTTGGATCCCCATGAACTAAGTAACTTGTAATACCGTATATGTTCAAGTAGCAAGCTGAAATGGAGAGGCTGATGTCTATACACTACACACCTGAAGTGAGGTGGTGTTCTATGTTCCTTTTCAAGTGTTTTCATGTGTTCATCTATGTCCAGTATTGCTCAAAAGTGTAGACTATGGTAGGCTACAACCTGACCAAAAATAAGGTCATGTTTAAATCAAGGAAGATTAAAAAGGGATACATCAATTTCTTTTTGTTTATTCTTCCCCCCTTATTTCTTGTTGCTGTTCTTCTACTGCTTCTCCTTCATCCTCTTCTTTGTTTTCTTCTTTTCCTTTTTTTACTTCATCTTCTTTGCCTGCTTCCCTCAGGTGACATGTCTGTTGTGCTCATGCCATGAAGAACTATCCTCACAACAGTATGTATTCAAGAAACTTGTCTAATACTTGTACATGTACAATGAAGTATACATGTATTTACTTTTAGAATGCATCATTTATATTTCAATATTGGTTTTCAGGGGGGAATTTCATCAAAGGACTTGTCGGATGTTTTATCCGACAAGTTTGCTCTCGGCCAATAAGATGCGAGCATTTCAGTAGCTTATAACAGTTTGTCGGATAAAACGTCCGACAAGTCCTTTGATGAAATGCCCCCCAGATGTATTATGTATTTATTGAATTGTGATTCTATAGATGATAGATTACATTTTTTTTTTTTACCCACCTTAAATATTTCTACTCCCTGCTAGCTCTCATGTATATGTATACACAATGTTGCTTATATCTAAGTACATGTACATGTAGTGGATTTCAACATTTGGGAATCCTTTATGTGAAGTCTCATTTTCAGAGGACCATTTTTAATAAAGACTTATGACAACTCATTTTCTTGCATATAATAGTTGATGTCACTCTTTTTCCTGTTCCATCCACCACCAGCTCTCTGGATTTGCTGTTGAATGGATCCACTATGAGTGCAGGTCCTATTATCTATAATCTTTATTTCGGGCATCATTCCCAATTTCTACAATGCAGTCATCCTGACCGTAGTACAGTAAGGAGCTGAGATGGTTTTTGTAAAGCAGCTGTCGGATATCTTGAAAATATGTGGTGTCAGGGACATTTCTCTAGCATACCTAACAGATGTTTTACAGCAGCGATCTCATCGCCTCAGCTCCTTACAGCGTGCTGCTCCTGAGGACGGGGTCAGGATTTCATTTAATTCAATGAAACGCATGGACCTGGCTGAATGTCACTCTATTTATCACAATACACTGCAAACAATTCATTGTAAGCGCTTTGGGCCTTATGGGAAAAGCGCTATATAAGTAATAATAATAATACACTGTACCAAGATTTCTTCATACATGTATATGAAACAGGCTTTTAGTGGCACCAGTGTCAGAGTTGGCAGCAAAATCATTCAACCCCGCTTTTATGCAATTTCAGATGAATTATGAAGTAAAATTTGATTTTTTTTCCTCCGGTATTCTTTAGTAATTAACCGTCCTCTAACTATCTTTATGGTTTAGTAGCAATCTGCTGTTGCGATGTTATTCATTATGACAGAATTTCAAAAATGAGATGGGGGTTGAATAATTTTGCTGCCAATTGTACGTTTACTACGTTTCATGATCACATATATTTCAAGAAAACACATAGAAACAATTAACACACAACATGCACATTTATAATTCATACCTTTACATTTTTTCTTTATTTTTAAACAAATTTCATTGGCTTAGCACAAAATCAAGAGTAAAACAAAATGTGTAATTCATGACAAAGAATAACCAATGTAAACTTAGTATGATTTGTATGATCAACATGCATGTATGCAATATGTTACAGCAGTCTACATGAAATAACATTTGAATCATATTGATATGATACTGTGCTTTATACCTTTTAGAAGAAAAAGACTTGGAGAAAAAGATATCCAGTAGGATGTCATAATTGGCACTTCAACAGAACCCCAAACCCAACTATACACTTCCAACATAAAGCTGCCTCTTAATGTACTTTGTTGTTTCTATTTCTATTCTATTATATTCTATTCTAAACAAGAGGATATCAACTCAATATTCATGTCACTCCGTTATCAATCATTACCCTAACCTCTCGGCATCTTCATATACATGTCCATGTATCTGTTTTCAAACTGCATGTTAAAGTGTAAATCACCAAAAGGAATGGACAGTTTGAAACAATGAGCCTCTTCTTTTCTTCCAATATTGTCAGGTAAGCAACATGATGAATAAATCTAAGTTGTAAATAAATGCATGCTTCATATTTGATAACACAGTCAAATGTCTCGTTACAAATTCAAGCATACATTGTACATGTACCTGTAGAACATTATCCACCTTACACTGTTTGTACATGTACGTACGATATGAAATAACATTTGACATGATTACAGTGACACAAAAGATCACAACTTTGTAATAATTTCTTTCAATTAAAAAAAACATCTGAGCGATTTCTCTCTGTACTCTCTCAATAGCAGTTAAATGTAATGTAACCCTTATGGAGAACTAAAACAAAGTTGTGTAAATACATGTACAACAATGGAAATACTGTTACAGAATGTCTCTCAAATAATAAGAAGTTGACAACTGACTAAGCGCTTCCCTTTGAGCATTTCCCTTTACAATTCAAACTGACTTACTGTTGGGCCATCTATCAATAAAGTGTTATACCTGCAGGGCCAGGATACTGACAACTTAACTTTAAACATCACATTTTTGGCAACACAATGAGATGAATGTTGTACGCAGGCCGACTTTGTGTCATCGTTCTAAAAAGAAATGGTTATGTAGGCAAAGGGAAGATATGGTTGACTCCATATCTCTCATTGCATTTCTTCACAAAAGTTGAGCCTGTGAGGCAAAATACATGTTCAACATACATGTAGTATGTTTTCATGTATTATTTTAATCCTGGCTGCATATTGTTCTGTGTGTGTTACAGATTGTGGTAATATGAGCTAAAGGGAAACACTACCTTGAAGGCCTTCAATGAATTGAGTTTTCATTCTGTATAAGTAATATTAGATACATATTGCATAAAATACAATTCTCTTAAAAATAAATACATGTATTAACCCCTCTTTCTCATTTTTTTTTCTAAAAAATACCTTTATCTCTCTATCATTACTCTTTCTTTGTCCCCCAAAAAGGACTTCATTTGAAGTGACATTTGTCATGCCTTGAATGAAATTATTGAAATTAAAAAGACCTACACATCTACATGTAAACTACATCTAAATTACAGTACTGTGTATTTCATAATTATTTGGAGAGAAATATATAAATTGTCTGGACTAAACAACTGAAGTAAAAGCAACCATCTGCATACATTGTACATGTATATGGATTTATCTTTGTCACGTCATGTATCACATTCATAAGACCATATTAAATAATAAATGCAAAAATTATATTGATGCTGTAATGTACACTACAGCTCAAGGGAATTAGCATAGGGAAAGGGAAAGGGAAGGAGCCACAGTTTTAAGCCGCAGTATATTTTGTCCAGTTCAGCATGAAACACGATGCTTTGGCCTAAAAAGCATCATGTTTCATGCTGAACTAGACAAAATATACCACGGTTTATAACTGCAGTTCCTTCCCTTTCTTCCCTTTCCCTATGCCAATTCCATTGAGCTGTAGTGCACTACATGTTAGTATCCAGACTTGAATCCTATAAATACAGGATTATAGCAAATTACTATTACGAGTGCATTGCCTAAATTGGGCAGAATTGTAGAAATCCTTTCTCCACCCCTTTTTCTTAAGTCATGTTTGTAGACTTCAGTGCATATTTAAACTTCCAAAGCTCTATTTACCCATATCCAAACTTCATATCAAAGAAAAGCACTTTAAATACATGTAACAACGTTTCTACACTTTTTTCACAGAATACATCATGATTACATCGATTATAGATGTACATGTAGTTGGTTGATCACATCCATGTGAAACAACCCTTTTCAAAAAACAGATACACATACACTGTACAATGTATGTGTATACACATACATTTTTTTAACTTACCGTATCAAATAAAGAGCAGGAAAGGAAACCTGACATTCACTAAAACATAGTTATGAAATAAACTTAAAGAAATAAGAGAACTAAGAAACAAAATAATGTCTTTAAGATGTTCAAGTAGACAACATTGCAATGCATAATATTTAAATTTAACAAAAGTAGCATTTTTGATTTTCATTATCTGTCACATATCTTCAAGTAACAATAAAACAAAATAACATTTCATGTATAACACATCAACCGTCTTTGACAGAATGACTTGAGTTATACCTCTACACTCTTTGGCACTTACATACATGTGGCAAACTTATGTTGGATAGTTGGAAGGAGAATTGCTTGGTCTGAAGGCTCACTCAAAGCTGATTCTTCATGCACTTGACTAAAGTCACGATTGACTAACTTCCTGTGGATAGTTAGGTGATAATGCTTGGTTGTACGGCTCACTTGGAGCTAAATCTTTCTTTGCTTGACAAGGGTTGCATGTGACAAACTTTTTTTTATATATAGTTGAAGGATATGATGCTTGGTTGTAGGGCCCACTCAAGATCTTTTTCAGCTTGACCTAGGTCAAATGTCACAAAGCTATTTTGGATAGCTGGATGGGGACAACGCTTTAGTCTGTGGCATGTCTCAAAGCTGACTTTTTTTTCACTTGTCCAAAGTCACATACAGCAAATTTAGGCTGGATAGTGTAAGGACACAAAACAACACTACATTGGTGGGCAGTGAGCACAGTCACAAGATAATCTTCTTGAGCTTGACCAAGGTCAAATACAGCAAACTCATCATTGAAAATTGAGAAGAGACCATGCATGGTCTGTGAACTAGCATTGTACAGGATACCAGATTAGATTGGCATAGAGGGCTATGTAAGTCAAAGCTGGATCTTCTCGCACTTGACTAGGCTGTGCCTGATCTATGGTCTTACTCAAAAGTTGGCCCTACTTGTCCAAACTTGACAAAGGCAGACATATTTGTGATAGTTAGAAGGGGGCAACACTAGGTTTGTGGGCTCACTCGTGGTTGATTCTTCTTGCGCTTGGCCAAGGCTGCCTGTCTCTTCTGCTCAATCTCCTGCTGACTGCAGCATCTCTGCAAAGGAATACCACCTGTATAAGAAGGTAAGGAATTGTTTTCTTAAATCAAGTCAAAAGACACAATTTTACATACTTTTAATGTGAAATTTGACCTAATGGGACTTCAGAAAACTGATGTTGGATATGAAGGGAGGCAAATGAGGTGCTCAAGGGCCCAATTAAAAGAGATAACATGCAAATACAATGTACCAGTATATTAATGTTCTGGTGAAACAACTTTATTTCTTTCATTAAATTACAGGTAGATGTGTTTTTAATGTGATATACAATTGAGATTTAGGCCTTTTTTATTCACTTAAAATCCTTTCTTCACATTACCATCCTTTGAATTAATTTGGTGGTGTATTCTTAGGATGCAGCGGTAAATAAATTTGGTACCTCTCTTTGATGAGGGTGCAACAGGCTGTGATGAGCTTCTTCTGCTCTGGCTCTCCTCAACTTTGCCATCACCAAAAGCCTTTGTGTGATGAGTGGGCTTGCTGCTGGACTGACCATTCCTCTGCAGATGGGGAGCCGGTGAGATGGCCTGGGTTGTCGATCTAGTAGACATTCCCTTCACCGGCTGGACAGGCATGGCATACCTCAGTGTTGATTTACTCCTGCTGGCTGTGCCTTTAGTTGTGTCACCTGTTTGCCTTGTGATAGCAGTTGTGGCTGGTGGCTTAGAGCATGCTAACGAGCTAGTGGCACTTTGCATTACTGCACTAACTAATTGAGTATCGGGTATGACACTTCCATCAACCTTACTTGCGTCGCATCTTGTGTTCCTCATGGGGGTCCGTCTGGCATTGGATAGTCTCCTGGAGCTCTTTGATGGTGTGGGGCCAGTGGATTTCTTCCGGGTGTATTCTTCCAGGTCAGAGTCATTGTCTAGAAGGGCCAACAGCATGTCATCTGGGAGGCTGTTGTCACCAAACAGATCATCTAAACTGTCATCACAGGCCTCCTGCTTGTCGAGGGCAATGTCAGGAGAAAAGGGTGGCACTCTTGCATTTTTTTCTGAATCTCTCACGTTCCTCATGTGCACACTTGTAGTGGCAAGAGGACGCGTTGATGTATATCCCACACTCGTAGCTGGAAGAACTTTGGTGATGTTCTGCATTGATTTGTTGGTTTGAGTGTCCTTGCTGCGATTCTGCTGTGACGTTACGTTTGCGACGTAAGGCGCTGTGTTGATAGGCTTTTGCCATGTTCTGTGTGAGGGATTGACACCGTTCATACTCGAGGATTTGCTGCTACTTACAGACGGAATACTTCCAAGAGTAGCGCTTCGAGCAGACACTGTTGTCGTTGAATTTGACGCTACATTCCAGGAACTGCTGGACTTTGGAGCATAGTTTGGGATGTGCTTGTGGGGTAAAGCAGGTTTGTGAGCTGGCACGTGAGACTTGTTGAGTTGTAGTGCAGAGCTTGTCACAGAAGAAAGAGTAGACATTTGGGGCCTTGATTCGTAAGATATCTTTGAGGTTCTCTCACTAATATTTCTTGTGGTGACCGTATTGCTTGCAGGCGGCTGCACAACTTTGGCATTAGTTTGCGAGGCTAGTGTGCTATTAACAGACTTAACACTAACATCATGACAACAATTAACTTTCCTATCATTGGTGCTGCTACCCTGTCCAACTTGAGTAGGGGATATAATATCACCAACATCCAAGGATCCTGATGCAAGCCTTTCATTCATTTGATTCTGTTTCAGCTGCTGAGTCATGGCTTCATTCTCAACTTGGGTTGCAATCCTGATGATTGAGTCATCATCGTCATCCCAGTCATCATCCCACATGTCATCAGTCAGGGAGTGATTTGTGCTTCTCCTCCTCGATCCAGCAGTATTCCCCCTCTCAGGGCCAGTGCATCTCACATCACCAGTTCCACTCCTTCCACCAGCATCACCTGCTCCATCAACTTCATCACATTCCACAGGCTCCAACATATCATCATCTGATGAATCAAGTGTCTCTGTTTGTCGGTGTCCATCTTTCCTGTGACGGTCTGCAGTTTCTTCAGCTGCAGCAGCAAGGTTGCCGGTCCATTCTGTCAGGATTCTCAGGTCATCCAGAACAGCTGCAGCCTTGTCAAGTCCTATTCTGGAGAGTTTCCTCCCATTCAACCTCCTTGTGAGTCTGGGATAAAGAATGAGACAAAAGGCAGTTATGCACTATGCGAAGAAATAATGAGTTTGCATGTAAGGATGAACGGCTCATGAACATACAGTATGTGATAGATGTAGAATTTTAGGGCTAGGTATTTAACATTATTAATTTTTATATTCCACATACTAAGAATGTTGCTATATGATTGGTCAAGAGTTGATCACGTGATGAGGCGTAGTTTTTCCTATCAGATCACCTGAGAATAAAAGTTCGTTACACTCTAGGTGATAGTACTTTTTGGTTTCGCTGATCTCTTCACTCCTCACAGTCCTAATGCGTGATTAATATTTTGAGTACGCGCGAAATAAAAGTGCGTTACACTCGGACTATCACTTAACATCTAACGCGTCCTAACGCGCGTCCTAACCCGCGTCCTAATGCGCGTCCTAATACGCGTCCTAATACGCGTCCTCCTAATGCGCGTCCTAACGCGTGTTCCCCATGGCAGCGGCTCGGGGTTATGGAGATAAGTAAAGATTACCTTTTTAGGTCAAATTGTTATTTTTGGTATAGATAGTTGGTTTCAGATGTGGAATATAAAGCAAATAATCAACTTTTGGTTTCAAGCAATGAGACGAGCTATCACTTCCTCGGCGATCTGAATGTATACGCTATCTTTCCTCAGCTGCGCTTCGGAAAGATAGCTACATCCAGATCGCCTCGGAAGTGATAGTTCGTCCCATCACCCTCACCAACGCTGATTATTTGCTTAATAACAAGCAATTCTAATTTTTGTTTTTATTCCTATCAAATTACAAAGATGGGAACGGTTGGAGTAACGGTATAATTGCTTGTCCTGTACCTGTAATCTCAGTCATCTTTCATACTTGTAACCTCCTTTAACCTGTTCTTTAATGAGCCTGCATATTTGCAGATAATCACATACTGAGCAGTGCAACTCTTGCTGTACAGACAAGAGACAACATGCTATGAATACACTTCTAATACTTTAAAAGGTGGATTTAAGCCGCAAGCCTTTGGTTTTGACACATTAACTTGACCAGGATTCATGAAGCTTGAAAATCTAACTATAAGGCACAGGTAAATACAGAGGAAATGAAGGAATCTTTTACTTTCTGGAGTAGAAAAGACAAGCCACTAATTTCAGTTATCAGGCAATCTCCAGAGCCTTGAAGTTGAACAAAGACAGAGTCTTTTGTGTTAATACTGGACATTGTACTCAAGTACAATGTAAATTCTGACCACATGCTAAGCCTGCTTACTAAAACTTAGAACATTTGGATTATATGCAACACTTGTAAATTACAAACTAAATCCAAATGAACATGACTAAAATCTGAAATGTATCTTTCTCCTTTTTCATTTCTTTTAAATCATCACCATTCAGCTACCGGTATCCATTGTAGATGGGCAATAGTCCCTGTTTGCCCGAGCATCATACTGGTTTCTTGAAGTTAACTGACCTTGCTGTTTTCTGTTTCTTCTTTCCAGATGACGTCGGCTCCTCTCTATTCCTCATCCACAGTCCTAACAGAGGAGGAGTGCTGGATTCCTTATTTTCCTGAAATATGACAAAAACATTTTGCATAATGACATCAATTACAAATATATGTTACACATCATGAACTTATCAAATTACCTACATATCTAATACAGGGAAACCCCGTTATAAAGAGGGGGACAGGACCCACACTTTTTCCTCGCTATAGCCGATTGCTCGCTATACCAGTACATGATCAAAACATACAGAAACAACTGCATATACACATGTATAGGGCTATACAAACAATAACAAAATTACCGTTAGGACTGTAATCTTTAAATGGCTTTGAAAGTTCAGCATGAAATATGATGCTTTTTAGGCTAAGGCATCGTGTTTCGTGCTGAACTGGACAAAATATAACACGGCTCCTTCCCTTTCTTCCCTTTCCATTTCACTATGCCAATTCCTTTGAGCTGCTGTGCATGTTTTTGAATGTATATGCTCTAATCGCTAATTAAATTTGACGAGTGACAAATGTGATACGTCACTGTGCAGAGAACAATAATTTCTCAGAATCCCACCATAAGGCAGTTACAAATGCGAGCATGGCGATGTCCAAAAGTAAATTCCTTTTAAAAGTTTAGGTGCTCGATCATGCGAGTAAATTCATTTGGGAATGAGAATCCAACTAAATTTGCGATGAATTCCGGCAGATTTGCTGACCTCTAAATAAGTGCACAACGCAACCAAAACACACCATGGGAATCAGCACTGGCTAGCGGGCCAGGCATGGGCAGAATAGAAATGGGAATCATGCACGGCCGTCCCTGCTGCACAACCCAACTACGCTGCGCTGAACTAACACTACTTTTTGCATGGTTTTGTATGTCTACAGTAGTGCTTTAACACATACTATAAAAAAAAAAAAAGAAGAAAATGGCTCATTTCCATAGATTTATTTCCCATTTTCCTTCTATCAGCAGGAAAAAAAATAAAAAATTAGAAAAAAGTGGAAATCTGTGGATCCACGGAAAATGTTCATGCCTGGACATACCTTTGGATGCATGCATTCAATGATATCTGTAAGGTCCTGTTCCGCAGCCTTCGCTCTGGTCACTCTCCTCCCTAAGGAACAAAAAACAAAACAAATGTTTTTTATAAACAATCTCCTTTGTGATGTGTAAAATATCAAATCCTTAATCTATTAAATGTAAGTCCCCTTAAGTCTGTACTCTCTTACCAGTTTGTAACAACCATCTTGTAACAAATTTGGTGGAACATACAAGGAGCAGACCATCCCTGGTAGCAGAATACTGTAAAAAGCAAGACGTGAAGGGTATGACCGACTTGTGAGAGTATCTAGGTAATCGTCCTGGTCTTCCAGGACACAGGTTAGCACAATAGCTCGAGGTTGACATGGAATCCCGATGGACTAAGATTGCCGTTGCGAACGCCTATTCCTAGTCGAAGACGTTGCACTTGTTGAGTAAAAGCCAGCCCTGTCCCTTAGCTATTAACATGTTCAAATGTGCTGAAAATCAAGGCTAAACAGAAAATTTTTTTAAAATTATTTTTAGTGGGTTGCGTCACAGCTTATTTTTCATATAGCGAGATGTATTATCAGACAAAGTCAATTTCACCGCGATCGCTGGCGATATCACTGCGCGCTTCGCACTCATGCCTGCCCCAGCCCTCGCTGTCCCTAGCCTCTGCTAGGCGTGCTAGCTATAAGGAGATGGTCCACAACAAGAAATACGGCTGTGCTAAGCTTCACCACGCGAAAATTTAGGGATATCATTTTGCGCCATGGGTAAATGATGCGCTATTCCAAAATGTCCATTTGCGCCATGCGAAAAAAATTCTGGCGACCAGCCTGGCGGTACAATAAGCCCGACTGGATTTTGGTCCTGGTCCTGATTTTTTTACCAATCTGATTTTCTGCATTTTTATGTTTCAAAATCAACTTAGGGTCATTAGGGTTTGGTCTATTCATTTCCTCTTCCTCCCCCTTCCTTCTACTCTTCCTCTTTTTCCTTCCAGAAAAGTACAGTCCATGATCAGGTGTATCATCTTACATGTATTGCAATAGCACTGCATGTCATACAGGGCGAGTCCCTTTTAAACGAAAGCATAAACCCGGTATATATACCAGATACATGTACGTGTACAGCCTGAAGACTCTTTAATCGAGTGAAGTCCCTTTTTGTGCACTTTTCTCTTTAAGATGTCTGAAGAAGTTCTATCGATTAGATGCTGGGAGAGGTTGATTGAATCTGTTAGCCCTTTGGATGAAGTGTAGTAGATGCAGTATTTGCTGTGGGTTTTTTTTTCAGGGCATCCTGTACATTTACATACCTGGTGTAGTGGACAGACGGATCTTTCTGGGAGGAGGGGAATCTCCCCAGATGATGTCCCTCTCATTGTCGGTGACAGGGGAATCTTGAGAGCTATCCCGGGATGCTTTCCTGCTCCTCCGCATCGTGTCACAAGCCACCAGTTGGTGCCTGGAAATGGTTAAATTGCAAACTTCTTCGATCATTTTCAATAATTGATGGCATCGATCATGGGCAAGGTAAAGGATAGTAGTGGCAAAGGTAACGGAACACAAAATCACTGCAGAATTATTCTGCTGTCATTTGATTCTGGATACCATCATGAATACGGTGCCCTTAGCCTCTTACTAGTTCTACTACTAGTAGTACACACACTGACACAGATAAGGCATAGACCTCTAAAAAGTCATAAATACACTAACCCTACAGGGCTCCGCCGCGAACGCGGCGGAGCCCTGTGGCTGTAGGGTTATAAATACACCAGTACACCGTGTACACAGACCGCAGTCTCGTTTGTTCCTGTCGCGAAGAGCTATTTCGCGACTCTCACTAACAATATTGCTGATACATGCAACATGACTTACCTACCTAAATATTTTAGTAACTAATGTTCGTCACTTTGAACGGCCAAGATCCTCTCTTCCGTTCTAGGCTCAGCCAAATCAAAATGTTCACAGCTCTTCCTCGCTTCTCATAATACTGCACACTGTACGCAGACTAGTACATACGCGTATTGTAGAGAGCTAACTGTGCCTATTTCAAGTTCGCCGCGTTCTAAGACGTAAGTTTTGAGGTTTAGCCAATTTGAAAAAATATAAACTGACTAACAGATCAAATTATAAATTGCAAAAAATAAATCTATATGTTAATTTATTTGATTGTCAAAATATTTGAATTATTTTTAAAAATTTATTTTATATTTAATATTGTTTGACAATTATTAATATTTTTAAAATGATCAAAATATGTTTTGCTGTGTACATTTCGGTTCTTCATGCAAACATCTTAGCTTCCAGGGTGGTCGATTAACTCGACCTTTTCTTGCTTTGGTATACGGCCTACGGACCCGTACTATACGTGTATCGTACGCCGTCGCCGCTCGGTACGCCCGCCCGCGGCCCGCCTAGCCTAGTGTGCCTTTGCCGAAATTGTCAAATTGCCACGGTAAGTGAAGCACCGACAATGTCTTAGAATCTCTCTTATATTGACCTTTATGGAGAAAAATCTAACAATATTTTTGAAAATGATGATGAATCATTACTTTTTCCATCGCTCTGACATAATGTCTGTTTTGTCTTTTTGTTACAAATAGAAAATATTTGACGTGAAAATAGTTCTGTCAGCGTTATCGCAAAGCTGTCCCACGCGTGCATATTTGTGTTAAGGTATGCCAATATTTCATGACATGATGAGGAATCTTGTGGAATCTATACTTTTTATGTCTTTGCTCTCGAGATGAAGTGGAGGGCGTGCGGTGGTATTTTCCCCAGACCGCAGGAAGAATGAACATGGGGTGGTATTCCAGAACGATCTTAAGTGCTCACTTAGGAGAAATCTTATCCTGAGTCTAAGACTCTAAGTGGTATTCCAGAACGATCTTACGATCCGCTACAACTAAGTACAAGTTTTCTCTTTATGTAAATTTATGCAAATCATAAAGTTAGGAGGATTGGTATTCCAGAATACGTGTAAGAGAGGATTTAAGAGAAAACTTTGGAGAAAACTAAGCCTTGTGTTTCTTTATGTTTCTAACTAATAACAGACTAACCGTAACAGAGAAAGTCAATTCAGGCAGTGTATAATTAGATCTAATCGTGATTTTAGTAACTGATGTCATGCTAAGCCTAAGCCTAAGACCCTAGGTTAAGGCTAAGATAAGCAAACAAAAAATGAGTCTCTACGGTACATCATTGGATCCGCAGAGGTTGCATCTGGCTCCACTGAACGCAATAATATAGCCTTAGCATAGCCTTGGGGGTATGTCAAAAAAATGGGATTTCAGTAAACGATGCTCCAAATGAGACGGCTATTCCTGTCTAAGTATAGTCTAGTATATCCTTATTAACAGCTGCCATACTCTAACTTAAGAGTTTAGATAATTCTAGGTCTAAAATTGAGAAAAGTCCATGAATTCTTTAAAAAAAAAACATTTAATAGCCAAAAGTGAAATGACATAAATCTGTTCTTTCAACCCTTCAGACTTCAGAATTGACAATCAAGCATTTGACTTTGACATACAGAGAAACCTTCCTGCAATGAGGCTAGCAGAGTACAATGACCTCGTGGAGTGCATGGCCAGTCTGGATTGTGATGGCACCAAAGAATCACTTCTGCATGTCCAACAGAAGTTCCCCAAGTAAGACTAAGACTCTTCAAGGGTACATGTATCCCTGTATGTCTCATCATCAATACATTGAGTTCAATATTTTATTAAATATTCCATTGCTTATGCTACTGCTATCTTATTCTATATTCTGATATTTATTTTTGTTCTTGTTTTTCAATGAATTATGTTAATTGATTTTGTGTCAATTATGATTAGGTAAGACATTTTCTTTTATATTTCAAACTAAAGAGAAAGGACAGATGTTTTGTTTACCAGCCATTAGAAGCTAGTAAAGGTTTTCTGTTCTGGTTTCAATATTCTCATGAAGATGATATCATTGATTTGTCATTATTTTCTTTGCAGCATCTCTCATGCGACTCTGGTCAGCATCTACTCACAACAATGTCAGGTCAGTATGAAACTATGAATGCAGTCATTAAAGGTATAGTCCACCCTGAAATTATGTTGGTTTTAACAAAAGCTGAAACATGAAAGAAACATATTAGTGAAGGTTTGATGAAAATCTCTCAAAGGATAAGGAACTTACGATTTTGTGAGATGCCCACCCATATGTTGTGTTTAAATTTTTCTTTAAATGTTGATTTTCTCTAAAGGATATGCATCATTTTACCTGTGCATTTGAAACATTATTAGAAATAGGTTTTACACACATACCTCTAAATGAAAAAGAAAAGAGCAACTTATGGAATAATACAGCACACAACATTTTGGAGAGCACTTTGCATGTGACCTCTTAAATTCAACATTTTAAAATATAACTTTTTTATTCTTCAACAGATTTTCATTGCAACCTTCACAAGTATATTTTATGTTTCTTTTTTTATTGAAACCAACTAAACTTCAGGGTGGATTTTCCCTTCATGAATTAGAATACCTCATTTGCATTTACTTTATTTATTGAATGTTTAAATGGATTCGGGGAGGTCTCAAGTACATGTATTTATGTTAGGGACAGGGGCTAATTTGCTTTGTGCCAAGTGTATTTTTGTCACTGTTTTGCTGAAATGCTGAGGCCTTGGGGCTTATACTTCATTGTGAAAAATATTTTCTCTTCTCCTCTTTTTTTTTTTTTTTTTGCGGCAGCACATAAAGCCTTAGGAAATATGCTCTTAGAGTATTTTGTGAATTAGGCAAACCTGTTTGAAATAATTCAGCAGGAATGAAAAATAGCAGACACTATCCCACAGCTTAAATCCCTGAAAAGGAACTAGCAGTTTCACATCTTGTATGGCCTGTGGACTGCAGATAATGTCAGCGCTGATGTCAACATCACAAAGCACGTACTGTATATGTATTTTTTCATATCTCCCACCGTCCATCCAGATGATCACAAGGCAGTGCTACCATCACCACAACACCTCGGAAATGATTTCGTATTATGTGCAATCGTAAGTTGAACAAAACTTATTGCTCATATCATTATCATTTTTTACCCCATATAGACCAGTTAACTGATACTTTGTTACAGATGTTACTAATAACAACCCCCAAATCTCTCCTTTTATGTAAATCCCCCCTCCCCACACACACACACATCTGTCTCTTTATCTATTTTACATGCCGTTTATATCGTTATTGTTTTCTCTCTGCCTTCTCTCAATCTCTTTCTCACCCCCTTTATCTTTCTCACATGCTCTTTCTTATTCTCCTCCCCTTCTTGTTAAAAAGTTGTATGCTTGTTGCCTCGGTGAAATTACAACTGTGATATTAGTAAGGATCCATTGTGGTGACAGTGAGGTCACATGACAATATCTCACTCTGTTCCTATATTTCCTTCTGCAGGTATCAAGCAAGGGTCTCACAAGATAAAAAGTCGCCTGTTCTAATACAACTTGCAAAAGAGGTACATCCAATTCTCTTCTCCTTGTCAAGTAATTGTACAATTACTACAAAAATGATAAACACATCTCAGTAATGAATTATTGAAAGAAAGTCACGGATTTATTGTGTTTCTTTCCTTTTGTGGCATTGATGTACTATGAAGATCAATGGGAATTCTCCCTATCGCATATAGCCGATATCAATAGATATCACCTCACCATACCGATACCAGGATACCTGATCGATTGCTCTTGGGACGTATACTTCCGGTAAGAGTTTGTCATCAGCAGAAAGTGACCTAGAAATCACTTTTTTTATGAATTAAGCAGTGAACATTTTGTGTAGGGTTATGGTTAGGGTCACGGTTAGGTTTAGAATTAGGTTTAGGGTTAGTGTTAAGGTCAGGGTTAGGTTTAGGGTTAAAATTCATTCAAGAATTCAAGGTAAAAAAATTAGAGCGCCTTACACATTCAGTTTTGGAGAGCTATATGCGATAGGGAGAATTGTAACAATATGATGCTATTTTCTTTACTTGTTTCTCTCCCTCTCTTTTCTCTTTCTCCCTCTCCCCCTCTCTTTATGTCTCCTCTCTCTCTCTCTCTCTCTCTCTCTCTCTCTCTCTCTCTTTCTCTTTCTTTCTCTCTCTCTCTTTCTCTCTCTCCCTCTCTCTGCTCCTCACCCCTCTCTCTCACCCCCTCCCTTTCTCTTTATCTCGCTATCAATCTTTGTCTCTTTGTTTATTTTCCCCCAAATGTAGGCTAACATGCCTGCAGCAGTCATAGCTAGATTTGTTGTGGAAGGGCTGCATGAACAAGCCTCATATCAAGAGGGTATGGAGAATGATTTATTCTAATTTTAATTGAGTAGCTATGTATGAATTTCTATACATCAGTTGCAACTTGACCTGTCACCAATATGCAATAATAATCAACAGAACATTATACAACTGTAAGAAGTTTTTTAATGGATGAATCATGCAGCAATTTACACTAATGAAATTTTTTTCAGTGGCAACAGTGTCACAAGGTTTTGGTTCCACAATCAGGCAGGACTTGCCAAGTTATGGGTTGCCCACAAAATTTCACTGATTTTATCCTTTCTCTGTAGTCTCTGTTTCTTCGTATATACTTGAAGTATATAATATAATATAGGTATTTGTATATGTTTATGATATCATTTAATCTGAAAGCTCTCAAATGAATGAGAGATGGTTAGAGCTGCTGTTGCATTCTTAAATCTGTGGAGTGCAGTTTATGTAGTGCTTGCCTGTGACATCTGAGATATCATTCAAAATTAGTGATGATAGTGCAAACATTATACACATTCTGCAGGTATCTGTTTGATCCAAATGCTTGTGTTGACGTGTGTTGTGTTTTTTTTTGCTTGTTTTTTACATTAGTATCCAAGTCTACAGTGACTCAACTACTGAGGGAGCCCTACTTGATCCCAGACCCAGTCTTGGCATATCAAGTGCAACTTGTAAGTAAATTTTGATGGATGCACCAAACGGCAAGAGCTTTATATATTGTAATTATCATTTTTGATTAATCATTACTTTATTGTCATATATAAAACAACAAAGGAAAACATTATACATTACACTTCAACAAATTATCAGTACATTACACATCACAATAGAATGCCCAGGACAAGACATATAAGTGAACAATCAGGGCAAATAGAGTTATATATAATTTCTCACATACTGCTATATGTGAGGAAAGTTTGTGCATGTATATAAGTGTCTGTATGTGTTTCTGCACACACAATTGTGTACATACATATACATGTATTTGTAAACAGTGCCTAAAGCTAAAAATGACTGGGAACCTGGAGTGGTGCCTTTGTATTCTAACTAGATTCAATCTTTGCTGAATAGATTACCAATAATGAGCTTACAGCCAGCCTTGAAAGGCTGTGATGCACTTTTTTTTTTATAAGTGACAGGGCATTCAATTAATGAGATCAACTCTTTGAAACATGCTTCATTACCATGTCACACAAAATCATGAGAGCTAATTTCAAGACAGATGAGAGTTACCTCTTAACCATTTGTTTCAATATCAAGTTACAACAGAGTTTATTTTTGTGTTTTATAGTTATGCATCTTGTCAATGTTGAGTTTGATTGGAACAGAGAGTTCAAAAGATCAACACTTTATTCACATTTTTCCACAGTACACAAAAATCTGGGCTCATGCTTATCTGGTTGCATTCATTAGGTGTTGTAGAAATTCCTGTTTTCATAAAAGGGATGTTATCTAGGTCTGCAAAAATCTGTTTTGTTTGATGTATTCATGAGTAAGGTCAATGAGGTTATGAAGCAGGTTATTGTGATGCCGGGTGAAATGGCTGCCTTGCAATACGGCTTGACACGAGTTTAAAACATGCAATGTTTCTTTATTCCCACAGTGTTTACATTTATCTGAAACCTTTTTGCCTCATCTACATAGATGATCAAACTTTGTGCGACTCGATGGGGAAGGTTATCGACTTTAACTTTTCCATACAGTAGATTTGGATTCCAATTTTATGAAATCAAGACATTTTCCCTGCGCAACTAGGGTGTGAATGTGGCATGACCATTGTTCTGAACAGGCATTACTTAATTCTTTCTTTGTTTCTTGTTTTAGCTGATTATTAGAGAGGTCCCTACCCTCAAGAGTTTGCCAGAGGTCATGGCACTTAACCATTGCAGACTTCCTATTTGTCCATTTCTGCTCTCAGGCAAGTGCAGAATCAAGACAGACATTCTTATTTGAGCCTGAATGAGATTGAGATTTGACATATGAAAGGGCATGACACTGAAAATATAAATCTGATGTTGTTGGGATGTACAGAAATTCAGGCATATGCAAAAATGCAAGGGTTGCTGGCCTCACTTGCCTGGACCATTTTTTCAAGTAGCGATTTGTGAATGAGTCAAGAGATTTTGGCTTGTGTAACCTACAGAATAAATGTCGTCACAGGAGTGAAGATGATTACGCATTCCACTTGAATATTTCGTGTTATGCTGAACATGCAGGAATATTTTGAAGAATGCAGTGAATTATTTTATAATGTTGGATTTCAGTTTCTACATTTTTAAATTATATTGTTGGAGCAGACAGTTGTCAAATTTTGACATTTATAAAATGTAAATCCATGTTGAGATATTTTGTATGTTTTGTTTTTTCCTTTGTCATGAAAGTGTACATTGCAGGACGTCACATATGGCCCATATGCAGAGAGCATTAAACAGTATCCTTTGAGAGGCAGTTACCCTCCTCTTCTACTGCTTTCTTTTTTAGGCCTCCGTCACAAAGTGGCTGGAGGCATTGTTTTGGGGTTGTCCGTCTGTCTGTCCCGAATCCGTTTGCACAACATCTTGAGAACCGTTCTTCAAATGTGGTAAATGTGTGCATTGCATAAAACTAAAGAACTGTGTATAATTCTGATTGGTGACAAAGGTCAAAGGTCATAGAACTTTGTAAAAATATTGCAAAAAGTTTGTTTTTACAATAATCAAAATCCTATGATGCAATTCCAACCGAACATGATACAAATAGACTGATGACATATTTGGTACAATTCCTGGAAGGTCAGAGGTCAAAGATGAACGTTGCCAAAATTGTCTATTTTTCACAATAAATCCACATCCCACAGTGCAATTCCGACCTAGCGTTGTACAAAGATTAATCACTTTCTAGAGGTAGACTGATGACATATTTGTTGAAATTCTTGAAAGATCTGGAAGGTCAAATGAAATTAACAACATTGGCTAAAAATTGCCACCAAATATATATTTTAAGTATGAAATTTCAACCAAGCAAGGCTACAAATACACATTTTTCACAATGAACCCAACTCGATTCATGCAATACCAACCAAATATGGTACAGAGATGAATCACTACATGGAGGTAGACTGATGACATACTTGATAAAATTCCGAAAGTTTAGAGGTCAAGGAATTTGTTTTAAAAAAATTATGAAAAATTGCCACCAAATTTATATTCTTCACAATAAAATTATATTCAGATCCAATAATCAATTTGAACCAAACAGGGTACAAAGATTGATCACTACATGGAGGTAGACTGATTACATTTTGGTTAGAATTTGTTACAAGGATGGAAACTACATTTTGATGGACTGGTTAGATTGGAGATCAAAGAAGTATGAGGTCAAAGGTTAATGCACATTATCAAATTCCTCTAAATATGGCACACACACACACACAAAATTGGAAATAATAGTAATTAAATGGTTAAAATTCACAACAAATTCAATATTTACAAAGAAATAACCCAGTAGTAGGTTTAGCATGCTCCATCCTGTAAATGAATGAAAAACAAGTCAGAAAATCTTGGAACCAGACAGGATTTCCAAGATTTTTTTTTCTGACTTGTTTTTCATTGATTTTTAGGATAGAGCACGCTATCCTTACTACTGGGTGTATGCCTAAAATTTCTTAAATCAAAATTACCCTAGAAAGCTCTTTCACTAAAATCTAGCCAAATTCAATATCAGGCCTACATTGTCAACCAAACCCTTCCAGTTCTCTTAGCATAGTAGATAATCAATTTCAACCGGAGGAAGCTAACAAAGAAGCAGAGGCATATTTATTGACTGCATGAAAGTCAAATTGCTCTAGTTTTAATTTGTTTCTTTCATTCTGTTCCTTTTGCTTCTCCCCCTCATGCCTTCCCATCTTCAATCAATCTATTCCCCCTATTTCTCTTCCATACACACACCTATACACAAACCTTCTTTCTGTCCCTTTCTCTCCATCTCTTCCACTCTTTCTCCTTTTGTCCAGCCTGTCAATCCGTCTCCCTCTCCTCTTGCCATCTCCTAATTTCTCTCTTGCTCTTCTTGGCTCACTGTCTCCCTCCTTTTCATTTTGGGGCTATATTTCAATGAATGCTTGTTGTATGCCTATACTAAAAATGAATTGGTTTCCTTGATTCCATGGGCTCTACATAATAACCCGTCTGCATCATAGCTCTGTGGGAAATGAATATGAATTCTTGCTTGTTCAACTTCAGAAGGAAAGGAAGATTGCTTTCCTCCGTAAGTATATAAGTCATTTGTTTGTGAATCATATGTTGATACCTACTTCTAGTTTTGAGAGAAGTTATGGCAAAAAAACTTGAAAATGTATGTAATTTTGATTTTGATAATATTTTCACCAGACACTAATGTAAATCATATTTTGTTGCTTCTTTATAGATGTACTCATCTACCACCTATTCTATAACTTTCCATGATTTACAGTGTGCAGTAGAAGAAATCCATCGGGTAACATTGATAACTGACATTTAAAGTGTGCAACTACATTGTATTGCATGATAATTTAATTTCCTAACGATGTGCATAGTAATACAAGAATTGTATTTGTACATTCAGAAGAATGTACAAATTAATTTTTGGTGCTGATCGTAATACATCAAATGAAGTTGAATGAGGAGACTTAAAGGGAGATCATCATATAGCATAAGCGGGTAGCAGCTTATGATGTGATAGTTTGAACACATGCATTTACTCAGGGGATTGCTTTCTTTGAGACATTTCCTCCAAATCATCAGTCTTGATGTGGTTTGTGATATGCTGCCCTCTTGTGGCAGAAATGGGAAGAAGCTTGGTAGGGATAAAGGGCAGAGAAAAAATTTGTCAAGAAAATTGGAGTGATGCATCCTTGAATTATACTAGCATGACTCAGCAATATGTGCTGGCTATGCTTCAAAGCATTTAATGGAAGATTGTCATAAGTTAGCATCAAGCTAAAGTGCATTCTGAAGGCATTTGCTTTGACAAGGTAAAGGCTTAGGGGTAGTGTGCCCCTTTTGCAAAAGTCATAAAACCTGACATGGATGAGCAGCGTTCCCTAAAGAATAGGTTTATGAAATTCATAGCTTTACTGACCTCTTCAGGAAATGTGAAAACAAATCTTTTTCTCTTCTGAATCACTTCGTAGACCATATTTAGCAATTCACAGCATATTGTGTTAACTCTGTCATTGAGTGGCGTGGGCTCCAAGAGTTCATCTGCTTGAGAAAATCAAAAGATGTCCTCTTGTCTTCTAATTTAAGAAGTCAATATGTGATTGTGTCTCTGTATTATGTGGAACAACCCCGTCAGTAAAGCCCATGATGCATTGCCTGGGATTTTCTGTTTGTGATCATGTCTCCCCTTTGTAGAAGAAGATGACATGAGGAAGAAGGGATATGACAAGACTCCAGACACCAAGTTGGAAGTCCCTGTAGGTAAGTCTTCCTTTCCAATTTCTGGAAACAACTTAAATGCATTGCTGTCAAGAAAAGGGAATGTGTTGAATTATTAAGGTTCTTGTTTCATCAGAAGGAAGTGCATACTTCATATTTGTCTTAAGATATGTTTTTCACTTTTCTCATGTTTTGATATTCAGCAGCAATGTTTTTTCATCTTTAGAAGTTGTGATTGTTTTGTCTAATAATCTTATTTCTGTAATTATTACTGCAGATTAATAGTTATTTCAACAAATGTTGAAAATATTTGTTTCAGGAATTGTGTTAAAAAAAATGAAACAAATATTATGCAAATATTTCATGATCATGAGGAATTTTGTGGTATCTATTTAAGTAGAGGGTTGCTGTACTATTTGGTACCCCACACCCTTCACTTCACAGAGGGAACCAATAGAACCACAAAGATCCTTAATAAAGATCATCAATTATATTTTTCATATCCTTCAGTAATATATATTCTTTGCTCATTATTTGGATCCTATTTGTGAACATTTTGATAGTGCCCTTAGCCCTGTGACATTAGATATAAAGCCATTCATTTAATTGTCTTTTATTTCCTGGCTTGAGCAAACCAACCAAAATTCATGTTGCGCCTCGGCCGCAACGCTGCGTGTGTTCCCCAAGGGCGTCCCATGATTTCCCACTAAAACACAAAATGCAACGCATATTTACACAGGATGAACCAAGGGAAAAGGGCGATTTTTTTTGTAATGCATCACAAAATAGTATCTTTTTTCCCTCTGACATTACAAAATAATCCTTTTCCCCTCTGACATTTCAAAATAATCTTTTTCTTTCCTCTGAGCACTTTCGCTCACTCTCTCACAAACACTTTTAACCAATCAACAAACTGGAATATATTGATGAGGGATGTAATAGCACATATTGGTATTACTGGGACTGCTAGAAATATATGAGGTCAATAATGCAATATAAATCTCAATCCATTGCTGTTTGCATAATACTCTTTATACAAAGTCTGAGGAAAGTGTTTACAATTGTGGTATATGATGATGTTGTGCTGCTATTGTTTAATAACTGTAGCAGAGGTGTCCACAAGTTCATTTTGTCATATTCAGTACAATATAAATGATACGATATGACAATACAAATTATCGGTTATTATAATTTCTTCTTGTTATTTGCAGTAACATATTTGAATAGCATACATGTACATTGTATATTTGTGTACAGTTACTGCAAAAGTTATCATAGTCTTGTAAGCTCTTCTCTTTAAATATTGATTTTTAAATGTATTTTATTAATTTAGTTTCTATTTTCTCAATTCTAAAATCATCTTTGATATCAGTGTTTTTCATACAATGAGATTTGTTTAAAACTCTCTGGAGTAGAGTACTTTTTTAATGTCAAAGATTGGCATCTGTGAAGTAGAAGCGTAAGAGATAAGGTACCTCTCCGTCATCATTGAGAGACGGAGAGCTTTTATTTACGTGCTGTATTTTGTTTACCTGTACAGCATGGAATGGCCACATTATCAATTGGATTGAGAGCAAGGCTTCCTTTGGTGATGTGTTCAGCCATGGCCACTACCTCAAAGACCAATACCTCAGCTATGCCAACAGGTAAGGTAGGATGTAGTGAGAAAAACGCACAAGGACTCAGGGCAATGTAGCCCCCAAATACCCCCGTCAGTAACAAAATGGCCTGTATGAATATTTATTTCTTCTCATAGTGTGTAGAGTATGAAAGCTGTGTAGTCACACCAAATGTTATTCAGGTTTCTAGCCCAAAAAGGAGAGGGGTTGGTTAGTGGGCTAATGACTTTCTTCTTTTGTACACAAACATGAATGAGAGGGATGTCCAGCAACGTGTGCTCAACTTGTAAGGACTCTTTAATCATTTGCAATTTTTCTAAGCTTTGTAGTTTTCTGTTTATTTATTCCTTTGAAGCTCAAATGATGTGCATCATTGATTGTCACAATTGTTATTTTAACCACCTTGATATTGAGTTTTTTTCCCTTTTGAATTGAAGCCAAGGGTATGCCGGGTTAGAACTTATTTTAGTTATGTTTATGTGTGTGTTTGGTGTGTGTGTGTCACTGGCATTAAATCAGACACATTTTCATCTCTTTTGCTCTCTTTCCAAATTCATGTTGGCTTGCAAAATGCTCAAATCTTGAAAGGTCAATGAAATTGCACTTTTGCAGCTATCTTGGAGAGCTTTTTCTGTTGTGGTGGGCAATGGACCCCCATCCATCTTCCTGCATGTTGCATTAGATGTGGGGTAGTGCTGTGCCCTATAGCTGGCCATTCATCAATGAGATACGGGAACTTTATTTTTACCCTCCTCCTTTTCTTTAAATCTAAAATGTCTACTTTACTCTTTCCACCCCATTTCAGAGTATATAGTGAGGTCAAATATAATCCCATAATTCTTTCGTTAATTTATGTGCTCTATGCCTAATAGATCTGTTAAACCTGTAATTTTCGCGCAACACAGAGCAAGCGCAACTTTAATATCATCAGGAATTTAAAACCGTCTAGGGGCGCTTGGGGCACAAATCTGTTGGGGATTCTGTTGGTACTAGTACTGGCATTCAACTTGTGCACATGTTGCATGGCGTGTTGCACAGCTATTGTTTTTTTTGTGGTGTAAAATGTTCATTTTCACCTACTAGTATTCCTTGTGCGCGAAAATATCATCCAGGGAGTATCTTGTAGGTGTGCTGCGGTGTGAAAATAAACTCACAAATATTACTTATTTTACATTGTCTGGAGACCATTTTGTAACTTTTCAAGCCTGTGTACCAAGGGTTCTGTTGAACCTTTGACCAGGTATGATAAATATTAAAGGTTTAAGTTCAAATTCTGAAACATCACTGTTTAAAATCCTAATTCAAATATTTTATATTCTTCCAAGGAATTTCTGATGAATGAAGGAATTAACATCATTTTGTGACCATCTCTATTACTGTGTATTCTGTGTATGGTAAGATATGCATTACTCAAGTTAATTCATCACAATTTAATCACAAAAATCTAAATGTTTCGTGTTTTGCAGATTTGGGTCTGGATTGGTGATTTACTGGCATGGTTTCATTGATGAGTTAGCAGCTGGGTGTATCGAACAAGGCATCGCACTGGCAGACCATCTTCCAGAGGACTTGGTCTATCTCCAGACTTGAGTGCTCCTTCCAAGAACCTGGTTCCTTGATGCGGGATAATAAACAATGGTCTCCAAGATCTAAGGACATAGCCTGCAGGCAGTCTTGAGTCTTAGTCTGATGTCGGACCTTGGACTAAGGAGATTGGTCCTCTCCCAGTCAGGACCTGGATCCTTGATGAGAGATAATGGACTACAGAGGGAAAATATTTACCTGAATCCTAAGGACTTAATTAACATGCAGCTGTGAGTCCTGGACTGATGGATTTAGGACTAACAAAGGTAAATTGTCTTTGCTAAGTCCTGAATCTTGGGGGTAGAAGAAAGGAACTAAGAAAGAAAATGTTCCTCAGGACCTGAGTACGTGGTCTTTCTGCAGTCATGAATTCCAATCTGACATAGGACTTTGGACCAGGGAAGATAGACTTTCTTCATATATGACTAGTCCTTGTGCTATGATAACAGGTTAAGATGGATAAATTCTCCTGGAGGATCTTAGGACCTAGTCTATCTGCAACATGGGTCACTAAATAAAATATGGATCAGGAGAGAGTATTTCTTCTTATGGATCCTAGATGGGTACTGGAACATGACAGGGTAAGGTCTCCTTCCTTCTAACATAAGGCCAACTAATATGTTATATGTGTATTGATAGGTCTTTGCAAGAACTATAAGTGCTAATAATGAGACAGATCTTAAGTTTGAATAGTTGATGGCCTAGAATATTCTAAGACACTCAATCCTAAGGGACACTCTAACAATATTGGACCTTTGCGCTTTTTTATGTGGTCTGCTTTATCTGGAAATACTAGTAATGATTATTACAAAAGGGACACTTTCATTTTCAGGGCTAACATACAGAATATTGAGCTGCTGAATGAATCCTGTGATTTATTGTTTTTTTGTTTTTCTCTCTTCATCACATTTACCTATGACTTCTGGGAGGAGGCCTTTGTAAGTTCATACTCATATGATTATTTAAACACATTTGAGCAATTGATATTTTAGGTGAAAAGTGCTTCTAGAAATGAAGAATTGTAATCCTGTTGAGCTGTTTTTAGTTTAAAAACAATGGTGAAATGTGAAACCTTCACACTTTGATTTGTGACTATCATGCTCACACTCTCTCCAATGGAAATATATAGCTGCTTAGCAAGGGCAGAATCCCATATCTTGTTGAAAATGTTGTGAAGAACTGAGCAAAAAAAAAATGTTCAGAGGGTCGTTAATTTGATTTTGCAATTTTTGACAGAATATTTCTAATAATTGGAATTGATTACTTTGCAGTGCTTTGATTTGTATCAAAGAGTCTTTCATTAGATGTAAGGTACAATCGTTTCGTACAGTATACATGTATACATATGGAATGTTGTTTGTTGATATTTTATCATTTAAATATGATCTTCCTTGAAAGTGATGGGATTTATGTTTATGATATAAAAACCTTTGTAATACTGTAATCTCTATATTTCCAAATGTAAAGCTAGCTACCATTTAACTGACAACCTGTGATGAAATCAGACTTCCAGTAAGGAATTTAAATGACAATGGGACCCTGATAACAGGATTAAGTAAATAAAAATCGAAAACAGAGAAATTGATACGCAACTGTCTAAGAAAAATCAGACACGTTGAAAGGAAGTTATCTGTATTCAAAAAATGCATTGAAGTAGCACTGAATATCATGCTATTGAACTTTAATGAGCAATTCCATTGGTCTACAATGACAGACTATGGACATGTACATGTAATTGTTAATGTACCTCATGACTACCTTACTTTTACATGGCGAAATGACAGGGCGTGGAATTTTAAGGGTTTTTTTTTTGTTTTTTTTTAATTTTGTGACATCACAAGCAAGATGCTCACCCATACATTGTGTTGTTCAAAATATAAGTTCCTTCTTGTCTGAGTTTTGATGAAGCAATACATTTTTAAACAGAGGTATGTGTTTAAAACATGTGTTTAATGATACATGTATATCAAATTCACATGCAAAATGGTATATATCCTTCAGAGAAAACTAAATTTTCCCCAAAAAATAGCACACAACTTACAGCAGAGTACCTCACAAGTGATGTCACAAAATTATGAATTTGAAAAAGTATAACTCTGTTATCCTTTGACAGATATTTGTGAAACCTCAACTGATTTATTTCGCTCATGTTTTTTTTTTTAACCAACTTAACTTCATGTTGGACTTTCCATTTAAATACAAATTTTCAATTTGGGTGACCTATGGTAAAATCACTTGAGAAAAAGAAGGACATGAATGCTATTTGAAGGCTGCAGATGTCATGCCCTTGAAAGTGTTGTCAGATTTATTTAAGCTGCTCATTAAGTGTGATTTTCCCCAAGATCAACTTTAATGCATTTTGTTTCTTGACCCAAATTTGCATGATTCTAAAGTATAACATGAAGTATTTGAAATCCTGAAAGTTCATTTGAATAAAAGCAGACTTTGGGAAAATCATATTCACTCACCTTGAAACCAGCCATGTACTCAGGCTGTAATAGAAAGAGTAAATGTTGGACAGCCCAATGAACATGTTTGTCGGAGCCTTAAACCAATAAAGATGTATTCCTCGAGAAAATCACTGTCATTGAATCTGTTTGTGGTATACAATGTTGTGTTTTCTTCTTCAAAAGAACTTGTGCTCAGATTCCCCTGCATACAATACATGTATGCGCACCATCTCCAGCCCCAGAGAATATTGTTTGACAGCTAGTGTTCATGACGCACCGTGACAAATTTTCTCCACATTGGAGTTTGTGTCCTAACCCATTATACCCCACACACATGGTAAATAAAGCAACAAATGAGCTCACACTTGTACGTTCATGATAAGAAGTGATTTGTCTTCAGATTACATGCACAGCACATAAAACCATACTTTAAAGTGAATCAGCATCATAATATACAAATATACCAAGCTGTGAGATTGTATAGTGGAAATTATCTATCTGAGGAGGGAGTGGCATAGAACTATTTTTTCCGAGGGGCGAAGCCCCCGAGGAAAAAATAGTAACTGATGCCAGGTAGAGAGCATGCATGCGCAGTACTCCCAAGGAAGAAAATAGTAAATAGAGCATGCGCAGTCCTCCCCAGGAAAAAATAGTGAAAAATATCCGGAGCATCAATTGACCAATCACGTTCCTAGAATACTCATGAATATTCATAGAAGGGATATAATATAATATAATATATCGTTGCTCTCTCTCCCCTATATGTTTGTCTCCTTGCCTTCAATCTCCCCTTCCATCATATTCTCTCTCTCTCTCTCTCTCTCTCTCTCTCTCTCTCTCTCTCTCTCTCTCTCTCTCTCTCTCTCTCCTATCTCTTCTTGCTATTCCCTTTTCTCTCCATCCCTCTCTCGGTCTCGGTCTCTATTCTGTTTATCTACCTACACATCTATTCCACTTTCTTTGTCTCTGGGTGCAGGGTTATCAATCTCTCTCCCTCTCTCTCTCTCTCTCTCTCTCTCTCTCTCTCTCTCTCTCTCTCTTACTTTCACTCTCTCTCTCTCTGTCCCTTTCTCTATCCCATTCTCTCCTTTACTTTCGCTCGCTCTCTCTCTCTGTCTCTCTCTCTCTCTCTCTGTCTCTCTCTCTGTGTCTTCTCTTTATGTTAAAGGATGATGCCATGTGCCCCCCCCCCCCCCCCCCCCGATGAATCCACCGATTCGTTGCCTTGGTAAGAGATGTCTGAGCGTACGTGGGACGGCCCCCAGATGACAGCACCCTCATTGCCCCTTGTTTTAGCTGTTCCCCAACCCAAACACAGGAGCAATTTCGCCCTGTGTACCTTTGTAATCGATACGAGTCATTAGCTAACTCAACAAAAGAGGAAACACTACCCCCACAAAAAAATAATTCTCTCTGTTTTTCTCTTTAAACAATATGGAGTTTTCGTTCTAGGTTTAACATGTAGGAGGTAAGCTCGATGTTGTCATTTTAAGGACCACTTATGTGCAGTTCTTGACACAGCTGCAATAACTCGGCAAGAAAGAAGCTCTCGTGTCTTTACGCGTGTCTCGCTGTTTGCATCTCTAAGTCATTCAGCTTTTATACTACTCGCCCGTGTCAATATTGGCGCTAGTCGAGGAAAGCTTGTTTGATTTTCGTGAATTTGATAGCCGTGGAGAGAATGGATTGACATTTTTTTCTTTCTTTACATGATTTCCGTTTTCTCCTTAATATCGAAATGTGGGCAAATGTAGACATTTTCGATTTCCCCCGTCTCCAAACTGGGAAATGCCGTAAATGCTTTCGTTACCACGTTTTGCCGTGTAGGTATTGTAGAAAAGACGATACAAGAACACAGGAGGAAAAGCCGCTTAATTCGAAGGTCACGTATAATGTAGTCATAATTGTCTTTGAAAACACGAATGCAGGCAATGAAAATCGGCAGAGTGCATTACTTTATTGCATCAACACGCGTTTACGAGCAATAATGGATTGTTGGATGATTATGTATTGACTTGGATTAATGACATTCACGGAGTACTACTTCGATTTAAGCAAACGCAAATATAAAGAGTTTACCTTCATGTTGTTCCATATATGGCAACTTAATGCATCGAATTACATGTATTATATTTCCAAAAGGTGATAGAAATGAAAGTTAAACTTCATTCTCTTCCTCGCTCTTTCTTCTCTATTTCATGTTCTTCTGTTCATTCTTTTCCTTCATTTCTTTCATTTTGTTCTCCTTCTCTTTTCGCTTCATGTGGGTCTCTTTTCTAGTTCTTCTTTCTCCTCCTCCCCCTCCTCCTCCCCCTCCTCCTGCTCCTCTCCCTCACAGTCTTTATCATAGTAATTACCTCGTTCTCACCGCCTTCCTAGTCTGGAATCATTCTTTATTTCTTATTCCCCTGCCCAGCCACTGGCCTCCATTTGCCCCTGATATATGCTTCTTTCATGTCAGGACATCTGATTCTCTTTCTCAATCTTAAATACTTATTTCCCGTCTTATTTAGTGCGTACCTCCTTTATTTTTCTTATTAATGTTCCATCTCCTAACCCCTTCTATCTTATTCCTATCCTTTACTGTCTTTTCTTTCTCTTGATTCTCTTTTTCGTTGTTGTGCTTTGCACTTCTTTTCAATCACCTTGATATTCTAGCAAGTCAATCTTCTCCTTAGAGATTGGGCTTCATCTCGACATTTCTCTATCGTTCAGGCAATCGTTATGTCCCAGATTCGCTTATTGTATTTGAACACCGCCATCTCTAGGCAAAACCTAGCGGGAAACTGTGGTTAAGAATGCTTTTCCTGAAATATATGTTATTATCATTTCTTGTAATCGCAATACATTCATATATGTTGAGCTTAGATATAATTTGTATTTTCTAGTTGTGTACACCTTTTTTCTTCTTCTTCATCTCTCCTTTCTCTACCCATTGTTATGTTTCCTCTTCTGTTCTCCCCCTTCTTCTTCTTCTTCTTCTTAGCCTTCTTCTCCATACCTGATCAATTCCTTCGTTTTCTTCTCCTCATGCTTCTTTGGTTTCTTCTCCTTCATCTTCGTTTTTTTTCTCTTTTATATCATCTCCTTTCTCTTCCTCGTTATTCCAACCAATGTTGTTCTTCCCGCTATGCTTCTTTCCGTGCTGCTAAGTTCGCCAAAGCCACCGAACTTTTGCTTCAATGGATTTATCACATTGACCGTTTTACCATGGCAACCGCAACCTTGCCATGCCCTGTTTTATGTCTTCCGTGACATCGTGATTGCATCCTTCCTTTTCCATCTCTTCCTTAATGAGTCCCTCCCCTTCTCTCTTCTCATTTTTCTTTTGAATAACATTATTTCCACTGTTACGCGTTAAATATGTAAAGGATGTGCAAGGCGTTTACAACTGTTAAGCACTCCCAATGGTCATGACGGTATTGCAAGCCCAAAGCACTTAAGTATGGCTTACTGTAGGTACACTATATTCTGTCTATTTTTTCGGTTTTCCTATCTATGTTTGTTCTTCTAATTTGTCAGCCAAATTCCAGACCAGCATTCCCTTTGGAGAATTCGATATGATTTTTTTTTATATAATTTTTAATTAGAATAGGCTATTACATTTTCTGACATATTGGAGGTGTGTGGAGAGACATAACAATAATTTCAAGCGATAAACGTGCTATTAATGTGATTCACCGCATATCTATTAAAGACAGGGTGTCCCTTTTGCAGGTCAATTTTTTTTTTTTTTTTTGTAAAAACCAATGACAATGAAAGAAGATACTATTATCAGAACTTCCCTCCCAATAATAGAATTAGAAACCGACTTTAAGCGAAATTATATCGATTGTTAGATTTGAGGTTTTGGGCTGGTCGTCTGAAACCTATATCACACACACCGGAGACCGCTGTGCGCTATGCTCCGCACAGGTCCGCTTTATGGAACATGCGTTCAATGGGAGCAATGCCCGCATCACGCGCTGACAGGGACAATGCGATTACGAATGTGGACTACGCTCGCAGCGGTTCAAACGTATACAAGGACTTTTTTTCACTTTACCTGAAAATGTTCGTGAAGCTATGACTGTGAGATTTGATGCACGTTGTTGTTATGATATACTGTTGATTCCAGCCGAGTTTCATAACTTTAGCACATATGGAACACCCTGTCTTTAAGAATATTGTTCTTAATTTATTAAATAAAAATAAAACGTTATGCCTAAGAGCTAATATTCGTATCTATTGGTAGCATGTATGCCTATTAGTGTTTGTCATTATTAGACTAAATTCCTACGCAGAAGTGTTTTTATTAAAAGCGCGTGTGTTTACAGGTTTATCACTTGATTATAAGAGTCTCAATGGTTTAGAAATTCCCAACTCTTTTTGTGCCACATATGTATTTACTGTTTTCAGTTTGTCACTTATACTGACGTTACAGGGTCAACATTATTTATTAGTGTGTTAAAGTTGAGCTTACAAAACAAGCTATATTGGGACATGATGGTTCATGTGAGCACATTACTTGATTAACAGATGCAGTGTGAATAGCAGAGTTTACGCACGTGAGCTGGTTACTAATCCCGAGGCGACCCTATCAATTAGTCATTGGTTATAATATCAGGGGTAACTTTGTGGTGCAAAGTTCGTTATAACGTGTAGGTCTATAAAGCGACTTTTTCAACCTTGCGTACACTCTTTCAGCATCTAATCACCTCCCATTAGGACATCGTCGTACTATATATAATAGTAGGGTCCATGGTCGTACCATTTGACATTGTGTGTTCATGTTGTCAACCTGTTGTAATGAGAGGAACAGGCTCCTGTAAAACATACCACATGGCTTATTCGCGGCCCTGCGTCCGAACCACGTTATACCGCACTATGTGTGGTGGTGTGTTACGTGGAAGAAACGGGGATGGGACAGGGGCAGCCCCCGGGGGCAGCCCCCTCCCACTCTCCAATTGAAACTATCTGACATTATGGTTTCCCCTTCATCTATCTGGTGGTGGATAATTTGCGGCTGATGCGTGCCCTATCTGTTGCGGTAATAAACATGCCTCGAATTAACATTCTTGTTGGAAGAAAAGGGAGGTCCCCACAAGTGGCCGTCTCGGCACCCCTTCCCCTCCACTAGAACTTGCCGCTACCTCTCATGGACGTAACCTCGCCCCTTTCCCGACCCGGTCTCTCTCGGCATGACACTGTCGTAAAGTCGCTCGTGGAGTCTTGGCTACCTTTGCTCTTGTGTTTTTTTTCTCCTCCGAGTCACCGCCCACTGTTTATCTCGCGGCTCCAGCGAGCCGGTGCAATTAGACAAGCGCTGTTGGGCGGCATGCGCCGCACGAACCGACGACGAGCCAAAGTTTGTATAGCGCTCTTGAGGAGAGAGGGGGAAGAGAGGGGCAGAAAGAGAGAGAGAGAGAGAGAGAGAGAGAGAGAGAGAGAGAGAGAGAGAGAGAGAGAGAGAGAGAGAGAGAGAGAGAGAGAGAGAGAGAGAGAGAGAGAGAGAGAGAGAGAGGGAGGAGAGAGAGAGAGAGAGAGAGAGAGAGAGAGAGAAGGGGGGGGGGGACTGAGAAGGGGGAAGAATGAGAGATAGAAAAGGGGAGTGAAAGAGAAAAGAAAAGAGGGCAAGATGGATGGAGCGTGCTGTATTTTCAGTTTCAATGGGTCATTTTGCTCAATTCAATAAACTCAATAACACATCTTACAATGTATCTCTTTGCCTTTCTTGGTTCAGATCAGCCTCCTTATCCTTTTTGTTTATCATATTCTTTCATCTGACTAGTACCAGGTGTGAGATCGTAGGAGAGTGTACGTGTGACGTTTACTATCTAGCGAAACTGAGCAAGTGTTTAAGCTTGGTATCGATTTCTTTATTAGGAGGGGCCTCCATCTCCTCTACCCCCCCCCCCCATACACACACACACACACACACACACACACACACACACACACACACACACACACACACACAAAATGGCACATATCCACGTCGACCCATGCTTGCATGTTTCTCCTTTGACACCTTTCAATTCTTGGCAGAAAGATATGGTGGAAGTCCTTTTGGAATGGTATGAATTTTGGATAAGTTTTTACAGACAAAATAAAAATAAATTACTTTAACCAAGGCATCACATCTTTGTTTCCAACTTTGCAAAGTTCAACAATATCAAATGCGTATTCTTTCTTTTTGTCCGGTTTCACTCAAACTTGCTACAATGTGTTTGGTGATTTTGTCTCATTTTATTGGAATCGAATTTCTATCGGGGTGAACTATCCCATTTAGAAAGAAGTTCTTAATACAAACTTTAACTTGCAATATACAGCAGTCACGAGTGATGAAAGAATTAAACGAAGCTAAAGAAATATTTACTCACAAAATGAAGTCGTAAAAGAACTAGCTTTACCATTGGCCGAAATCCATTGGTCACGTGACAGCGTATTTTGACGTAGAATGGTGCCACACCGCACACTTCACAAATCATGACGTACACCACACATTCAACACCTAGTGAAGGTTAGAAAGACTGACTGAACCAGTTCACTCTGTCAAGCGCCCCTTTTTCTGGCTTTTTCCTGCTCGGTATCTGCTTGTCAACTAGTGTTCTTCAAACATCATATACATATCTACATCACTATCACTAAACCCGGCTCGGCGTTTTCACGTCAGTCTTAATTATGGCTCATTGTTTTATCAGTTAGCAGTCGCCAAAGTGAATACTAAAAATGACCTCGATATAACAACAAGAGGAAGACAGGGTGAGAACAAGTTTTGAAACATGTAAGGAAACATAAGTCATGAAGGGGAGAGATTATCTGAGCAAAATACAATCTGCCTATTTAAAATGCAGATGTCAATATAAAATACCACTGAAAGTAAGGTTCACCTAATTTTTTCCGATGAAGGCTCTTAAACGATATTTTTGATTACACAACTTAATATACACCACATTGAAAACAATTGTATTTTCAAATGCAAACTTGTCAGTACTGATATTAGTTTCTGTCTATTGATACTTAAAAATGCGTTACAGATATCGTTATTTTATATTTGTTTTGAGGGGTTTATCATAAATGTATTATTCAAGGAATTAATAGCTGTACTTTTCCCTCAAATATATACGGAGTTTTACCAATGCGTTCCTTTGTCTGAACTCAAACGGCTGTGTGTGAGATACAAGTACGTGTGCGGGGAAGGGATGTTACAAGATGGACAAAACATGATTCAAAGAGCTAGAGAAATTGAGAAAGAAAGAGAGAGAGAGGCAGAGAGACAGAGAGACAGAGAGAGAGAGAGGGGGAGGGAGGGAGAGGGGGAAGGGGGTGAGAGGGGAAGATACAAAGAGATGTATACTTTAAAGAGCAATAAAGCGATTGACTGACAGACAGATGAAAAAGATAAAGAAAGAGAAAGTGATAAGAAGTAAGAGTGAAAAAAGAAAGACAGAAACAAAGACAAAGAGAGACGGATAGACAGACACACAGACAGACACACAGACAGATAAAGGATGAGGGGGAAGAGAGTAGTGACGCTTTTTGGTGACAAAACACTTTCAAGACGCGAGGTGTCCAGCAAAAATACGCTGAATTTAGCAGCTTCATTACAGACTAACGATCTTCAGTCATACATACAGTAATGCCGAAAAAGGGCTCCTTAAATGCATGCTGATGGTGTTTAATCGAGCAAAATCTTCATGGTTTTCCACACTTCTGATGTAGCCCATTAATTTCACGCTGCATTTCTTAGATCTACTCTATCTTCGCTCTGCATCTCTCTCCCCCTGCCACTGCTAATGATTTGACAAGCGCGAATATTGCTTGCTTTGCGTTTCGGCAAAGGGAACTGAAGATTTCGCTTTAATGATGGTTGCGTATTTTTGCATAATATGAAACGCCAGCGTGTGCATAGCGGAGGAGTGGGAACCATTTATCGGCGACGGACTCTCCGTGCAGGGTACAGCCATCATCTCGGCGTAGCAAGAGGACGGGGAGGAAGACAAAACGCACGAAACGGAGGGGAAACTTCAACCAAGCCAGGCGTGAGCTTGGTGACGTTTGAAATGAGAAAAAGTGACACGTTACTACAGCTGACTAGGCAAGGAGTGCGCGGTTACACAGTTTTTCTTCCCTTTGTCAAATTGTCCCCAGTCGGTCGTCAACTCATGCCATTACGTCCGATTCTAATGTTTCCTCTAATTTGTCAGCTCTCTGTTGGTTCCTTCTGAAATGTATCTGTGGGTGAAACTAATTGTCAAGGCAGTTTTTTTGAACCAAACAAATATGAATATATTTCTCATGTTTGTATTATCATTCCTTTCTTTTCCATCTCTTAGTGTTATCTCTATGTCTGTTTCGTCTTCGTTGCGGTTCACGTTGTGTCTGCTCCCCTATCTTCTCCTTTTTATTATTGTTGTTAGGAGGAGGAGGAGGAGGAGGAGGAGGAGAAACGTGACGCGATGCCGAAACTTGAGAGAAGAAGGAGGAGTGTTAACAAAAATATCTATTTCTCTGGTGTGGTCGTGAGCCGACAGACTCGCGGCGCGGCCCCGGGCGACCGCCGGCCACGCGAGCCCGACACATCGCCCAGTGAACGTGATAGATAATCGATGGGAGGGGCTGGCGTGTGGGCAGGTAACAAAGACGAAAGAGGGGGAATCCTTTGCTCAGAAGGAGGACCTTCGTTCTCCCTTTTTCCTGATTTCCTCGGTGCTTCACTCTACCCCTCCGGCTAAAATCTGACAATTCACACATCTTCTCTCTCTCTCCCTCCTCGTTCCGTACAATGAGATATGTAATACACAGATATCGCTTCCCTTGCCTACTAACTCCACGCCAATCTCTACCAGGGCGAATCCTAGCTGCGCGCGCTAATCGAATCGGTAATTTCCACCTACAATTCACTCCGCGCATCAACCGTGTATTTTTCCAGTTGTCATCTGCTATAGTTTCTTCCCTGTTTTTATTTATTTACGCCTCGTCCCCCTTCTCCGTTTTTCTTTGGTTGCATACCAGCAAGTATAGCTTTGGCAGCAATTTGTCGGCGGAAATGGCATTTAGCTAAAAAGATGTGTAAGGTGAATGCTCCTGTGTCAAGCTTTGTAGTATTACAATAAATATTCATCCAAACTTTGGGATCAGTCTTTTCTAAAGTACGCTTCACTTGACTACATTGCAGATGATACCTCACTATGCCCTGTATGTTTAAGTGTTCGTGTAGGTAAGAGTAGTACCAAGCACTCACTCTGTTGAATTTGCACCGGAAGAAAAATGATATTGCATTTAATAATGTTAGCTGCTCCAATCTGATCTATTTCCTTGTTTGGCTTTCTGTTCGACATTTGATAAATAAATCCCTATTTAGAATAGGCCTCGCATGCCTATGATTTTTTTCAACCTTTGAAACATATCCATGCAGTGAATTCATAATTTATCAAAATGTGAATTGAGGTTTCATTTTTCCCCTCATTGAACATTAATTGTTGCATATTATGATAAAAGATAATATATGATAACATTTATGGTTTATTAGTATGTGCGCGTCGAGGTATTGTTTTATAAGTTCTTAAGGGATTGTTTTTTCATTCATCTGTTTGATATGCAATGGCAAAAGCGCATCATTGGATATTTCGCGTAGAATACTCTTTCTTAAAGTATTTTATATCATGACAAAATAATACAATGCTTACCTAATTTTTATTCTAAAGCCGGGGGTTTGGAATCCACATACAAATTGTAGAAGAATTACCCAAGACATGGTTGTTAAAGCATGAAGGCGCCATATTCGACAATGTTTAGACATCGATATCTACACATCTTAGACATAGTCATATGTCGCCACAGGCGATGTTTTTTATACTGTGTAAATAATGCATATCTTCACGGCGTATGTTTTTAAGAGATATACATTTTTTTGAGTGAATACTAATGATTTAGGATGGGCGTAACTTTCGGTTCACCAACTGTTGACAGGAGACAGTGGAAAACGGAGCGATGATTTAGAAGAGTGGAAAGTGTGAAAGATTCAAGACGACCAAAGAAAGAAGTCTGATTATTGCAATGACTGGGTCTAGTTCCTGAAAGGAGATTGAATTGAATACGGAATAGTGTGGGGATTTCAATAAAAGATGGATCTTAAACTTCGTGTTATTTACATAGTATAAGAATGATTATTTATTGTTGCGATGTCCGCATGTTAACATAAGAGCCACGCATTATCCATCAGTTAAAACCAACATTATTTTGATTAGGCAGATTACGCATGTGGGTCGATACAGCGGTAGCGTCATAAAAAGTGGAACAAATTGACACAAACCATGTCACATGATAATGCCTTGTGACGTCACCCTTTTGTAAATCACAGTGGGCATGGGTGTTTGTTTAAAGTGCAGTGTGTATTGTGTGTTTGTGTATTTATGTTAAAGTGTGGTGTGTGTGTGTGTGTGTGTGTGTGTGGGTGGGTTGTGTGTGCGTGCGTGTGTGTGTGTGTGTGTATGTGTGTTAGTGAAAGTGTTGTCTATGTTTGTGTGTTAAAGTGTGTGACATTATATGTCAAAATGCAAGGTGTGTGCGCATCACAGTATGGCGTGTTTGTGCGTGTCTCCAGTGTTGTTCATGTGCGTGCGGTGACTGTGACCCCTCGATGTACCATGTGTCAGCAGTTACGCACGCACTTCCCATAGGGAATAATATCTTGCACACAAAGGGTTAACTCTTACGCGATGTGTGTGCATATTAAAGTATGGTGTGTTTGGGCGTATCTGTATTTATGTTAAAATTTGACGTGTGTGTGCTTGTGTGTGTGTGTGTGTGTGTGTGTGTGTGTGTGTGTGTGTGTGTGTGTGTGTATGTGCTGCGTATTGACGTGAATACTTCTGTTTTGACGTTTATTATATGTATAGGTTGTGTGTACATGCGTGTTTTGCACTGCATGTGTACGTGGTTGTGAGTGAGTGTTAACATCCCAACCAAACACACCCACCCACACCCACACTTCTTCCCCATCTCTTGCTTAACATCTCCTTCTATCAGATTCTCTATAAATTGTATTTTCATTCAAAAAGGCGACCGACGTTTTTTTTTTTTTTTTTAGAAATATAGATTGGTTCCAGTTACAGTCCCCTTACCCGCATACGTCTGAAAAGATTAATCCGTTCTTTCGCCCTGAGGGCTGGATATTTTATCGTCAATTTTCCTTTTGTTTTGCGCTCTGCTCTTTCTGTTTTCCTCCTCACATCAGAGATTGCCATCTTTATTTGCAATACCAATGGTGTCAGAGAGATTGTGCAAGAACGGACAGGGACGTGGGTATAATTAGCAAGTATGGGAGAAAGAGAGAGAGAGAGAGAGAGAGAGAGAGGGGGGGGGGGGTGGAGAGAGTGCTCATGATGCGTGTTTCAGCAGCGTCGGAGCCCAAGGACCTGGGGCAAGTTGATTGTTGGGCCGCCGCTCGCCCGTGCGTCGCATGCAAGCAAACCGTCCTACCCGAGCGAGAAATCCGCCACTTCTCCTACCAACCTCACTTACGCGTGCGCACGCCACAAACATCACCCGCCATCGTGCGTGTGTGGATGGTGAGACCAAGTCCGTTCGTCTCCCCGTGCTTTAACGGCCCTCACCGCACCACAACGTTTATTACCCGCGCACGCCGTCCACCCTCCAACCCGACTTCCCAAAACCGCGATCGATACGATTCACACTATTACTTTTTTTTTCCTATTCCGCTTCCATTTTTCAGCCAAAATGTGTCAAAAACGGCATCCGATCGTGTCTTAAAAAATGTTATTACATGACAATTGTCGCGGATATAATTCAGCTATAGCTGGATGACCCCACACAATTAAGTTTGTTGCGCGGGCAATTTCATGCTCCGTTCGCCAGCTTCGTTTTCCGAGCGACTGACCGCCAATGCCCGCCTACATTATGGCGCGATTCCGCAGCGACACTTCCTAATAAAGGAGGCTAGACGGGGGATTCCTTTGATGTACACGCGTAGTCCCTGCAACATCAAAAAATGAATCAAGAAATTTAATTTCTCGGCTTGGGTTTATACACACCGGCGCGCCGGTGCGTTTCCCTAAGTCTGTGATGACATACGTCAATGGCCGCTCGTAACATATAACTGAAGTGCTACAGTCCTTACTGTTATTACTTTGAATTTACTCTTCGCTCGTAATGACAAAACTGGCATATTCGTGCTTTGCTAACAATGTCAGAGGGTGGAATGCAAATGCATCTTGCCTAATCGGCCGTTAACCACGGCGGAATTAATAGTATGAAGTATCAAATGCGGAGGACCAGTATGCATTTTACCTTTGTTCATTTTGTTGGTCGCCACCTGTAACGGCTTGGTACCAAGCGTGATAATTCTCTCCCTCACACAGTAATGTTTGACACATATAATACTCACATACACTTACGTAATTATTGTCTCTGCGTTTAAATATGTATTTTCTTCTTCTCATGCTCTTTTTGTCTGCGCTTTCCCTTTATCTTTCTCACCCCCCCCCCCTCTCCCCTCTCTCTCTCTCTCTCTCTCTCTCTCTCTCTCTCTCACACACACACACACACACACACATACATACACGCGTACACACATACATTATATGTATTTAATTGTGTCTTTCTGTGTATGTATGTGTATGTGTATGTGTGTGTGCGTGGGCGTGTATCCCTATCTCTGTGTGTGATTACATCCACATTCATAATTATATCAACACTTGTTTTGTAAACAAACTGTTCATGATTGATAACAAATGAATAGTATAAGACATCCTAACAAAACAAACATAAGTGTGTAATACAGAAACGTTATCTCTGTAAAGATTAATATAGATAACACTCATATCATATACACAAAGACAGATACACATTGATCCATACTCTGTAATATGTTAAAGGGCACACCACACCAACTCACCATGTACGTTTTATTGAGCCTAGACTGTAGAATTATTGCTTCTGTGCGAAAATAAAAAAAGGTATTCGTTGTGTCTGTAATCAACATCTGATTATACGTGGGAGTGGCTTCCAAAAATGAGGATTGATTTTAGCAATATACGAAATATTGTTTCTTTGTATCCCTATCAAAGAATCAAAGTGTGGTTTAAGTGTATATAGCTGTTGATATCAAGTATTCAGAGTAAAAGAGTAATGAAAGTGCATACATTTCTGCACAAGAGGAAGCCATCTATGTATGTCGGTGGCACACACACACACACACACACACACGCATACACACACACACGCACACACACACACACACACACACGCATACACACACACACGCACACACATACACACACGCACGCACACACATACAACACACATACATACAAGACACACACATACAAGACACACACATACAAGACACACACATACAACATACACACGCAAACACACACGCACGCACATAAACACACACTCAACATACAAACACGCACACACACACCCCAAAACACACACACACATACCCCACTCCTACACACACATTGTACGTATAGTATGTACGTGACGCACAGTAAACATGTTTTTAAAGTGTTGAAACTCAATAATTGTTATGTATATTTACCTTTCCATTTGTATAAAAAAATAAAAATACGTCAATTTCTCTAGTGTGTGTACTGTGTATATATGTGTGTGTGTATTGGTTTGTATGTCTATCTGCCCTTCCCTTCCACTCCATCTCTTTTAAGCTGTTACAAGACGCAAAACAGTATCAAAACCGTTATCCTGCAAATGAAATTACGTTATGTTTGATGTTGGTTAATAATCTTGCAAGAAAAGAAACGCTTCAATGCTGTTAAAACAATGCAGCAACTCCAAATACGAAGATCTTTCAATATCCACATCAGATTTAGTCACACTGGCATAAGCCCCATCTTTATAAATATAATTTAGCCATGTCGTATAGAACTTTTTATAGATAGACATCAAAACATTGCCATTAAGTATGAAAAATAGCTTTCAGTTTCGGCAACTTGCACTCCGCGTAATAACATCCATTCTAATCAGAAGATGCGAGGAACATCGACAAACATAAAATCTGTACGGGCGAATGACAGCGAGAGAAATGGAAATATGGATAGAGAGAAAGGGAGCGAGATAGAGAATATGGGATGGCGAAAGAGCATTTAAGGAACTTACACCCGACCATTCATTGTATTTATTTCACTGAAATATTCATGTCAATTAATAGTTGTCATTTATTGCAGCATCAATACTAATTACGATTCTAAGATTATGAATGTTAATCAGGCGATTATTCCGCACAGAAAGATGAGTTCTTCTTTCTCGGTGATTTGCATTGTGTCACCGTCATCTTCTTATTGAATGGACGAGTTTGTATTATGAAGCCCTTCTGAAAACTTGCCATTTTCTTTTGAAAATGGACGCAACATAAATCACCATCAATGTTCATTGGGGATAATGATATCCCCGACCTCTAGAGGCAGTCTTTTCTTTAAGCGATATTGATGGGTGAGATAGCAGACACGAATGATTTAATCCCGGCGTGCGTTAACACGAGCACAAAAGCCGCGCGACACGCGAGCGTACGGCCCGCGCGTGCGTCTTCGTCACCCTACCGCCATTATCTCGACCCAGCTCGCGACTGAGAAGCAACGCGACACGAAAGCTCATGCCCCAAGCTACCATCCATCCTGCTCTCCACTGGATGGACATTTTCGTCTACAACTATTACCTCTTTCTATTTATATCCATTATCATGCTCTGCGATATTGAATCTGCAAGACAACACTTAAAAACAATCTCACATGGGCTATCATAGTAGGCCGCGGCACGACCGAATTATTCTCGCGTTATGAAAAAGAGAGACTCGCTTCTTTTATTGTTATTATTATTATCAATATCATCATCACAACTACATCATATCGTCTTGCTTCCATGCATCGTGCGCGGCATGCCGGGTTAGATATTTGTGTTCTAAAGCCGCGGGCTTTGCTTTCCACGTTTTACTGCTTGATGAAATGTTCCGAGTGGAGAGCACGAGTCGTCTGCGGCCCTGACAAAATCATTTCCATTGTGCAATCTTCGGAGCGTGTTTATAGCGTAGATGCGCATGCATTTTTCGTGAATCTACTGTTACATGCTGTTCTTAACTATCATGTCTGTTTACACTCCAAATCGGTTCGTGCTTTTTGACGGCGCGATATAGAAATCACGCGTGTGAATTCCCTCATCGGTTATAACTTTGAATTATACCAATAGCTTAACACCACAACGGATATAAATTCAAAACTAAGCCGTCCATAAAAATGTAACCAAGTCTGTACTCATTTTAAAAGTTGTCGGATCGCTCTTCCATCCAGTACTTTGCAAACAGTTTTAGTTACCATCATTTCCATGATTTCGGTGACGTGTGTGTGTGTGTGTGTGTGTGTGTGTGTGATACTCTGTTGTCCTCCTTTAATTTTGGTAGTTTGTATCTTTAAAATATTTTTAAGAACATGCACAAATTTGCTTTTTCTGAACAAGATTTGTTGATCCTCTTTCAATAAATCCTTGTGTATAGTATAGTTCAGCGTTAGCGTAGGCACCTGTCACTAATTAAAAGAGGATCTCGTGTTTTACCAGAGCACTTCATCATACCCAGAAGGAGCACATTTTCCCATCCATTTCTAGGAAAGCATTTCATTTGAAACTATTTAATGAATGGCCTTTAGGTAACTTTACAACAGCAGAAGACAGATTTGTGTTGGAACACAGAAGCCGACATAAATGGCCCTTGTGCAGAAAGAATTCTCTAAAATCTTATTGTTGAGGACAGCTGCCCCCCCCCCCCACCCCCTTCTGGGTACGCTAAGTTGTAGAGTACTTGAATATCGCCTGATTTTCGCGAGGTACAAAATCATTCTAATACATTTTGTTTCCTTGTTTGTATTTTTTCTGTAATAGATATGAATAGTTGATATATGAAACTATTATAGAACACCAAGATAGTAATTTGTTCTGTCCTCAAAGAACTGATACAATACATCCACTGCACTGTGATATATTCCGGTACATTGATGTCTGTTTTCCATCCTTATTGTATAATGTAAATATTACGATTTCTGACTAGCATATATCTCATTGTTGTTGATTTTTTAGCAAGTCACTTAAAAAATTGCACTTAGATAACTTCGTATGATATATCAAATTGTTGTGTTAGCCTACTTTCAAGCGGTTCTTACTGCTGTTCCATCCTTGTACCGAATAAGTTAACGATCTTTGAAATGTTTATTTATCATATTTATTTTATTGCGATTTATATGTGGACGTAATAGACATGATGAAACGAAGCTGCTGTATTCTGGGGATACGATTAACGACAACCAAGCAAAAAGGGGAATCGAGGATTATAAACAACACACAAGAAATAATAAAAACGGCCAACAATAAAACGGGTAAATTCAGCATGGTTATTCGTTTCTCTAAAGCGTTCGACATTGTTTATATCCATTTTCTCATTCCATAAACAGAAGGGAATAAACTCGAAGACGGCGTTTTTAAGGCATGTTAGGCATACGCTCATATCCACGTTTGCATCGGTAAGTGGACGGAAGGTCATCATCTTTTCTTCTGTTTTTTTCTGTGGACAAACTGTATCAATAGATTGCTACGACTAATACACGTTTTGCTCTGGCAGATCATGGCTAGCACGCCATGCTTTTTGGTCAATGATCAAAGCAAGCTTCTAGTAGAGAAAATAAGTTGCCTTGCCTGGGCCTCAAGGTTACACGGGATTAAGTCGTGCTTAAATCTTTTTTTGTTTGTTTGTTCATAGTATGAATTCAACATTGAGAAACGTACTCACCCACTTCAATGTTTTTTCGCCCTTCAATAAACGATGTGGAAAACATGAAAACCGGAGGACTGTGGTTCGCATTCCCGTCGCACACTCTTAACTCTTTACACGCCACATGTGTATGTACTTACAAGTAATACATAAACATCTTATAGAGCGCCATTGTGTCTAGCACACAACAGGGTTGATGTGCATCAAGCATATTGTCACCACGTGACAGCTGGTGGCGCCTTTGGATATAAATTGCGTATTCTCCGCAGTATCTGAAATGAAAAAGCAAAAGCGATGCATGGAAATGAGACATGTCGTAGCGTCTTCTTAATTCATACATTTGTTACTGTCATGATTTATCCAAGGTGAGTCATCTTTTGAGACAGAATGACAGATAACATTTTGTAGATAAAATCTACAATTTTGCACCAATTATGTACAAGCCTAGACGTACCTGTTACGACCTTTGAATTTTTGTTAAAACTTAGCTGTGTCGCCAAATTCAACAATAAAGGATGTGCATGCCCCTCCGTCAAAATGCGGTGACAGGCTTGTGAGCTTGTTTCTTGCTTGCTGGACATGCATGGTGATCATCGTATAGTGCTTCGTAAAGCCGTGATGATTAGGTCAGTATGGCAGCAATCAATCCAAGGAAACATTACATCGGAGCACGACGACTTAAAAGTGATATATATAAACATTAGGCCGAGCTATTTTCTTTGAACAGACTTTGTATTATGAATAGACAGTGAAAAGTTGTTGAGGGAAACCGACAAGAGTTACACATTGGAGATGGTTTTGCTGGTGTTAATTGTTTGGTGGTGGTGGTGGTGGTGGTGGTGGTGGTGGTGGTAGTGGCGTGTGCGTACGCTTGTGTGGGTATGTGTGTTAGGGGGTATATTGAAACAAATATGAAATTGAACTGCTGGAGTAAACGATCTTCAACCATCCCATGTGTAACACATAATATCAACAACAAATACTTAAATTGATATAGCATATAATTTTTAAAATTAAAATAAAATTTAGGCATGTACATTCCATGCATTTACAGGATGAAGCTCGCTATCCTTACTACTAGGTTATGTCTATAATTTATCGTTGAATCAAAATTAACTTAGAAAACACTATTCTGTCGCTTCATACCATTGAATATGATGCAAATATACATGCACTATTTATCATTATAGTCAATGTTATTAAACTGTATCGCTATTAGCTTCTTTTATACTCGAATCCATACTGCTGACTCTACAGGATAAAGATGAGGATGTCCTCAATGCTCATCTTTAGTTTAGAATGCTTTAAACATGGCCATTTTCAGTTGTACGTATAGGACATATTGAATTTTGAAGACATTACGAAACTGGAATGTTACGCTTTGCTAGATGATATATTGGTCCATGGGGTGTATGTGTATTGCTGCGGGAGAGATAGACCCATCGAACATGAGGAGTGAAAGAAACCTCTATGGACTGTGTGTGTTTTTATGAGTTAAAGAAACCTCTATGGACTGTGTGTGTTTTTATCTATTAATTTGTTTGTGCTTGGTATGTTTTTCTCTTCTTCTTGGTTTGTTTTTGGATTGTGTGTTAATATGCAACATTGTATAACTAATCGTATGTCATATTTCTCCAACACCCCTCATGGGTGACTTGAGAAAAATCATTGTCATCGTCATTGCAGTGAGGTGAATGTGTTCGATAGCATTATTCCCTTTGACCAATCGGATATCATTATCATTGTCATGAGTGGTCAAATATCACTCCGATGCGATCTTGGTCTCATTGCAAACGATTTCAAACTGTATACAAAATCAACATTCACCAATCTTTTTTTACCCATTGCTGTTCTCCGTGTATTCTGAGCATCGGCACTTTTACCAGCTGGAAGTTGCAGAAAGATGAAATTGTCCACGACTCGCAAATTCATTATCAAGCCGATTGTAACAAGATATTTGTGTCTGGAGCTATCTCGTCTGCTTGTACTGTATCGCCCAGTACTTAGCTATGCACGACCTTCATCTTCATGACTAACACAAAAAACAAAATCACGTGCATTACTTCATGTTGTTTTAGCAGTCACCAAAACATATTTGGCATTCATGCGGGGTTGCATCTCTCGATACAAGAATTTTCAAAGGTTCTCAAAACATAGCCCTAATAGCATACAAGCAGAACAAAACACAGGAGAAAACAAAAAACACAAACCAAAAATATCTACGGGGGAAAAGCTGCACTTACAATCACAGAAAACGGGGTAGAATTACACACAGATGACAAAACGAGAGAAAATATGAGATTTAGGGGCTTTGGACGACAAGTGAAAGGTAAGACTCGAGTGCGATGGTGACAGTGACAAACGACATCGCGACATCAAAACAACGCGGGAAAGATATCACGTCAAATGGCGGGCAAGAAAAGGGCTGACTGATACCAAACAAAAACAAATGGACCAAATAAATAAATAAGACATTCGCGCAAATGCCTGCGCATTATGTCTAGCCAATCACGGAGATGTCAATCCTATCCAAACGCCGGTTCTCTCTTCTTTGATTTGCCTACATGGTGGGGGCTGGAGTGCGTGTTTACAAGCCGTCTGCTGAACGCCACGCTCAGCCTTCTGATGGAGAAGAATTGAAATCGGCGGGAAAAACGAAAAGGGGGGGAATTTCGGGAATTGAGCAACCAAATAACTTTAACCTTCGATTCGAAATTGGTTCATAATGGGAAGGAAAAGAAAATGTTGAGAGGTAAAGAAGGGGCATGGATAGGATAAAGTACTTTTATCTTAGGCCTATTTTCATAATAATGAATATAAAGAACTCAAGTACAGTGGTAGAAAATGAAGAAAGATAGTTATTGCCGGAGTGTATTTGACTGCTATTTGGAAGTAATCTTTTGACTTATGATGGCTTTGGCTGAATGGTTCAGCTAGTGACAGGCCATAAATAACGCCCTAATGACCACGAACTCACGTCTCCTTCGTCTCATCTTGCTATCGGCACACGGGATGCTCCTTAACTCATTGTGTGTTGGTAATGCATCCTGACATAAGTTATACACACTAACTTCATAGAGCCGCAGTGCGCCTGGCACTTCACGGGTCCAATGGATTTACCAGCAGGAATTATTCTTTAGGAAAGGCACGGGGATGTATACCACATCTAATTCGAAGCGGCGATTTTAAAGTGTTCTATACGGTACCACACAACCTATCGAGGATCTATGACGTAACAATTATATTGATGCCCCTCCGATCCCACCCAATTAACCCTTACATTACCAGGCGTATTGGTTTAATACACATATCCATGTCAATAGTAATTAAAGGATTTATAGTGTTCTGTGCAACCTATGCCACCCATTGAATTCCTCACTGTTCTCTTGAAATAAGTCGTAGTGTACCTCAATACACGAACAATTTAAACCTGATCTCAACCTTACAGTTCCCGCTTCCTTATTCTTTAAAGGGGACCTGCACTTTCTATGCCCTGTAAATTCCCTTCTATATTCTCACAAACGTGGCCTTAATTTTGATTTTAATTTCAATATCATAATCAGGTTAGGGTATCTGATCGTAACTGTATTTATCACAAAATACAAATAGTTTATCTATGCTTTATGATGACATTATTTTATCAAAATTTTGAGTATCACACCCAATGATTAGTTTTTAAAGTTGTGTATCCTTTTACAGGCATAAAATGTTTAAAATCTCCCCTCACAGTAAATTTATATTTATTTGTATATTTCAAAGAGAATTTAGCGGGTCGCCTCACACGATATTTTAGTGTTTGCGGACTCTTGTACAGACAATGTGATTTTAACCATCACAATCTACTAGTTATTGAATAAATGGGATGAATGATGGACGTATGGATAATATGAAATAAATATATATAATATTGTTACTTTTAAAGGGCATATACTGTACTGGGAAGGAAAAAAGCCTTCAAAATGTAATTGTTAGGAATCTTTTTGCCAATGGTCTTAAATTCATGTATTGTCTATTTTAGAAGCTTGCTGAAAGTAATTTGCCCTCAAATGATTCACATATGGAGTAATTAATGATTAATAATTAAATCCTCAAAATGTTCGGCCCGAACATTTTGAGGATTTGTGATTTAATCACTCATTACTCCATATGTGAATCATTTGAGGGCAAATTACTTTCAGCAAGCTTCTAAAATAGACAATACATGAATTTAAGACCATTGGCAAAAAGATTGCTAACAATTACATTTTGAAGGCTTTTTTTGCCTTCCCAGTACAGCATATGCCCTTTAACTTTCATTTTGCATTTTGAAAAGAAGAGGAGCCTGAGAAGAAAAATGCAAAATGTAAATTATATGTTTTTGTTCAGTTTCATAGTTAGCAATGTAGATCCACATAGACCTATGTTGTAATATTGTGGTTCACTCAAAGTTGATAAGATAATTCTTGCGGCAAAACAAAAGGATCTCCTCCCTTGCTTGACGCGGTTGACCATATAAATACATCTAACATTCTATTACGACAGTAAGGATGAAATGTTACTCTATTACGTACGTTTATGATCAACTTTAATCGAACATGTACAGTATAACGTGTGAATTTTAATCATACCCACCTACTTGCTTTGAAAAAAAATAGTTGTCTGGAATGCACGATCCAAAACACAAACTAGCGTAGGCCTATTTCAGTCAAATAATTATAATCGCAGCATATTTTTGATTTCTTTTTATTATACTACGTGGCAATTCTCTTCAATAAGACGCAACAAGTATTTCATACTAATAAAAAAAAAATCGCATCCATTAATAAATAGCCTGAATCTATGCACCTGACATAAAAAGCCACATCATCCCCAACTGCTCTTGGTAAAACTCAAGAGGGCGCTGCGCTATATGCCCATAGAGCTATACAGAGCTCTACACATATATAGAACTACATGCTTTCAGTCTCTGCATCTCCCTGATCATGGATAGCTATTATCAGCACGACGAGTTTGTTGAACAGCAATATTAAGACTTTGATGTTTCTTTCTTACAGTTATGTGGTGCTTCTTGGTTGAGAATAGCGTTGTTATGTTTAGGGTATGATTCTGAATATATGCAATGATTGCAATTGAATATGAGTAGGGGAAAGGTGATACATGTTTCTGAATAACTACAATGAGACAAGAGACTGGCGCTGTGGAAAAGAATGTCAAATGTTCTTATTAGTCCGGACGTTACTATCGGCAGCTAAATGGAAGGAGTATCAACATGATATGTCACTCACTAGTACATTGTACACCATCCTGTTATTGGTTATTGGGAATTATATTTTTTCTAATAAATTTTATTTAGAAAGTATTAGAACTGTCGGTAACAACATGCTTTTGCTGTAAACGAAGCAACATCATTATACGCTCCTACAAAAAGGAAAGAAAACATCACAATAAAATTATACAAATGAAATGCAAAGATTAATGTCTATCCTCCTTTGTAAACTTTCCTTTCATCATCGTATTGCTATTCCACTGCCTTGGCATTTCTAAGGCTTTGGTTGTGCTTCACTGTTTTTCTTAATCCGGCCTGGAATGCTGGACAATATGACCCTCAGCAGAGTGGATGAAATGTCATGACATATCAATGTGTAGGACAACGTACTGATCAAAGATCATGTCTATTTATTCGCTGGCATGTTCAATGAACTATGGATTTTTTTTTCTATTTCTATACATATTTCATTTCTTGGTTTCTTCGTTTATCTTCATATGTTGACGTTATATGACAAATCGGGGTCAGAGAGCTTTTTTTTTTTTTTTTAAAAAAACATTATAAAAGAGCCTCAGCCATGGGTGATGAGCTCTTGTATTCATATTCTTTTCATCTTCTCCCTTATATCATCCCACTTCTTCTTTCTATTCTTTGTAGGCCTATTTGTCATATTCTGCTCCTTATTCTATAATATTCGTTTAATAATATCTATTCTTCCTCCTCCTCCTCCTCCTCCTCCTACTCTTTCTTTTTCATCCTCCTCCTCTTCTTCGTTCTTTCTTTCTCCTCCTTTCCTGTCTTCTCCTTCTCCTTCACGTTTTCCATCTTCTCCTTCGTAGCCTATGTAGGCCTAGTATCGGGGTACCCAACTTAACTGATCGAGCCAACAATAACCGTTCACGAAATAAAGACCAATACCCTATAATGTAAAATTGATTGTTTTCATATTGTCGGTTTTTTTAAAATTCTACTCTTCTACATCGCGTTTTTTACATTTTCTACCTTTCGTTTCCCCGATATTCCTGTGCCAGAGTGAAACAATAATGATATGGTGTTCGACAAATATGTGTTAAACAAGTACATGGCACAGTATAGAGCTAACGCAATGGGATGGCGGAATACTACAATAAAAACATTTGAAAATATGATTCACCTATCAGACTAGTCTGGTGCTATGATGCAGTAGTAGGAGTGGAAACTCAGTTTACAACCATCTGGTCTTCTCCGATTTCGCCTGAGCCCCATTTCGTCTTTTAGACCAGCCTTGAAACTATACTTCGTAATATATTTCAACCACAAACCATAAACCTTAACCCATACCCTAATGTTGATCATTAACCCTATCCCCAACTCCAACGTGTCAATTGGACAAAATGGGAGGATGTCAAATGACCATGCCACGGGAACCTCCTCCCAACCCCCTCCAACCCCCTCCCAACATCCACTCAACCCCCTCCCAACCCACATCCAACCCCCTCCCAACCCCCACCCAACCCTCTCCCAACCCCTCCAAATTCCTTCCTAACCCCCACCTCTACCTCCACCCACCCCTCCCCCCCCCCCCCGCCAACCCCCTCTCAGCCTCTTTCAAATTCCTTCCCAATTCCTTCCCAACTCACACCCAACCTCCACCCAACCCCGCCTAACCCCCTCTCAACGCCCTACCAACCCCTTCCCGACCCACTTCCCAACTCCCTTCCAATTCCCTATCAACCCCTTCCCGACCCACTTCCCAACTCCCTCCCAACCACCTAAATATTGCCAAATCTAATGAATGATCATATACATGCTCATCAACAACATTATTTTAAAGAGTCAATTATATTTATGATATCTACATTCCCTTTTAGTGTAAGGTTATTGCGTTCTTTATGATTGCTGACTACATCAACAATCATTATTTCTGATTGTGATCTCCAACAACGGGAGCAGTGCCCCGATAATAATTATAACAAAACGGTTGCACACCGCCTCATCCCGTGCCTACTCGTGCATTCAACGTGACCAAGCTTAACACAATCATAATCATACATAATTGATTAAACTAAGCATCGCCATCCTTACTATCGGAATAGCAACTCCGATCATGAGCAAAACGTGTAACAGCCGTGTGCCAGTGAAAGAGAAAAGACAATCGGGTGATACTATAACGACCTTGCTTGAGAAATTTCAGGAAAGCGAGGAGACTGAAAGAATGGGATTTTTAATGTGTTATCACTTCAACCGTGACGTTATCCGGGAAGGTTCCTGCATCCATTCCCGCCCAGGACAATCTGTTTACTTTGTTACATTAATTGATTAGTCATGAATTATGAAGATGTTTTAACACAAAGATAATTTTCACGCCTGGCATTATCATGATTGCAATGCTTAATGGGTTGATAATAATCATCAACTGATCAATATGTAATTTGCTGAATGATCACATCTGGAACTGTGCAAACTAGTGTGTTGCATTTACACACGGAGAGGCTATCATTTTTCTGAAACGTGCAGTGGAAATGGTGGGAGAGAGTGGGGGTGTACAGACTGCTCTCACCCCCCTCTTTACTTGCTCTAAATAAAATGTTATATTATCACTATTACATGATGCACAATGAAGATACAAATTGCAAATCACACTATGGGTAAAATGACACCACGAAATATCAAGACGTGCTATTGAAATGTAGCACCCTGTGATAAAAGAGAATGAAACAAAAATTTCCACATTTCCCTTTAAATCGAGCATTCTACACAACGCCAAACTACCGCTATGTACAGATGACGGCGAAAAAATACGCACATTCTTGCTCTTTACCCGCTCCCATCTCCCGGTTAAATCTACTCCCGGTTACGCCTTGTCGTGTCCTCTAGTCCGCTGGGATGCCGGCGAGGTCGAGGATTTTGAGTTAACATTTTGGCGCCAAAAGTGGACAGGCTAGAAAGCTGGTAGCCACGACATGTTCTCCCCCACAGCTGTCTGCAGTCATAGAAAAATTAGTTCTTTCAAAAACATACTTTTCGCGGTCTTTGCGAATGCAGAATGTTGTTTATAGACAGTGCCTTAACCTCTACACCCCCCCCTTCCACAACAACTACTAAAAAGACCACAACACCGAATGGAATCAGCAGAGGGAGAGGGCTACATGACCAATGTCGACTGTTCTGCAAATCATAACTGAGGTAGATATGCAGATATTTTGTTCAAGGGATGGAATATGGAGGGGCATATCACTCCCATGACCGTAAATGATCGTTCCGCGTCTACACTCGTACCCTCACCCCTCCCCCCCCTCCCCCTCCCCTTGGCACAGACGGGTGAGAGTACATGTACTTAATCAAACGGCTTATCCCTCGGGGCAAGAGAGGGGATGGGGTATGGGGGGGGGGGTATCATTTACCATAGGCACTATACCACTTACTATTCTTACATTCACATAAGCCTTGATAGGGTCTAGGGTCTAGGCGCCCAAAATGGAACAAATACAGAAAGTGAGGGGATGCGAGCCGCGTCTACATGGTATAAATCCGTAAACTCATTGTTCAGTAATCATTAACAGGAATTAAGTAATGAAACGGACTCGAAGTGTGGATGTGAGAGAGGTGGGGTGGGGTGGGTTGGGGTGGGGCGAGGCCTAATTTGTCACCAACTGGAGGAATGCTAAATACACGGGAAAGAGCACGTAGCGATGATAAATTATCTTCACCATAAACAATCTGATAATATTTGAACTCCTCCGTAGTGTCATACTTGTATAAACCTACAGACTGACAGCTGCCAGCAAAACTTTCGTGTCTGCATATCATGAAATAACCGATTATTTTCGTTGACATTTACTACAAAATAATGCGTAGGTCGGCCTGTATACCGAGAATTATCTACGCATACAGGAGACACACCGCTTAATCCCAAGTGACTGTGTAATGTGTGTTGGGTGGAGATGGATTGCCCCCCTCCCCCCCCCCCCCCCCCCCCCAACACACACACATACGAGGCGGGGTACAGACATAATAGGCCTGTACGTTACTCTTCGATTGCATTGAAACAGCTATATGTAGTAATCATATGGACACATAATTATAGCCAAATGCAGACTTTGTAATAATCACATTTAGTAATGAAATAAGTTTTCTATTAATTTTGCAGTGAAGAAGTCCAGATAAAACAGGGAACAAGAGCGGGAGAGCCAGAGAAGAAATGCTGTATTTTTTTTTACGCAACGCTCTGCGCATTGCCAAATGCAACGGCAAGACACCGTTATGTCTGAATCCATTACCGAATATCAAAGGTGCCGAACCGCCGATGATGCGCTTCGCCTAGTTGCTTTCCCCCGCCCCATCATTTTCATCTCTTATCACTGTTTATCATAACTGAGATGCTGCCGGTGTTGCTGTATTTGCTGTCATTCAGTGGTGTATTTGTTATGCCAGTTATCATTAGCTAATTTCGGATGAATACACTGCAAACATCGATGAGAAGATGAAGGAACCATTCCATACAAAGCTACATAGGCCGAAGCCTTCGTGAATAATACTTCTCTTCCCACCTCCTCTTTCATTTATCTTCTTCTCGTTATTCTTCATTCCCCAAGTTTTCTTTGTAAAAATTATGTTAGTTCTTGATAACTCCAAATGTTGACGTTCATAATACCATAACAATTTGGCCGAGCAAAACAAACAAAACAACTCGTTTCCGTAGTTGAACTGGACTATTATCGATCAGCAAAATTACAGATCAAATTGTGCATACGCTACTATTGATGAGTTTAAACAAGTTGAATAGCAAAAACACATTCAAAAGGAAGCATACTTTAATGATTATTTCGAGAATAATGCATATCAAAGAAATACAACGTGAATTGTGGTGTGCAGAATATATCCGTAGTAGGCCCACAGAAATAATAAAAGACGCAAAAATAAATACATATTGGAGCAAGCAAGGGGAAATCCAGCAAATTGAACGTAAGACATGTCAGGAGTACACCTCTGATAAATGTGTGATGTGTATAATTTGTGGGTGAAATATTTCAAGAAATAAGACAAGCAAAATCACTCTTACATCTCTCCGTATTGAAGATAATTTCTTTTCCAGTAAGAGTGTTCTGTGTTGCGAGTACAAAATTAATAATCCCGTTAAAATTTAATAATAAATCCCAAGCGTGGATTAATTTGACTGCGAAATGGATGAATCCGAGCTCTGGAAAACTCCTTTGTGTGTCAGTAATTTTCTGAGCAATGCGAATGAGGATCCACTGATCCGTCGCAAAAAGCCATGGCAACGCTCCGTGATTGACGGGGGCAAGAGGCAGAAAGCCGTCCAATGGTCGATCGTACGCCAGCGATATGCCGCGGTGTGTAGGCCAGCTAACGGCGCGCTTCCAGTCCCCTACCGCTAAGCTCCGGCTAAGCCGAAACTAACCTTGCCGTTATATTCAATGCGGGCGGGGAGACACCAACATTTTTTCCCCACTCTCTCTTCTCCAGCTCTGTCGTACCGTTCCCGTATCTCATACACTTACTGAAAGCTAGCTACTACTGCCGCCGCTGCCCTGCGATTAGACCGCTGCACGCAAGCTCTACTCATCAGCGAGAACGAGTCAGTCATTAGTGCGGCTCGCGAGACTTCGGATCGTGTGGATGCGTTTACATCATCTCCTCGGCCAGCTCAGACGACATCGAGCGAGACACGGCGGTACGATAGATCGGCGGGAGGAATAAAAAACGCTCACTTTTAGCAAACCTGCTTCGCGCGAACATGCCGGTGTGATGTGTAATAGTGGTCAGACGACCGACGTAGATCACCAGGCCGACGGCTGCCAGCTTTACTTTCTTACCAACCACCTTCTTTCCGACGCGAACCTGTGAATGATTGAAAGATTTTGTTTGTGATCACTCTTTGGTTTTCTTGGACTAGTCTACCTGAGTTTTGTCATCAGGAATTTCGCTCAAGTTGACTTCCGACATGGCGCAGAGGGTGGGTTCATAATTTGTTGTCTTCCACTTTCTGTGATCACTTTCTTTACCTCGGGCTCGACAACTTCTTCACCTCGGGCCTAATTTGTATAATCGTTTTGCACACTCGCAGCAAAATTAGTAATACGATTCCTCATTTATAAATATTCAAAGGTTAACCCGTATCATCATAAAACTATAGATTACTGCAAGATATCTTTTCTATCACCGTTTTTTAATATGTTTTGTTCTTCATTTACAGGGTTACGACGACGGCTTGTCGCATTACGGCACCTTGGACGCGTCGGCTACGTCTATGTACGAGGCGCATGCCCCTCGCTCGGCCGTGCACTACTCGCAGGCCTACGCTCAGCCGGGCGTCCATCAGCTGAATCACGCGCCGTCTGTCGCTCATCCACAGTTTTACCCAGGACATACACCTTCAAATGTCATCACACAGTCAGTCACGCAGAGTGTCACAGATATCCACAAAAGGGACAAAGATGCAATCTACGGGTACACCATTGTTTTTATATTCAGTTCAGAAAGTGCAACCCCCCAAAAGTGTTTTTTATTCACGCCCGACTTTGTGGTTTCATGCCTCCTCCTGTCATTTCTGCCGTAGTGCGCGGTTGGTATTCCGGCCCTTCTTCCGACGATGGCTGCCTGGTTTCAGTTGACAATTGTTGATTGGAATTCACGGAGTTTCTTTTTTTAAAGTTCATGACGTGGAATAAATTGCAAAAACAAAGGCATTTTTTCTCTGTTTGAGACTGTAGTTGTCCCTTGATATTTTGACACCAATACAAGTCCGAAGTAAAATGTCTTTGTCTTAGAATGTTACAGGTGCATCAAAATTAGCACCGTCCTGGTTTCGCCGGAAAACTTCATAAAAACCGGGAAACACGTTATGCTGTAAACAAGCACCACTGTGTCCGTTATTTGTATTTCTTCATAACCAAATCAAGACCTTTGTTTTACGTAAAAGAACTCTGTCACATTCCTTTTTCATTGTCCATAGAAGGCAGCATTAAAGTGTAACAAAGTGTAAAGTGTAATTCGGAAATCAAGGTTTCTATGAGCAGGTTTGAATGGGTTTTAAACTTCTCATTCCCAGAAACAGTTGGTTGCTATGGCGGCTGAATTTATTCGTGTGGAATTTCAGTGCCTTTGGACGGCTTACGTGTATTTTCCTTGGAAGAGAAGATCGAATGATCTCCCGCTAAAACTGAGTAGTCCCCACGGTAAGGAAATCGGGGGGTATCCGAAGGACAGCCGTTGTGTTTCCCCATCAAAACACCGCCTCGTGTTTAAATGCAGGCCATCCTGTACACTTTACCCCCATTTCCCCCGACTCCTGAGCCACAGAAAATCCACCGAACGAGGCAATAATACTCACAAATCTACGGTGAAGACATTAGGCCTAAAATGTTCTGATCATGATATTTTGTTTTTGTGTGTGTCCGTCCCTGCAGGCACCCGCTATTCCCGCTGCTCGCGCTCATATTCGAGAAGTGCGAGCTAGCGACATGCACCCCGAGAGAGCCGGGGGTAGCGGGCGGCGATGTCTGCTCGTCCGAGTCCTTCAACGAAGACATCGCCGTCTTTGCGAAACAGGTACACGAGGTGAAAATAGCGACGGGTTTTTACACTTTACATATTTATCAATGCGTGTCTGTGTGTTTTGTGTATATTTGCGCTGTGGTTAGATTGTTGTTTGCACTGCTTTTGTTATCAGTTAATTGTTTTTGATAAGGAGAAATGGTCTGTAGGATTTCAATTAAAAAGAATTAAGAATAAGATTAACACTGCAGCTGTCAGCAAAACATTTTAACAATTGTTTCACTTAATTCTTCTTATGATTCAGTTGTACCTGTCTTTCAAGTTTACATTTCATTTATTTTAATTTGTTTTTCTATTTGTGTGTAAATTTATAACATGAAATTACATGTTTTATTGCATTCATGATAATGACTGGTAATTTATAATTATCCCTTTCCATTATCTTTAAAATTGAAAACTTTCTATCACTTTTCTGATATTATTTGCCATGTATGAGGAGAACTACCAAGCATCATCAAGTGGTAACAGAAGGTTATTTGAGAAAGAGAAATAGGGATATGTAGGAATGTATGTTTGAAGAGATGGGATTATGTTTTAGTTAGAGTGTCCTGCATGAAAAAATAATAGAAGCAAACCCAATTTGAGGTGAGAGTCAACTGACGTCATTTGATTTTATGATGAATTTTATCACGTTATAAAAGCGCTAGATATCTGAAAAATCATGAATTTTGATAGAGAACATACAACATTCTTGATATTATTGTTGTCATATATGGGGTCTTCCAAGTTGTATTATGTTTGTGTTTGTTTAGGATACTAATGGTCTTTAAACACAATTTGTTGACAAATTCATTGGTGCAAAAATCAGAACATGTTTCACTAATAATTTCCTGCTATATGTCTGCTGTGTAGTTTAATGCTGGAATGTTTTAGAAGTATCAATTACCAAAATGAAAGATACGGATGACTTTATTAGCAAGGGCTGTGTAAGTAGTGCTTCTGTCTGCAATCCGTCTGTGGAATTACACTCCCCCCCCCCTCATTCTTGCATGCATAGCAGATGCAGTTCTATGTTGCATGTGCTGCTATTTATTGCACCCGTGCCATTTCAATTCAAAGTCTGATTGCCCGAATGACCACTTCTATGAGGGATAAGCTGTTTGGTGGGCAAGAAAATGGCACTGGCATGATATTTCTCTAATCCCAGCCATCTCTTCTGGCTTTTGTCAAAACCCTTTCCCCCGCTGCTAGCCGATTAAGGGGAGCTGGCCGGGGGAATGTCAAGGGTGCACTTGGGAACATGGCAAGCTCATGGAATATTGTGGTGTTCTCTAAATTCAAAGTGTTTTATTATTATTATTATTATTATTATCATTGTTGAGGTTTAAATGTGCTTTTATTGTGGTTATTGTAAGTCGAATGTGCAATCAAAATTGTGATCTTCTGAAATTCTGCAATCAACCAAATAGAGGGATGGCCTAATGGGGCTTGGTGGTTACAGGGGATGTTTATAGACCAGATTGTCTACATTTATGTTTGAAGTGCATTTAGAAATTTACCACATTTGAAAGAGCATGGGAAAGGAAAAGAAACAAGACTGAAATTCATTAGGTTGTCCTTTGAATAGTATTCTGAAACAATGACTGAAGATTATCTAAAGCAGCTTGTATAGGATTTAAAATGTATGTTGCTTGGGAATGAATTGTGAACAGTATTCAATTGTATACACTTCCATTTTTGTTAGGGAACCCAACTGTCAGCGGATGGGGGGGGGGGGGGGGGGGGTCACCTTTGGGAGAGCCAAATCTAATCATAAATTGTATCCATGTTCTAAAGAGTTAAGTTTGTTTTGTATGTACGGTCATAGCAATTACAGTTGAGTCATGGAAGGTAGGGGAATACCTGTCATGAGAGAAAGAAATGAGAGTGAGAGAGAGAAAGAGACAACAGAAAATGACAATGCCTTTATAAACATGATATAGTGTATGTATTATTTCCTTCTTGTGCAGATTGGTTGATGTATAGATGACACAACCATTTCTGGCAGAGTGACCCATACCGTAATAAATTATTCACTAGTTGTGTGAATTTAATCATGTGCTGCAATGATCTAGACAGAACGTGGATGGGGTTTATTTCTTTAACATATTCTTTATCTCTTTCTTTTTTATGTTGGAGGCAATGTGAAATCATTTAGAGATTATTATTTTGAGGAAAAAGAAAACCATTGTATCTGTTGATTGTCATGTTTTGAAGTGGGTTATTTATTTTTGTTTCCTTTTCTCAGGCAAGGGCAGACAAACAGTACTTTTCCAGCAATGAAGAACTGGATAGTTTGGTAAGGAAGAATGTTTTCTCCTTTGTTATGTTGATAGTAACTCTAGATTATTCTAATACATGTATGGTGTCCTTAAAGTTATATTTTCCTGTTGAATACCCAGCTTTGTATGATAATGTTCCAAACTACCTGGACCCAAAATGGAATCGAGGAACTTTTTTTTTAATGCACCCTAACTGAAGGATCTATAAAATTTGAGAAAATAATAAAATGATTAAATGTTACACAACATTGGATTAGAACTGTTTATCAATGTAGCATTTGGACAAACTGTCAGTTTAGCACCCGATGTGTAAATAATTGTTTTCTGTGTTGAACCATGACTCAGCATTGATGTAATTACACATCCTTGCAAGAGAACATTTACTACAGTCCTGTGTAGTGTGGCTTGAAATGTTTTCAAATGATAACATTTTTGCTCAGAATTAGTAAGACATTCTGCAAACTAGTGTGATGCTTCCTTAAATATGCTATAATCTGAATTATTTTATAATATTAGATGCGCCATGTTATCATAATCACTATTACCATTATTCTTATCATTGTTATAGATTTGAATAGTTTTCATTGTAATGTAATTGTAATGTATGTTCTTTCATATTTTTCTTAATGCAGATGATCCAAGCCATTCAAGTATTACGATTTCATCTTCTTGAGCTAGAGAAGGTAAGCACAATTCATTTATTTATTGATTTATTTCATGTATCTCTTACAATGTGAACACAACATGATATTTGTGTCCTGGAAGAAGAAAACATATATCCTGGTACCCATACACCATATGCCATTGGATTGTAGTACTAGTAAGTTCACAAATAATTATATGGAACATTTCTGTTAAAATCAATGAAGAATACACCTTAATTTTGAACAGATCTCATATGAAAGTATGTGAATAATTCAAGTTGCATTTAATATTTCTCTAATACTGAACCCACTCTGTGTGTGCAGTGGACTCAGTTCAATATGCATTGGGAAGACATGTCTACAGGGGAAGTTTTAAGATCATAAAATCAGACATGCATATGTGGCCCCCTCTCTATATTGCAGATGAATAAATATGTAAGTTGGAATATTTGAATCAGAAAATTATCAAATTAAGCCTGGCAAGCTCTGTAGATTTGTTCGGAAGAGAACTGAAAGAAGAAAAGGCAGAAACCCTAGATGCTGAGTCCATCCTCTGTTAATTGAAATGTCACGATGTCTTATGCCTTCGCCAGTGATGGATCAGGTCTTAATATCTTGTTGGGACATTTCTTTTTTAATAGTTCAGTTATTGAAACTTGGTCTGTTGTAGCCATGAATATAGAGATTATAGTGTACTTTATTGATGCATGTATGCAATGTCACTGACTCAACCCTGTATTTTGAATTGTGTCGCAATGTTGTTGTGTGTGTCCGTCCCACAAGGACAGAAGTAGTGCATAGAAGCAGGATTAGTGCATTCTCTATTGATCTGGGAAGAGGAAGGCCTTGAGATCATTATGCATGCAACTTGGTATTTACACCTTAGACAAAGTCTTGACCTATTACAAAGAGGTGATGATGTTTTTCAGTTGATATGTTTGTGAAAAGAAAAGAAACAACCAATACATGCATACATACATACACCCAATCTAACATACACACATTCACACACATACATAAAGCATATTCATTGGGACTAAATATAACACTTGTGAAAAACTTCTTTTGGTATAAAGCATGTTGTATATATCAGAAAGGGGAATAGATTTGATTTTACAATATCATCTAGTGCCGCAAGTGATTTCAATTAAAAGTAATGAAAGTTTGCTTTTCCCCCAAATAATTCAGTCTGTGGTAGGTGTGGTTATCATAGCAAGCAACATCTCATGAGCAATACCTCCCACCTGGCTGAAAATAACTAAACAACTTGTTAATATGAGCATTAACCAGAAGTCTCCTGAAGTGAATAAACAGGTCTTGTAGACTTGAGGTCAAAACAGTTCTCCAGCAGTGTAACGTGTTAACGTTATCGTCTCATCACATGGGTTTGGTTCAATAAGAAACACTTGTTACAAAACTTACATGGCAGTTGAACACAGAGGAGAAAAATTCAACTTCACTTTCATCTGCAAGTTTTATTTCTATTGGGATAGCTGTATGATAATTATACCAAATTCCTTCAAACTTAATTGTCATGTCCACTTATCCCCCAGCACTCTTTCCAGATGAAAATATAACTGATAAGCCACAAAGCACACATTCTGCTCTTGATTTCATTGAATGTGTGCAGTGTGGAAAATCCCAAAATGTCCTGTTGAATTTCTTGCAGGCAACCAGTGTCAGCGTGCAGTCAGTTAGCTCATAATTGAGAATACTGATAGTGTCACTTAAATTGGGAAGGGAGAGGAGAAAAGTGGGAATGAATGCCATACAGAGGGTATCGGAGGTGGGTGTAAGAGCAAGGGTGGCAAATTCCTCCCTTGTCTGACTCGGGATTCTAATCGCTGGAAACGTGCTTACGTTTTTCTGCGCCTTCATTCCAGATTTCGTTGGCCCGTGTCTGCTTAATAGAAACACTAAAATTTCAACATGTGTAATTAGTTTTGCTGGGTTACATTATCGGAAGTCTGCGAAGGAAGACCAATAATTTTCAGGGTTAAAATGATCGTAAACAGATTGAGGCATTTTTATGTTTACCATGTGTTTAGATCGATTTGAATTAATCACCAGCGGGAAATTATTGGCATGTGAAGACATATGATTGGTAAATTTCCTCTTTCCTGCTATTAGTGTAAATCTACATCAATTTGAAATGTTGTGCAGTCTATGGGGATGCACAATATAACAACATTAGAGATTTGTCTCTTGAGAGAAAGCAGAAACATTAAGACCTTAAAAGGTTACACAGACTTCTTGCATTTTTTTTTAAATATTCAGATCACAATATTTCTGATATAAAGATACGTTTACTTTGTAAATAAAATCTTTTATTATGCTTTAGAAACAGAACAGTGATATTAAACTATTAGAATGCTTACTTACATGTTATGTGAGATGTATACTACTGTTTCTACTACATTATCACTTGATTTGTTGATAGCAAATTGATACCTGTAATTGTCAAAACATAATCATGCATTTCATGAAAGATTCCGTCAGTGGCATACCAAAATATGTATAGTTGGTTTAATGAACTTAGTAGACGAACCCAGTCGTGAATGCAATTATGAAACAGACATGTCATTATGTGGAGGCCTGTGATACAGATAGGCAGCCACTTGTGGAGAGGAAGGAACATGAAATGCAGCAACATGCCTTTCCACAAGATGGAGGATTAAGGGAGACTGCCAAATAGTTCTTTCTTTTCAATGAGAGCTAAGTGATGAGTAACTAGTGGTGTGTGTCTGTCCGAGGAGCGCTCATTGCTATCTATATAGGGCAGGGGAATAATCTTAAATAATTGCTGCTCTGTCTCTCTCTGCTGCCGCCGCTGTAGTGGAGCGCTCATCGGTGCAGGCAGGGACAATCTGCGCCGGGGCTATCAATGCCTCCTTCCTTTGTGTTGCGTCTTGTGCTGGTAATCTGGGACATTACGCAGATCACCTGCATCATGGCTCGGTCCCGGCATTTGCTGCTGTTTCCAATTTCCCCACAGTGTTGCTCTTGTCTCTGTTTCTGAGTAAGCCAAGCAACGAGAATGAGAACATGTTTACAAACATGGCAGGCGCAAACAGGTTGCCATCTGATTTTAAATAGACTGCTTCTCAATGATAAGAAACTATGAGTTTACAAAGATGTTTTGCATACAACTGCCTGATATGTACACAAATCGAGGTGAAAAGGTACCCCCATTTTGTGTGGCTTTATAACTCCAATACAAAAGTTTATAAAACATCTGTGTTCAGTAGCTGGAAGGAAAAGTTGTTTTTAAAGAAAAATTAATATATTGCTTTAATAATGAACACAATATTTTGATAGTGTGTAAAGGTAAGAAGAAGAAATAACACTTCAAACCGTGGAATTGAGAGGGCTGTTACATTTTCATATTAGGCAATAACTATCATTTCGCACCAATGATACTTATCCACAGACGTAACTTTTTTGTCTAGGGACTTAAACAACGTAAGCCCAATAATCTGTTAATGGACAGCTATATGTTTTGCATATCTTTACTCTGAAGCAATAGAGGATCAGGAAGGATTTGATTAGACTATGTATCATGTGGAAAACATTTTCCTACTATGCTGAAAGCATTCATGAAAACGATGTGCCTCTGAATATATAAATAGCTTTCAATTCTGAGAAGACAATTTCATGTTGAATGTAAAAAAAAGAAGTGTTTTCCCTCTTGTACAATGTGTATTGGCACAATTTAAAGGAATTCAATAGAATTAGTGGTGTGAATTACTGTGGGCTTGTATCAAGGTAATCTTCTTGGTATGAATGTTCCACTCACTATCTTTGAAGTTATTTGTTTTTTGTTCAACCTAAGGAAAAAAATATAAATTTTGAGACTACAATCGTAAAGCTGTCATCATACTCTTCAAAATAAAATGCTTCTTTCTGTGTGCTGTAGCATTTTAAAGCTTTAAAGCTAAACCTTCATATTATTTTATGTCTATCTTATATGGTTTGTTTGATTTTGTATAGAAAAATAGTTCCCATCATAGTAGTAATGAAACCTGAATCCATTTAAGCAAATGTTGCTTTTGTGTAATTGTATTCTTAATCGTTGTGCATCACTTTCTAGTGAAAATCTTTATTTTCTATCATAGCTATAAAAAGTCTTAGCGATTTGAATCTAAACAAATGATACCTTTAAACTTCTTCGTCCATGTTACAGTAGCAAAACAGGAGCCTGTCCAGTGAATCATCTTCATTGATCTTGTGTGTAGTAGAAGGCTACAGCAGCATGTTATCTTCTCTCCCTGTGACCTGGCCTGCCTCTCTCCTTCCCTCCCTCTCTCCCTCATTCCCTCCCTTCCTCCCTCCTCCATTCAGTTAGTCAGTCAGTCAGTTATTCCCACGGACACACTTCATGTACCTATCCGTACACAACGGCTCTGCCTGCCTGGCTGGCTGGCTGGCGAGTGTGCTATTCGGACTGCCCGAACGTGGGGTTAAGTGGCACAAAAATCAACTGTACTCAGTATAAGATATAGTGCCCACAATGTCCCTCACATGAAGCAATGCACACCCTGTACTCCCACTAGCAGTAGATAGGGAGGGAGAGAGAGTGAGAGAGAGAGAGAGAGAGAGAGAGAGAGAGAGAGAGAGAGAGAGAGAGAGAGAGAGAGAGAAAGAGAGGGGGGAGGGAGAGAGAGAGAGAGAGAAGGAGAGAGAGAGAGAGAGAGAGAGAGAGAGAGAGAGAGAGAGAGGGGGGGGGGGGGGGGGGAGAAGGAGAGAGAATCATGGCTGGCAGTGTAGTAATACTGGTATACTATACTACATGCAGATGGTACACGTGCAGTAGATATGTAGAATGGGCAGGCAGAAAAAAAACCACAGGGCTGTGGTGTACTATATCATGACCATATGCCCACCTCTCTAAATCACTTTCGGTGGTAGAATGCAGACTTCCACACTACATACATGTACCTGATTTTCTCCATAGATTTCTGTGTGGATGCTAGTCTGTGCACAGACAATCTGTTGAACTGACTGTAGTGGGTGGGCCTAAATATATCTGCTAAAAGTATATTGCTCCAACAATTTATGACGACTTAATTCTTTAAAAAAAAAAAATGTAATGTTTTATGAGAGGAGATAGAGCTTGTGAGACATCAAATTCAATGTAATTATATTCTATCCAGCTAGTATATGTTATTTGCACTTGATCTAAAAACAATGAAAAGAGCACATGTATACTATGATAATAAAGGATAGCTACTAAAATAAACTACAGGGTATTTAAGATGGTCACGTTTCTTTTAATTAGCTTGCTATCAAATGTAAGTTCTGTTATGTACCCAAGTATACCATGTAGTAAATACTACAATAGGAAATTGGCTAAATTCAATATAAAAGGGTTAAATGTATAATGATCATCTCGGTCATATCTCTGTTTACTTGTTTTAATACAAATACCTACTTTATTGTGCAAACACATCTGTGATGAAGCAGGAACTGAAGCCATTATAAGTAAACAGTTCATACAAAGACTACATATGTGCATCAGATACAGTATAGGCCTGCTTCATGTAGCTACACATCGGCCCTGTGTTCTGCCATGTGATGTCATGCATGTGGTTTGTTATGAGACCCATATATAGCACCTGTCTATCTATTTATCTCTCTTGCCTTTTTATCTATATATCAATTTATCCATTGTTATGGTATAAAGTTTGGAGCTTATATATTAATGAGAATTTATGGTATTGACAATTTGTGGGTGGGTTAAATGAATGGAAGCATATTGAGCCGAAAGTGTCTCCATCAACCACATTGGAGTATTGATTGATGTTAAAGCCTGCCTTACCTCCTCCCACAACCCCCCCCCCCCCCCCCCCCCCCCCACACACACACACATTAGCTGTAGTCAATCCTTGTGATATGGCATGGCAGTGAATATGGCATAGGCCTGGCCATGTACACTGACTGTATGTATGTATACATACATGCAGGGCTTTGACTTGGTCCACAGGGCTGTTCCACAGGGTTCATGAACTGGCATGTACTGGTACACACAGGCAGCCAGCCCCCCTGTTGATCCAAACCACAAGGATGTTGTTGGATTGGCCCATATGTGACGTACATTGTAATATGCAGCAGGCACATTGCAGAGTGGTGATATCAGTGCTCCAAATTTATCATGGATAATCAAGTCAGGACACTTCTATTCCTGTGTACCGATCCTAATGTGAAAACACACTTTGATTGTTTTCCCTATATTTTTGTCAAAATAATGGGTTACAGCAATGGGGCTGATTGGCTGATGAACAAAAACAGTTTGAATAACATATAGTTTGAATAACATATAATTGGAGCAGAGATTTACAAGTACTTGCAAAGACTGAACCTTAGTGATATAGATAGTTATATGATATAATCATATCAGCATAAATTTGAATGAAAAATCTTGTTTCAAATCAGTTATTTAAGCTCTTATTCTTAACTTGTTGGATATCACAGCAAAACAAATCCAGTTTACTTGTCTTGCTGAATATGATTAAATTCTTTCTAAAATCCTGTGCATGATGTAAACATTTGTGAGTACTAAGATTATGAATAGTCATACCATGAGTTTGCAATTTAATGGTGCATATTGCCATACACCAGTGTGTGTGTGTGTGTGTGTGTGTGTGTGTGTGAGAGAGAGAGAGAGAGAGAGAGAGAGGGGAGAGGGAGAGAGAGAGAGAAATAAAGAGGGAGAGGTGGGAGAGAAAACAGGGAAAAAATAATTCAACATTTTTGGGGGCTACTTTTGAGCACATTGGCCATTTTGGGGGCAGAATCACCCCGAACCCCACACATATTTTTTTTCCCCTGGGAGAAAATGGATTGGGTAGAACAAAAAACTTCATGTAACAACTTGATGAACATAAATAACTTTCCCCCATTGACCTGTCAAAGACCTAGAAATAGAGAGAGAGAGAGAGAGAGAGAGAGAGAGAGAGAGAGAGAGAGAGAGAGAGAAAGAAAGAGTTAGAAATAGTCATTTCTTTTATGCAAAATAAAAAAAGCAGGGCAAAAATCTATAGCATTGAGCACAATGAGTGACTTGTTCAAGCCATGCATATGACAGTCCTTTGATTCTGGGTGTCAATGACACCAACAACCCTTGAATGAGGCTGACATTACCTCTGCTTGGTTCACTGTCTTTTTGTGCCTATCTGACCCTGTCCTGCCGCTGCCACCATTCAATCCTCCCCCCTGCGCTTTATACCTATTGTTGGCAGCAAGAAACCAACAGAGTTTCAATATTTTGCAAGCCATACAAATTCTTATTTTTGTTCAGTTTTTTTTCTATTGAGATAGGAGCAAGCGAATGTATGAGAGAGAGAGAGAGAGAGAGAGAGAGAGAGAGAGAGAGAGAGGAAGAGGGAGAGGAAGAGAAAGAGAGAGGAGTGTAGACATGAGAGAGAGAGAGGGAGAGGGAATAAATGAGATAAAGAGGGAGAGTAGGAGTGAGGGAGAGGCTGGGTGAAGTCTGTTGTTGAGATTTTAAAAATCGAAAGAAAAGCACTCAATCATCTGGCTACCCTAGCTAACGTGCGCTGTCTCATCACCTTTCTACTCATAATGCAGTGAAAAAAGGAAATATTTTCAATAGCTGCTCTTTGTGACTTGTTCAAGGGACTTTTTCCCCCTCCAACTTTGAAAGGAGTAGACCCAGTTTACGAGAGCTAATGCATTTTCACAGGACTTACACATATATATCATGTATTTCATTGTGATTTTCTGGATCATTTGCGATCCGGCGCTACCATAATGGGGCAGCATACTTGATGCCATTTTCTCTTTCTCTGGATAAAACCCATGGATGCAGGCACATTGTATTTGTGCATGTGTATGCGGCTTTTTGAGCCCTTCCTTTCAGAGCCATTCATCCCTTTCTTTCCATTTCAGCTCAGGCGAATGAATAAGCCAACAATGAGAAGAGCAACGAGAGAATCAGGAGTTAGCAGTCATTCCTCTTTCATAAAAAAAATTAAGGTAGAAAGAGTAAGTGGAGGCCTAAGTTCAAGAATGGACTATATGTAGCTTTGCTGAAAGTGGGACTCTCACTACACAGAACAATGATCTAATTCTTTCTGTGGCTCCATATTTGCTGTAAGATATATTTGTATGTATAAAATATGTGTGGGCCTAACTAAGTTCATTTTGTCTTGTAAGATTTGTTTGATAAGTATTAATGCAAAAGCATACATGATAGAGAACAATCTTGGACACTAATCAGCGTATTTCCAAACAAGTTTGTCAGACAGTGCCAGAGAACATGTCTCAGTGGATGGATAAGCTGTTCTTATGCATTGAAAAAACCCCGGATGGTATCAAGAAAATCTATTCTTGATATCATGTAGTTATGCTCTGATCAATGACCATAATGTCAAGTTATTATATATCCCTGACGTCAGTGAAAATGAGCTCTGATTGATTACAGATTTGAATGTAATTGATATTTCCAGAAAAATGCTATTTCCTTCAAGCAAATCAATCGTTAAAAAAAGTCATAAAAATATTGCTTTCCTGTATTAGTATGTCCCTGGAAGTACTAGTACTATACTTTCTGTGTTATGCTGAGCCTTTTCATTCTTTGCAGAGAATGTACACCATGATATTTCAATAAATATGGATTGGAAAATCAAAGCCTAATCCCAACTTGTCATATCTCACCCTCCTATTCTTAGATAGCGGTAATTTGTTTATATTGCCTCACAACATCCATACTCTCTTTCTGAGTGTGTCACAGAGAAGAGAGAACATTGACTTGTAACCCCTGAGAACTTCCAGGGATAACTCATTCACACAGTCATCTAAGGGGTAGTGTTGAATCAGAGACTATACTTGAGGCTAGCTAGCTAGCTCTTCAGGCCTCCCAATAACTGTTTCAATCGTAAACTGAGGTGCAAATAGGAGAGGATACTCTGTCTGTCAATATGCTCTGGCCATTCAGAAGCATGTTAGATGGGGGATAATCTCAAATGTACATACGACACCTAGGTGTGAAATACTGGACATACACACAGCCATCAATAGTTCTCTATTGGTGCTGAGTCAACAGGGCTGGTGTCAGCATTATGTGCAGTGCACTGCCCCCCTCAACACTTTCACTCCTCTGTACACATACTCACAATACTCTCCCTCTTTCTCCCCATACACCACCACCGCCAATGCCACTATCCCCTCCCTCTTTCCTCAGTACTCTTCACATTAACCACACATACAAACATGGCATTAGTAGCTGGCTGCTTGGGTAGGTGGATGTTACACATGCACCAGCTCCCCAGCCAGCCTGCCAGGCTGGCTGCATGCTTGCCTTCAAGGGCCCAGATGCATGATACAGAGATGGCTGCCTAGCCTGGTCTCCGCCAGCTCAGGCAAGCCACCAGGCTGAGGCTCGATTACAAGAGCTCAGTGGTCAAAAGCTCCCAGGGTGTTTATCATTAGCTCTTCCTAGAGCAGAAAAAACAAGCTAGGCGAATCTATTATCTGGAAGAAAATGGCCCAAGTCTAGACGCTAGACAGTGCGGGCTGAATAGCAAGTAATGAGAGCTATTCATTGCAAGCCTGGCTCTTATACCCAACAAATTGTCTGCCTTTGAGGTCAGTGCAGAGACCTTCTGGACCAGGGGTAGGGGACAT